>MU226860.1:2047567-2069141 GCA_018584345.1 Thuja plicata
CCTTAGGAAATATTGAAATAATTGAATAATTGAATTAATTACAATTTGATCAAGGAAATTAATTTGAATTGAAAATGTTTCAAAGTATTGATTCAGAAATTTGATAAAATGATAAAATAATAAATGGAGCCCAAAGTCTAGGCGACCATTTTAGGGTGCATACAATCCCTAACTGGAACATAACCCAGTGATGACATATATCTAGATATGTGATAAACTTCCCCCTCAATCAACCATCAGTCTATCTGTACACATCCTAGATAATATATGTCCAACCTCTCATCCTCTCACTGATGTTTCTCATCTTAGTAGCCCCAAGGCTTGCATCCCATGTATGGCATCCTCTTGAAACCACGGAGGTCATCTAATTCTATCCTCCAATATCTAGCCCCTCTGGTAGTGGTCTATCTTATCGGTGGCTGGTACCTATAGGCATAGGGATAATACATCTTTTATTAATCCTTTGTTTGGATCGATCACGTGACAACAATGTGCTCCCATGCCCACAATAGTAACATTGTGACCCCTATTCCCAAGCTCCTTTGGCCCCTGTACATGCACATATGAAGGTCATAATATATCTAACCTAAGAAGATGTACCACTATTAGTACACTATGCCCTCCTCCTCAAGCATCATTCATAGAAATCTTGCCCAACCATGTGCAAATTCATGTCCTTCTAAGTCAGGAAACATCCTCCCCGCAGTCAAACCTTCTAGATAAAGTGCTACCCATGGTAGCCCCACCTGCATCGATCCCCTCCAGGGTATCTACTATCATGACTGTAGTCAATTTGAAAACTGACATATGAAGCATTTCTCCATGTAGGGCTCTGAGCCCTCTAGCAAATACTCTAAGACAAAACCTCTGATCGATGCCTGATAAATCCTCCACATCTAGTAGTCTGATAGTCGCCTCTCTAGTGGGAAAGTGGAAGATCAACACATTACTATGCTAGCGCTCTACGAGCACACTCATGAGCGCTTTATGAACTCATAATCTCGGTCACTCATGTACATGGTCAAGACCACATAGAGTAACATGTCCTCACTCTACTATTATCAGTCACCCTCTCAGCTCGATAGTGTCTCAACAACACTCCCTCAAGCTGAGCAAAGGATCTTGTGCCTGTATCCAGTTAACCCATGCCAGTCACTCTATTTCTAGCTAATTTATTCCTGTATTCCATCCCAAATTGGTGAATCATGTCCCTAACCCCCCTAACTTAGTCCCTGAACCCTAAGGACCATATTTTTTACATTTTCCTTTGACCTTTTCTGCAATCTATGAAAATACCTATTGGGCATTGGAGACGTTGAACAACAAAAATTATGATCCATAGAGATGAGGATAGGTAAATCCTCTCTCCAGTCTCCTAATTTTCCATATCCCTTAAAACCCCTTCTACATAAATGACAATCGGTCGATCATCATCTCTGATGCCTAGCCCCCACCTTCATAGACTTTGAATGGTAGATCGACGTCTGTGCATATATCAATTGACATCTCTACCTTGGCAACAAAACCTACCCTAATAATTATACAAAAAGAACATTAAATGAAAAATTTTGAAAGTGCAAAAAAAGAGCATGGGGAAGGTTTAGGGATTCACAAGTGGGTCCCAGTCGATAGGTTTCTTTTAGGTCTGTATGTGCTCCCCAAGCTCCTACTTCTCCCTCTTATTTTCCATATGACTCTCACTTGCTCTAATTTTTACTATTGGTCTTAGTAAAAGTGACCCTTTGTGGGAACTTTGGGTCCTACTTAAAGCTCTTCCTTGGCTCATTTTTCATCTTGTTTTCTCCCATCCCTTGATGATCATGCAATTGTTCAACCTTTTCCTCCTCTTTTTACCTTTTTCTTTCCTTAGTGCCTCTTTTTCATGAAAATTCCTCAAAAACAAAATGTGTTATTTTCTTGAGGGGGCACACTTTCTCACTGTCATCGCTCAGGCTTGACTCTTAGGAACCCAATTTATTCTGGGGCATCTATGTTTTCCTTTTTCTTTGATGCAGCACCATTCTCGATGTTGCATCAAAGGGGGGCAACATTAGATGTCTAAAATTGTCCTAAAACATATTTATTATATAAATAATACTCCTATGACATTATAGTTGTTTTTATTAAGTATATTTGTTATTTTCATCTACTTGTTTCAATAAATTTATTTATTTAAATAAGTTCATTACCAATAGTATTTAAATTTAATTTAAATGCTATTCCCTCTAATGTGCTAAATTTAATTTAATACATGTCCCTCCACAAATCCCTTTTTAAAATAATTTCATATTTATTTAAATTCCACACATCTCCTAATATTATTTTAAGCCTTGATTAATTTAAATTTAATTTAAACTTATTTTAATCCCAACCTAGAAACCTAGTCTAAACCCATCACTTCACTCTCTAAACTACCTTTATTGCTAATCCTCCACTGATCACACTTGAAAAATGATTCCTAACATCATTAGTGCTAATGGGTTTCTCACACATGTGTGAGAAACTCAATCCCAAGGAAGCCACCAAAATTCCTTCAATTTTCCAACTATCTCCTTACATCCTTGTCCCCCACTCCCTTCTCCTAGGTTGCTCACACATGTGTGAGAAACATTGGGCCCTTCAACCTTAAAATCCCATCTTGTCACAAGTTGATTGTTTCACGGTCATTCCTCTTAGCCTATGTGTCTCCTTATGTGGCTCCTATGTGGATGCCACATAGGTTCCACCTCATCCAAGCTTTCATCACTGCTCAAACAATCTATAAATAGGAGCCTTGGCTCTTGCATTTCCATATCTTTTTTTTGCATTGTTATCATGCTAGTTTGGTTTTATAAATTTATTAAATATTTTAGGCTCATTAATCATAGTTTTAATCTAGATATTACATGTTAGGATAATGGAAAATTCATATTAGCTTATTTAGATCTTGCATATCATTGTGGATCATAGTTTGAATCTTATCTTGCATTGTTGGAAATTTGAGATTAGTTCCTCATACTAGCTCTTGATTTCTTCAACCATCCATTTCAATTGCAATAAATCTAGTGGATTTGATATTGTGTTGGGAGAGAACACCCACAAATATCTCTAAGAGAAAATCAACAAGGCATTGGGTGATCTTGTTTGTCTCATTGGAGGTTGTGGTGAAAGTCTTGTGTTTGATTCAAGTTTCTGAACATGCTTAGTGTAGATTGATTATTTTCCCCTAATATTTTCATGTTTGATCTTGTTCCAAATAGGTAGGTTTTCAATGCATAAAGAGACAAAAGGAAGATCTATAAATGAGATAAAGAGAGGAACCTAAAAATTAATTCTAGATTTGAATGAGAAGGACTATAGTAGTAGTTTCTAGTATCCAAGTGTTTCTTTGATGAGAGATATGAGTAGAAAAGAGATCATCAAGGGTCTTGGTATATGTCAAGACAAAATAGGGCAAAAGCGGTAGGATGCTAGTGTGTATCTATAGTCTCCTATTTTTTTTTAATCTTATATCTAATAATATTTTTTATAAACTTCTCTTTTTGTTTTTGTTACTTGCACAATAAAAATCCTTTGAATATATTCTTGTACATGTGAAAGAGCAGAAACACTTGTACTATTTAGTGGTTTTCCTCAGTTTAACTTCATGTTGGTGTTCTTATCTCCATAATAAAAATTATGATGATGATGACAATCATGTGATATTAGGAGAGAAAATGAAAAATAAACAACATAAATGTGTTGAATAGGCCAAATAACTGAGAGGGGGGGTGGGGGGTGAATGAGTTATTCCCACACAACTTAAAATTTTTTTCTCTTTGTTAGTTAATACTTAAATAGTTCCAATAACAATTTAATATTTTTTCAGTTTACCACATTAAACATCCACAAAAAAATATAAACATGAAATACACAGGATCACCAAAACAGTGAGCACTAGATTTTAGGTGGAAACCACAAGATGGGTAAAACCATAGAGAAACTAATTCTCCAAAAATATTCAAACACCTATTAGGGTAACATCGGTTAAGGTGATTTGATACAAAGGATCATTCTATAAATTCTCACTACAAGAAGGATCACTATTGGTTGACTCACTGTTGATAAAAGGACTCACTGCCAATACAAGGGCTCACTGTCGGCACAAAGGGCTCACCGTGGGAAGATATAAAAATGAATATAATCTACCTTTAAGATCTACTGACTATTTTTCACAAACATGGATCTCATTATCATTAATTCATAGTCACTTTACACATGCTCCACAAATATGCCACACATATAGATTCACTTGTACATTCATATACCTATGTACCTTACTTATATTCAGGCCTTACTTATACAACAACATGAGATCCACCAGGTCGGCCATACAATTTGGAAAATATCATACCAACAAAATTCCCATGATGTGAAGGAATGAAATGAGGACCACCTCAACCAATACAACATGCCACACTACACAACACCTTTTCCAAGGTACATGGTTCCAACAATTATGATCAACACATTAAAACACTAATGTTGGGACCGAAAATACACCCACATAAGATCAAGAAAAAAATCTGCCATAATGTAGATTCCAAAGACCAAGAGCTATCGGTGAAAAGGACAAATACTTCAACCAATATGCCCAATACTTCAAGTGATATAGTAATCTATTGGTACATAAAAAACAATATAATACTATCCCAATCATAGTAACTGATACAATCAGAAGCTAAGATATGAGTATGTTGACATCAATGAAAATCATTAATGAAAAGACCATTTCAAACCATCAACTTCATATTCTAATAATCTCCCCCTTTGTTATTGATGACAACATTCATCAATAACAAAGCACCGAAACAAAAAAACTAGGAAACTTATCCCTCTTTGAAAATAATATAAAAGGACTAGGAAAAACTCACCCTTGCTAAAATACTCTACTCCTCCTGAGAGGAAGCTTCCAAGCACTGATCTATAAAGATATAGCTATGGAAACTACTAGATCAATGTACACACTAGTGCAACTAGTGAACACTAGGAAGGGGTAGAACACCCAACTTCCCCGTAAGATGTTCAAAAGTGTCTTTACATAAAGGTTTGGTGAATATTTCTGCAATCTACTCCTTTGTAGGTACATACTCTAGCTTTATTATATGTTCTTCCACTTTTCCTATGATGAAATGATATCTGATGTCAATATGTTTTGTTCTGCAATGCATTACTAGATTCTTTGACATACTTATCACACTGGTATTATGAAAAATGATAGGAATTGTTCCATAAAAACTAATTCCTATATTCTCAATGTTTGTTTCATCCATAAAACCTAAGTTTAACATTAGGATGATGTAATATACTCAAACTCAGTAGTGGATAACATTACAAAATACTACTTCTTTCTTGACCAAGCAACTAACTAAGAGCCAAGAAAGAATGCTCTGTCATTGGTACTTCTTCTATTCTCCACACAACTTTCCCAATCTACATTTTTATATGTTTTCCATGAAAAATCTGATTCTGTAGGGTAGCATAACCCTAAATCTTCTGTCCATTTCCGATATCTGAAAATCCTTTTTACTTCGATAACATGTGACTCTTTCATTTCTTGTTGAAATTTGGCTGCCAAACAAACTACGCACATAATATCAAGTATGGTAGTAGTCAAGTATAACAACCTCTAATCATAGACCTATACCAACTTACATCTACTTTCAGTGATTCATCTTCCTTAGTCATATTACTACTAGTAATGATAGGAGTAAAAACAAGCTTTGAATTTTGTAAACCAAATTTCTTCAATAACCCTTTCAAATACTTGTATTGAGAGATAAAAATGCCTTTTTTGTTCTTACTAACTTGCAATCCAAGAAATACATTTAATTCTCACATTCCTTCTGCATTTCTTCTCCAAAATTCTTGCACAAATCATCTTTGCCACCAAAGATGAAGTCATCAACATACACATCGAAAACCAATATCTTTTCTAAATTTACCTTAAGTATAGATTATTCTCGGCCCATCCTTTTCTCAATCCTTTACTAATCAAATATTTGTCCAATTTACCATACAAGGCTCTAGGTGCTTGCTTCAACCCATATAATGACTTCTTCAATCTACAAATAGCATCGGGGTCCTTTTCTGATTTGAAACATTCTAGTTGTTGAATGTATTATTATTCCTTCAATTCTCCATTTAGGAAGGTAGAATTGAAATCCATCTGATAAAATTCAAATTTATTGAATGCTGCAAACACCAAGAACATCCTAATAGCTTCCATCCAAGCAACATGAGCATAAGTCTCCTCAAATAAATTCCTTCAATATATGAGTAAAATTTGTATACTATTCTTGTCTTATTTCTTACAACCTTTCCATTCTCATCTAGCTTGCTCTGGTACACCTATTTTGTACCTATCACATTTTTGTCTTTTAGTCTGGGCACAACTTCCTAGGGCTCATTCTTTTTTATCTAACTTAGTTCTTCCTTCATCACATTAATCCAACTCTGATCATTACAAGCCTCTTCTATAGACTTAGGTTCAACTTTAGAAAGTAAACACCATGAGCTTTTGTTGCTTTACTTCTAGTAACAACTCCTCTATTCTTATCTCCAATAATTTGATTCCCTAGATGATTCTACTGTACATACCTTAGTTTCTTAGTAATCGATGTTTGTGTTGGTGTCAAATGAATGCCATCTTTCTCTTTCTTATCTTCTTTTCTTTGTTCTTCTGCATTAAATTAATACTCAACATGCCTTTTAGGAACCTTCTAAAAATATTCATCAACCTTCACATTCACACTTTCCACAATCTTGTTCAGTCTTTTATCATAGTACCAATACACCTTGCATCTAGACGAATAGCCCAAGAATATTCCTTCATCAACCCTGCTATCAAATTTACCAATATTCTCTTTATCTTTCCATATGTGACAATTGCAACCAAAAATATTGAAATACTTAATTGTCAGTACACTTCCATGCCATAACTCATATACATTGTTTCCATACTTTCTCTAGTAAAGAACTCTATTAAGCATATATACAACAATATGCACTGCTTCTTTCTACTATATATTTGGTATATTTTCTTCTCTCAACATAGTTCTAGTTTCTTCCTAAATTATTTGATTCATCCTCTCTACAACATCATTCTACTGTCATATTCTTGTTGCTTAAACTGTCTCTTAATACCATGCTTTTGACAATAACTTTCAAATGCATCAAATGCAAATTCTCCACGTTTATCAGATCTCAAAAACTTAATGTTTCTACCACATTCAATTTCAACTCTACCCTTGAATATCTTGAATTTATCAAATGCTTCATATTTATCTCTAAGAAATGAAACCCATGTCATCCATGAATAGTCATCAATGAATAGAATAAATTAACTTTCACCTTGAAAACTTCTTGTTCTGGTCAGCCCACATAGATCAATGTGCATAATCTCTAACACAGTTGTAGATTAATGATCTTTTTCCTTGAATTATTCTCTTCTCTAGTTCCCTTCTTGACAAATCTTGCCAATGATGTTTTCCAGTTTACGTAGTCTGGGTAAATCTCTCACTGCATGAGATGAGATTTTCTTCATCAGATTATCAAAATAAATGTGACACATCCTCTGATGCCAGAGTAATATTTCATTAATTTGAGACATATTATTGTGACCCTCTCACTGGTACATATTATTTCCTATTCTCTTCCCTATAGCAATCATATCACCACATCTCTTCCTGATTTTACATCCTTCATCCTTGAAAATAACATCATGTCTATTCTCACACATTTATCCAACACTCAATACATTGTGATGCAAACCTTTCACATAATAGACATTGTTAGTATTATTCTTACTATAAAATGTAATAGATCCTTTACCAACAATATATGTTTCCTTATCATCACTAAATATAACAACACCACCATCATACCTGCTAAGTGATACAAATTTACTTTTATCTCCAATCATATGATGTGAGCAAAAATTATCAATTATCCATTCATTTTTTTTCTTCTATCATATAAAGTTGTTTCAACATTATCAGTAGCCTTAGAAAAGATGTCTAAGTGATATTAATTTCAGATTTCCCTTCTTCTTCAACATAAAACAATCAATCCTTAGTCTCTAATTCATCATCTGAGATACTAGCATCTTCATTCACATAGTAAGCATTTTTATTGAATCTTTCGAACTTCTTCCTAGGAGCTTTGTCATGACATCTAGTAGCCAAATAACCAATCTTACCACACCTAAAGAATTTTAGGGGTACTATACCTTTGTAATTTCCATTATGTCTCCTCAATATTCTTGCACAGTTAGCCTCAAACACTTCTTCATCATCACTGTCAGGTTCATCTTATGGTTTTGTAGCTTTGAATATATTCTCTAATATATTCTTCTCTCTTCCAATAATTTGTTGCCCAAATGCGATCAGGGTACCAAAAAATTGTTCCTTAGTAAATATTTTGGGTCATACACCTCTTTAATTATTGAAATTTTGTCACTATAACTATCTAGTAATTTCATCAAAAATTCTCTATGAATTCCTCATCGGTAATAGTGCCTCCTTGGCTCTTGACTTCATTAACTAAATTATCAACTCTTTGAAAATAGCTTTTGATATCTTCTCTATCTTCCAACCTTAGATTCTCATAATGTATCTTAAGTGTCAACTTCTTAGATAACATGAATATCTCATTTACTTCATAAATTTCCTTCAAGTATAATCAGTCCATTCTATGGAGGAACATACTTTGACTCTACATGCTTCCATGTCTTGTAACCTATCGATACCAGGTATCCTTTCACTTGATCTTTCCATGAATTATAGTCTGATTCATCAAACATATGAATATTCAATTTGTGTGCCATTGGATCTGCCTCAAGCAGTTAAGATCTTCACTGAGGAACCAAGCTTTGATACCAATTTTTGAACATGCCAAATAACTGAGACGGGGGTGGAGAATCTATTATTCCCACACAACTTAATACAACTTTCTCTCTCTTGGTTAATGATTAAATAGTTCCAATAACAACTTAAGATTTGATTATTTAGCACATTAAACATCCGTGTGAAATATAAACATGAAATGCATAGGAATATCAAATAGAGAACACCATATTTTACGTGGAAACCCCAAGATGGGTAAAACCATGGAGAAACTAATTCTCATGAAATATAAAAACACGTGTTAGGGTGACACTGGTTAAGGATATTTGACATAAATCCTTACAACCATAAATTCTCACTGCAAGAAGGCTCACTGTCGGTCAGCTCACTTCCGATAAAGAGGCTTACTAGAAATACAAGAGCTCACTATTGGAAGATATGAAAATGAATAAAATTCACCTCTAATATCTATAGAATTTTTTGGACAAACATGAATCTCTTTTGCATGAATTTGTAGTCTTCACATATGCTCCATAGATATGCCACACATACATTCATATAACTATGTAACTTTCTTATGTTCATACCTTACTTATACAACACCATGAGATCCACCAGGTTGGCCACACAATTTGAAATAGGTCACAGAAAAAACATTTCCATAGTGGGAAAGAATGAAATGAGGACCACCTCAACAAATACAACATGCCATGCTACACAAATCCTTCACCAAGGTACACAGTTTCAATGGTTATGATCATCACATTAAAACACCAAATCTAGGAGTGAAAATACATCAATATAGGATCGATAAAACAATCTAACTTAATTTAGATTCCAGAGACCAAGATTCATCAGTGAACATGCTAAACACTTCAATCGATATGCTAGATACTCCATCTGATACAATAATCTGTCAGTACACAACAATCGATACAATACTATGTACTATCCATAATAGCTTATCATTTAGAAAACTTACCTCTTTCATTACCTTTAAAATTGAAAGGTACTTCATGTGAGTCTTCACCATATCCCACAAAATGACCTTATCTGTTGTCCACATGGTAGAAAACTTACTATCCACAATCAAAACATTAATCATTGTAACATAGTCGTGACCAAAATCCATAAAAACAACATAAAATCCCTTAAACCATGTCCATATCATGTTCACATAGCAATAAATATCATATTCACATACTTAGGGTCACAAATAACTTTTATTTATAATAAAATTTGTAACTTTGACTGTCATTACCATGACAGTTGGACTGTATACACAAAATCTATAATCCAAAACTCATAACATCCCTTGATCTTCACATTTGAGGGAACACTAGAGTTTCCTCAACCTTATTCAATCATCTTATGCCATTTTTGAAACCTTTTAGACATCCATAATTGAAACAACATCTAATGTACTCTTAAAAACCATAAAAATCAATAGGGTAAGCCCACTAGGGAATCAAATATCTCATCCACCATGTGATCATTCAATATCATTCCTTTTTCATTAGAAAGAGGTCTCAGAGGGATAATAGATCTCAGAGTTGTAAATTTCTTGAAGGGTTCAAACAAGAGATATTAACAAATCTCTTACCAACCCTAGTGAATGAGGCTTTAATTACTATTTTTAGAAAACTAATTCATTCTCCTCCTATAAGTCACGACCACTTCTGAAATTGGATTTGGAACATAGTTAATTCATCACTCTACAAATTACAATAAGTTTTTGGCCTCATCATTCTTCATTAAAATTACATTTCCAATGATTCTCATGACACCTAAAAGCTTTCTTAATTCTTCTACAATCATGACATGAATATTTTCATTCAAAATGATTTACAAATTCCTAAACTATCAATAATACATGTTGAATAATGTGAGAGTTAGAGGTTTTTGTAGATACAACCTTACAAAACCTTCCTCCAACTTGGTCACCATCTCAATTTTTACCATTCCATGGATTTTAGAAGTCCCCTTTATTTCCTTAACTAATCTAAATATTATAAGATGGACTAAATAAGACATATTACATCCATTTCATCCTTCTTTGGGCATGTTTAAACATTTTGACCATTTTGACCCTACTAGGAGCCTATTAAACTATCTTTCACAATTGGCTTACATACCCTTATAAAATGACTTATGATGATTAAAATGATTTACATAAAAAATGACCTTACAAACTCAAAACCCATTGACATTTATCATTGGCCTCATAGTGTTCACATGGTACTAGGTGCTCTTGTACCATACCATCGACCTTGAAATCTTTCCAAGTCACTTGGAATTATAGACAAACAAGACATCCTTACATTGATGCGTTTGTCTTCAATTTTTTCTTTTCCTCTTTGTCTTACCATTCTTCTTTCCTCTTCTATTAGGTTCATCTTCAAAAGGACACATGACTTTCCTTAAAAACTATATTCTCATCTATTCCCATTAGTGGAGTATTCTCACAAGATTGCAACTTAGGTGTTCCTCAACCAATCATCCACCTCTTCTACCCTTACCACACAAACTCAAAAAAAATTCTCACCTCACCTAGGATTCTCTTATCCTTTTTCCTTAGTATCTTGGAAACCAACAATCAGGTTCTCTTTTAACCTACTCCAACACTTTCTCTACAGTTAGATGGATCCATAACTCCAACCAAACACAACACAAACCACAAAAAAACTTTTCCAGCCTAGACCTTTCGCTAGGCTCTGATACCAATTTTGTATAGAGAATATTACAACAACACTAATTTTACGGTACTCATTGACTAAAATACCTTTTAAGGTTATCAATTTTATGAGATTGAGGCATCTAACAAGATTATATCCCTAAGATTCTCAACTTGTTCTTTAAAAACACTCAATATAATGGAAACATTCCTATTACAAGGTAATAAACATTCTCATCTTTCCAAAGCACAACTATCATTCACAAAAACAACCATAGGACCCCTTAGTGAACATATGATCCAAGTATCTCAAAATCTCAATTAGTAGCACATCATAACAACTTTCAAGAGTTACATTGCCACTGTTAATCAATTGTTATAAATCAGGCTTCAATGCCTATTAGGCATTGGTAACAAAACCACAATGGATTTTACCAATAATTAATTGACTATACTATCGACAAAAACTTATCAGTCAAAAAAATTACCTATCTCATTACCTTTCAAATTGAAAGAGTACATCACTTGAGTCGCTTCACCATATCCCACAAAATGTCCTTATCTACTGTCTGCATGGAAAAAATATTACTGTCCACAGTCAAAACATTAATCATAGTAAGATCATCCTGACCACATCCATAAAAAAAAAATCAAGTCCCTTCAACCATCTCCATATCATGTTCATATAGCAATAAATATCATGTTCACATACTTAGGGTCAAAAATAACTTTTATAGCCAATAAACTTTGCAACTTTGACTATTATTACCATGAGAGTTGGATTGTATACACAAAATCTGTAGTCCAAACCTCATAAGATCCCATGACCTGAACATTTGAAGGAACACTAGAGTTACCTCAACCTTATTCAATCATTTTATGCCATTTTTTATACCTTTCAGACATCCATAATTGAAAGAACAACTAATGGACTGTTAAAAAAAATGAAAATAAATAGGGTAAGTCCACTAGGGGATCAAATATCTAATCCACCACATGATCATTCAATCTCATTAATTTTTCATTAGAAAGAGGGATAAAATGGCTAATATATCTCAGAGTTATTAATAAATCTTTTACCAACCCTAGTTAATGATGGTTTTATGATTGTTTTTAGAAACCTCATTCATTATCCTCCTATAAGTCATGACCACTTCTCAAATTGGATTTATAACATAGTTAATTAATCACTCTACAACTTACAATAATATTTTGGCCTCATTCAATCTAAAAACCAATAGAAACATGCATTACAACAATGAAAATGTGTTGCTACAGGAAACTGTCAAGAAAGTTAAACAAAAATAACAATATCATTCATTGATTCTCCATTCAAATTAAATTTCCAATGATCCTAATGAAACCTAAATCCTTATTTAATCCTTCTACAATCATGACATGAATATTTTCATTAAAAATGATGCACAAACTCCTAAACTGTCCACAATACTTGCTGAATAATGTGATAGTTAGAGATTTTTGTAGATCCAACCTTAAAACACCTTCCTCCAACTTTGTCACCATATCAAATTATATTTCATAAGTCTCCTCCAGTTCCTTAATTGATATAACTATCTCATGACCTAGCTTCTTCCCATTTCCATCAACTTTGCAATTTTTTTTGCATTTCTTTCTTGAGAACATTTCTTGTCAAGTTTCTAAACTTAATACAAATTTTCATGGACACTCTAAACATTCTAATATGGAATAAATAAGAAATTTTACATCCATTTCACTCTTCTTTTGGAATATTTACAAATTTTGACCATTTTGACCCAACTAGGACCCTATTGACCTATCTTGCACAATTGGCTTACATAACCTTACAAAATGACTTACGATGACTAAAATGATTCTTGATACATTAAAAATGACCTTATAAACTCAAAACCTTATGAAATTGCTCATTGGCATCATAGTGTTCATCTGGTACTAGGTGCTCCTACACCACTAACACATGAATATCCACACTATCATCAAACACACACTTCAAAAATTTTCAAACATGCAGAGAGATAAATCCTCTTTAATACATCCTCTTTGCATCAACACACACTCTCACATAACTAACACAAGTATATATGAATGCCACACTTACACCATAAATATTTTTCCTTTATCTATACCAATCCATTTATGTGATGTCTCCTACTATTAGTCAGACAAGTAACCACATATAATTTGAAAGAGGTTGACACTAAACATTCCTGTAGTGTGGAGGAATGAGATGTGAACCACAAAACATCATAAATGAGACCAAAAAAAATTACTATACGTGCTACAATCCACCTTGCATATGTTGAGACAAATAATTGAAGTGTAAACACCTGAAGTAAGTCAAACCTAGAGTAGAAACACTATAAAACTTTGAAATCAATTCTTCGAAGCCAAAAATCTCATGATATCTACAATAAGTGTGAAGCATGCATTTCACACAAAGACCACTATTAGTTAGAGCCATACACAGACAATTGCCAAATCCACTGTACCTCATTTTAAACAATCAAAACCTAAAATAAACACCATTAAATGGTCTTTACTATCATATTTAAATCTCAGCAACAAATTCTTGACATACCAAATATGTGGAGTGATATACTGAATATTGATTATAAAAAAAGTATTCACAAGTGACAATAGTAGTAAGTTGATGGTGCGGGAGAACCTAAGTTTAGAAATATTTTTAGGATGGAAATATTTTTGGTTTGTAAGGTGTTTTGTTCCACCATCCTTGTGATGACCGAGGTCAATCAGTGAAAAAACACCATAGTTTCTAAATAGTTGTTTCCTACTTTAATTGTGTGTTGAGGTAGCTTATAAACCTCTGGAAATCCAACAAGGCTCTAGCAGCTACAATTGATAAAGTGGCACTAAGTTATAATGGTGCTCAGGAAATTTTGCTGCTCGGTAATGCTACTCGGGAATCTTGCTTGGTTTACAATAGGTTGCTCAGGTAAGCTGTGCAGAATGCTCAAGAATTTCGCTCAGTAACATTGCTCGGGTTACACTTGGTGCTCAGTGATGTTTCTCAGGGTTGCTTAGATTTTAGGTTTGTTGACTGGTGCTTGGGTATCAAAGGAAAAGTTATTTTAGATGCTCAGGACTGGTACTCAGTTATGACGGTCTATTGCTTAGTTATGTTAGTTAATGGCCCAGGAAACATGGGAAGTGACATTTGTGACCAGCTGGGTCAACAACAATGGCTCTCAATGTGTCATTTTTATCTTTGATGGACAATGACACCTTTTCTAGTGATGGGAGGGTCATTTATGGCTCAACCATACCATCTGTGTGAGGTGGTTGAATTTGTTGAAGGAGCATGAGATATTTTTGAGTTATTTCTGAGAGATAGATATAGTCGAAAGCTTTTGTAAGAGATTAGTAGTAGTAGAGAGTAGACAAAAAAGAAAAAAACATTGTATTTTTTAATAGAATAGAATTTGTGAATACATAAAAAAATTTTGGAGAACCATCTTGAACATTTGTGTGATGCATTCTGTGTGCAGTGTGTTTTATTGTGTTATTCAGGTTGAAGTAGTTGGCTTAGCTTGGAGGGTGGATCTATCCTATTAGATTGCACAGTATGAGATAGTATCTTTATGATGAGAACTAGGTCTAGAGAACTTGAGGTGAAGATCTTAGTGACTTCCTCAAGTTAGGGTTTGACAATACCCTATAAGGTCCATTCAGTGACCTTGAAGCAGAGTCAAGCTGACTCTCAGTAACAACTAGACTTTGGGATCTCCATCAGATTGGTATCAGAGAAAGTTAGAGAATTGGGCTTGTGTGGTTTGGGTGTGATTTTCAGAAGAGTCTATAAATTCATCCAACATGGTGTCCAATGCAGTACTAGCAAGAGATGTCAGAGAATAGAGAGAGGAAAATAGAATCCTGAAGGAACAGTTAGCCAAAATGGCATGCAATTTATAAGAAGTATAGCTCCACACTATAGTAGTCAGTGAACTGATGAGAGAAGTTGATGATAAGGGTAAATTAGTGGCCGAGGAGGACATGATTCTAGAGCCAGACCCTGTACTTCAAGAAGATCCATTCTTGAAAGAACTGAAGGCAATGAGTGGTAAATCCTTAGAAGGTGTGCCTCTATTTAGTGGCAAAATTGATCCAAAATTAATCATGGAATGCATAGAAGGTCTTGAAAATTACTTTGACTATGATAGTGTCATTGAAGCTCAGAAAGTTAGAATAGCCAAGAAAAGATTGAGAGGAACTGCTCTCACTTGGTGGAAATTTGTCCAAGATGAAAGGGAAAAAGGAGGAAAGAATCCCATAACTAGTTGGAAGGGTATGGTGGTAAAGATGTAGGAAACTTACCTTCCTGATGATTGTGAAGTGCATTTGCACAAGAAAAGGCAAAATCTGAGGCAGAAAGACTTAGAAGTCAGTACCTATACACAAGAGTTTCATAAGCTATGCTTAAGATCCCATGTAATGGAAGAAGAAAGCCTAAAGGTGGCAAGATACCAGAATGGCCTCAAATGGAGTGTTCAAGAAGAGATTAGTCTCTTAAGCCCCATAAATGTCCACCAATGCTATCAACTAGCCCTTAAAGTGAAAGAGAAGTTCAAGAAGAAACAAGATTCAAATAGTAGAGGTAGAGGAAGAGACAATAGAGGTCATAGAGGAGGATATGGAGGAAGAAATCTTGAAGCTAAGAATCAGAGTGAGAACAAACTCATGGAGAATCAAGGAGAATTTAGTAACACTAGAGGTGGTTACAGCCGAGGAAGAGGTTCAAATAATAGTTCAAGAGGAAGAATTGATAACCAAGGGCAAGGGTGTTCATGCCCTACTATTCTAAGGGTGGGTCGGAATGGGTGGGAGGCTTTCTTCATGATTTCCCCTTGGCAGATCACCCTATGCAAGATTTACTAGGAATGTATATAACATTGTTACACTACCTCCTTAAGTACTAAACATTATATATAATTCT
The DNA here is from genome assembly GCA_018584345.1 of Thuja plicata. Lineage (NCBI taxonomy): Eukaryota > Viridiplantae > Streptophyta > Pinopsida > Cupressales > Cupressaceae > Thuja > Thuja plicata. The sequence goes on from MU226860.1 coordinate 2,064,057, forward strand.
ATTATATTATAAAAAATATCATGTCATATGTCAATTCTATTATAAAAAATATCATGTCATATGTCAAGTCAAAAATCGAATTGAGAAAAGAGATAACTATGTGCAAGGAGAGTCTTCTAGCAGCAAGACTATAGAAGTCCCCATAGGATTAGAGATGGCAGAGCATTTGATGGTTTAGAGAGCACTCCTCAAATAACGCATCAATGAAGAGCCAAGCCAAAGAAGATATTTGTTTTGATTCAACTGCATGGTACTTGGTAAGGTCTGTAAAGTTATCATAGATTTAGGTTCTACTGATAATATAGTTTCTTTATAATCTATTGAGAAGCTACAATTGACAAGGATACCTCACACTAATCCTTATGGAGTTACTTGGTTGAATAAAGATCAAAATTTAATAGTCAATGAAAAAGCTTGGATAGAATTTTCCATAGGGAGGTATAAGGACATCGTTTTGTGTGATAGCCTACCCATGGATACATATCATCTGCTATTAGGTAGACCTTGGCAGTTTGACCGGGCTGTAGTGCATGATGGAGTTTAGAATTCCTATTCCTTTAAGAAGGATGGAATAAATTTTAGGGTACAATCAACCTTGGAGGAAGAGAAAGAAAAGAAAAGAGGTCCCAACCTACTATTGGTCGGTGAGAAAGAATTCTTAAAGACATTGGGGGAAGAGGATGGTGTAGGCTTTTCTTTGGTTTTAAAACCAAAAGGTGTAAAGGGAAATAAGAGGGAAGAGTTAACTTTAGAGATAAAAAGGTTGTTAACTCAATACCATGCCATAGTTAGTGATGGTAAACCAGCTACCCTACCACCTGAGAGATCTATTAGTCATCAGATTGACTTTATTCCATGAGCCTCACTTCCGAACAAAGCTTCTTATAAGATGACCCCACAGAAGAATGCAAAGATTTCTAACCAAATCCAAGAACTAATTGACCAAGGGTTGATTAGAGAAAGAATAAGTCCTTGTGTTGTTCCCACAGTACTATCCCCAAATAAAGATCATACTTGGAGTTTGTGTACCCATTCCAGGGCCATAAACATGATAACTATTTGGTATAGGTTCCCAATACCAAGGATCGAAGATTTGATGGATTGGCTTGGTGGAGCTAGATATTACTCCAACATAGATCTTAAGAGTGGATATCATCAGATCATAAATGAAGGGGGAGATGAGTAGAAGACTACTTTTAAGTAAACCGAAGGACTATATGAATGGCTTGTTATGCCTTTTAGGTTGTCAAATGCCCCAAGAACATTTATGAGATTGATGAATGAGGTTTTGAAGGAAATAATTGGAAAATGGATTGTAGTGTACTTAGATGACATCTTGGTGTTCAATAAAACAAAAGAGGATCATCTTAGACATCTGTAAATGGTAATGCAAAGGTTACATGCAGAAAAGTTGACAATCAACTTGGGAAAGAGTGAGTTCATGAAGCAAGAGTTGGTGTATCTAGGTTTTGTTATCTTAGAAGGTAACTTGAAGATGGATATCAGCAAGGTGGAAGAAATATTGAATTGGCCTACACAAAAATCAGAAACTGAAGTTAGAAGCTTCCATGGTTTAGCACAGTTCTACCGGAAGTTCAAACAATTCAGTGAAATCAATGCACCTATTTTAGATACTATCAAAGGAGGTATGAAAGCCAAGTTCCAATGGAATGAGCAGGATGATGAAGGATTTGAGAATCTAAAGAAGAGGATAGCGACTGAATTGATATTGACACTTCGTAGTTTTGACAATTTTTTTACTGTGGAGTGTGATGCTAGTAACATTGTTGTCGGTGCAGTTTTGAGTCAAGAAGGAAAGCCAGTAGCCTTTCATAGTGAGAATATTAGTGATGCAAAGAGGAAGTATTCCTCATATGATTTGGAATTGTATGCATTAGTGCAAGCACTAAGGAAATGGAGACATTATCTCCTTCCCAAGGAATTTCTAGTCTTTATCGACAATCAAGCTTTGAGTTTTCTGAGCTCATAGGATAAACTAAGCCATAAGCATATGAAATGGGTAGAATACATCCAAGCCTACACCTTCACTAAAAAGCATAAGAAGGGAGTACACAATAAGGTAGCAGATGCATTGAGTAGAAGGTTACTTATAGTGCAATAAGTTCAACTAAGGAGCATTGGCACTGAAATATTCAAATATCTGTATGAATATTTTGCAGCAGCATACAAGGTATGTCAAGATTATCAAAATTATTTTCATAGTGAGTATTCAGAGTATACTCTTCAAGAAGGTCTTCTATTTAAGGGAGGACAACTCTGTGTACCGAGAGGTTCCATGAGGGAGAACCTAGTACAAGAAAAGCATAATGGTTCCATAATTGGACATTTTGGGTTGAACAAGACTCTAGAGTTGGTCAAGAGGTATTACTATTGGCCAAGAATGAATCGGGATGTCCAAAAGTATGTAGAAACTTGTATGGTTTGTTAGAAGGAAAAAGGGACTTCATCCAATGTAGGATTGTATCAGCCCCTTCCTATCCCAAATAGACCATGAGAATTCCTTAGTATGGATTTTGTTGTTGGACTACCGAAGACCAAGCAGGGAATCCACAACATCTTTGTGATTGTTGATAGGTTCAACAAGATAGCTCACTTTGTGCCATGAAAGACCACACATGATGCATGTTACATAGAAAATTTGTTCTTTAGAGAAGGAGTAAGGATACATGGATTACCTTTGAGTATTGTATCAGACTGAGACTCCAAGTTCATGAGTCATTTTTGGAAAAATTTATGGCAGAAGCTTGGTACTAATCTTTCTTTTAGCTTGACATATCATCCACAGACCGATGGTCAAACTGAAGTGGTGAACTAAAGCTTAGGAAATCTATTTAGATGCCTCACCAAGGAGTATGGATAATCATAGGATCAGTTACTTTCTCAAGAAAAATTTGCATACAATGATACAGTCAATAGATCCACTAGAAAAATCCCTTTTGAAATAGTGTATGGGATTCATCCCAGGGGTATATGTGAATTAAGGGATCTTGGAAGCAATGAAGAGAGAAGTGGATATGCTGAAGAATTTTCTCAATCCATGAAGGAGGTCCATGACTTAGTGAACGAAGCATTGATAGAGAGTATAACTCACACCAAGCAGAAGGTCGATGCAAGGAAAAGAGATATTTAGTTTATAGTTGAGATTTGGTAATGGTGCGCCTAAACAAAGAAAGGTTGAAAAAAAGAGTTTTGAGTAAACTTTAGATGAGGAAGATAGGCCCTTGTGCAATATTGGAAAAATATAGGTCTAATGATTATGAAGGTGATCTTCCTACAGACATAGGATTATCTCCTATTTTCAATGTGGCAGATTTGGTATCCTACAAAGGTCCAATTCTAGAAGGAGATTCTGATTTCATAGGAGATACTGAGGATCTTAGAGCACTCAAATGTCCTATTACACTGAAACTGAAAGTAGAGAAGATTCTGAATTTGAGAGTTGCCAAGAAAACTAGAAGGCAGATCTATATGGAACATCTGGTCAAATGGAAGGGAAAAACTGATTTAGAGGCTACATGGGTGCAAGAAACTGATTTCAAGAAGTTAGGCATCAATCCTGACTTACTCCAATCACTTGGATGTTGATTTATTTTTTCTTGGTGAGTATGGTGTAGGAGCAGCTAAGTTTAGAAACATTTCAAGGATAGAAAGATTTTCGGTTTGTAAGGTGTTTGGCTCCACCATCCTTGTGATGACCGAGGTCAATCAGTGAACAAACACCATAGTTTCTAAATGGTTGTTTCCTAGTTTAATTGTGTGTTGAAGTAGCGTATAAACCTCTGGAAATCCAACAAGGCTCTAGCAACTGCAATTGATAAAGTGGCACTAAGTTATACTGGTGCTCGGGAAAATCTACTGCTCGGTAATGCTACTCGTGAATCTTGCTCGGTTTACTCTAGGTTGCTCGGGTACGCTATGTAGAATGCTCAGGAATGTCGCTTGGTAACATCACTCGGGTTACACTTGGTTCTTGGTGATGTTTCTCAGGGCTACTTAGATTTAAGGTTTGTTGATTGGGACTCGGGTATCAAAGGAAAAGTTCATTTTGATGCCCAGGACTGGTGCTCGATTATGATAGTCTGTTGCTTGGTTATGTCAGTTAATGACCTAGGAAACATGGGATGTGACATTTGTGACCATTTGGGTCAAATACAACAACTCTCAACGTATCATTTTTATCTTCAATGGAGAGTAACACCTATTCCAGTGATGGAAAGGTCATTTATGGTGCGACCATGCCATCTATATGAGGTGGTTGAACTTTTTGAAGGAGCACAAGATATTTTGGAGATATTTCTAAGAGATAGATATAGTCGAAAGCTTTTGTAAGAGATTAGTAGTAGTAGAGAGTAGACAGAAGAGAAAAATGCATTGTATTTTGTAATAGAATAGAATTTGTGAATACTAAAAAGCATTTTGGAGAACCATCTTGAACATTTGTGTGATGGATTCTGTGTGCAGTGTATTTTATTGTTTTATTCAGGTTGAACCAGTCAGCTTAGCTTGGAGGGTGGATCTATCCTATTAGATTCCATAGTATAAGATAGTAGCTTTACGGTGAGAACCAGGTCAAGAGCACTTGAGGTGAAGATCTTAGTTACTTCCTCAAGTTAGAGTTTGATAATACTCTATAAGGTCCATTTAGTGACCTTGAAGCAGAGTCAAGTTGACTCTCGGTAACAACTAGACTTGGGGATCTACATCAGTTGACATCGAAAAAAATCATATAGACTCAATAATACCAATTCCTTAATTACTCAAACAACTAATTATGTTCAATTCTACAACAATATTCCACTTTACTATTGATGGAAACACACAAATGACAAAAACAAGGAAAAATTATAATCAAGAGATTTCACCCTGAGTATCCAAGAACTCTCCTCCTTTGACATCAAATGGAAAAGGCCAAATATGGAAACAATTCACTCATTCTACTCATCTCTATTGTGCCTTCACAAATCACACCCCATATTTTTTATTGGCCAAAATAGGATTCTCTCTCTCTCTCTCTCTCTCTCTCTCTCTCTCTCTCTCTCTCTCTCTCTCTCTCTCTCTCTCTCT
>MU226860.1:2069191-2079198 GCA_018584345.1 Thuja plicata
CTCTCTCTCTCTCTCTCTCTCTCTCTCTCTCTCTCTCTCTCTCTCTCTCTCTCTCTCTCTCTCTCTCTCTCTCTCTCTCTCTCTCTCTCTCTCTCTCTCTCTCTCTCTCTCTCTCTCTCTCTCTAATATTCTTTCCTTCTCTTTTTTGATTCCTCATAATTCAATCATATTAGGTGAGTCAAATTATGAACTCCACATTTTTTATTGTTAAATAATTAAAAAGGTTTACTCTTTCTCTCATTTATCTTTTCTCCTTTCTTTCTCTTCTTTTCTTTTTCTTTTATTGTCTTTTCTTTTTCTTTGTTTTTTTTAATTTTCTTTACTTTCCTTTTCTCTTGTTTGAGGTATGGGATTTTGTAGTGGAAAGCTTTTGAGAATCCTCTTCAATCATAGAAATCTATAACCTCTGAGGCTTGAACCTTGACCCACAATTGAAGTAGACTCATGGGATTCTAGGGGTATCAGGTCTACCTTCAATACTTGATGCCACAAATGCCTAAACCCCTAATGAATGATAGCCTCTAGAGATGATGATATCACTAAGGGCTATAAAATTAGGTTTGACCTTATTTTGAACACTTACAGTATTTTGAGCTACGAATTAATCCAAGCCTTTGAGGTACATCTAGTGAATTTGAGGTCTATGTGAAATTAGTTATTGGGAGATTTTATCGATGAAAGGCTTCTTGGTCCTTTTCCTATCCACCTTTTAGAGTCTTCCATTGTCTCTTTCCTCTATCAAGGTGTGTTTTGTTTTGGCTATTCCTTCCTTTGTTACTCTTTTCTATCTTTCGTTAGCTATGTGTCATTTTTATTTTAGGTTAGTGCACATTGTGTCTATTTGGTACTTCTTGTTGTTTCTTATTTTAGTGTCTTTTGTGGTGATATTTTCTAAGTATTAAACCCTTAATCTATTCATAACCCTCATCTTTTGGTCTCACCAAAAAATCTAGAACTGCATTGTATCAGGTTGTCAGGGATATCATAATCCTTGATTTCCAAAAATTGATCAAGGATCACCATATTGATGACCCCTAAAATGTGCATTCTTCATTGAGATCTTTAGGGTATCGAGGAAACCATGACCCCAATCCCCAAATAGGATTTGGGGATCATGGTCCCCTAATCCATTATTACATACATGTTATTTGGATACAATATCATGACATTGGGGATATCATGATCCATAATCCTCAAAAGGGGTTTTCATATCAAGACACCTCAATACCCTGACTAAGTACCATTAATAATTTATATTGGGTTTCAGGGGTTTTTCTATCCATGAACTATTAAATCTTCTTATAACGTAGGTTTTTTCTTAAAGGGTTTATTTCTATAATAGGGGTCTTTGGTTTTGTGTTAAGTATTTTCTTCCTATAGTATTTAGTTTTTTTTTCTCTTCATAGGGTATGATATTTTAAATTCAATAAATGGTATTGGAATTTTTTTTCATTAAAGAGAACATGTTATGACTTTTGTAATCCTGATGAAGTACAAATTCCTAGGCTATTCAAACCCTCCAATCTAGGGAACCTCCATAGAGAAATAATGGAAATCAACATTGGTCACATAGACCTAAATGATTTATTAAATGGAATGGATAACCCAAATAATCGTACCCCTGATGCCTCTTCACTAGTCCACTCCAAACTCATCCACACTGCATGATATCTAGTATCCATCCCATCTCTGGATCTCAGCATGACTATTGTAGAAAACTATAAGATCGAGGAAAGGAGATTTATTAATAAATAAGATGTGGTCCTTGATATAAGGCCCAACTACATTGAGGGCTTGTTCCATAACCCTTCTTTTGATGATAACTCTAATATTTCAAGGGAGAAAGCAGAGAGGTACTATTAAGATGAGTAAAACATTGAGCTCAAAATTAATAAGAATTATCTTGAGGGACCTCTAAAGACTGGTCACCTAGAAAAACTGAACCTCCATAGAGCATATATAATAGAGGAAATGAAGAACTATGTCACATTATTGATCAAGGTCTTTGGCTTACCTCAGGATAGGCAACTTGAGCCCAAGACAGTATTGTACATTAACACAACCAAAAAGAGAAAAAATAAAATTGATTCGGTCTAGATCATCATTGATAACCTATATGATAAATTGTAGAAGGAAAAAAATAACCCAAGGTTCTACATGAATTCTTATGTTGTGTATTTCATCACTTCTCAAGCCTCTTATTTAGGACTTAAAATAAGGGGGTAATTGTAGGATCCAAAATACTATATATAGGTGCTAACCTTAGTTGGTACACAAAAATAATGACTCACATATCCTTGAATTCAAGATAGTCAATGATGCCTTTGTTTTTTCTATCATCAGGTATATTGAAGGTGATTTTGTAAAAAAAGATGTCTATAGAGGTGGTTTCCCAAGTCTGGAAGGTGAGAAATTATTATATTCAATTTAGAACATTCACCTAAATTAGGGTAGCGGGATGCACATTGTAGCCAAAGAAACTCCCAAGGTATCCATCTAACAGGCTAACTCTAATGGATCTCTACGAGTAGATTTCAAATGCACATAGGTTAGTTATCTAAAAACAAAAGCATTGTTTCTAGATTCCCATAGGGATTGGTTCTCACTCAACATAGGATTTAAAAGTAGCTAAACTTTATGCCTAGAGTGGGATGAGTGCATACTAGAAACTATCTCAACAACTCAGAGAAAATTTGACACCAATGGCAGTTTTAGTCATGTAATGGGAGATCCTTTCAAACACAAGGCTCACATTGAAGATCACTGGGTAAAATATTTTGATGATTATGAAGTTAAAATAATAGATTATTATGGGATGAACCTAGATTTGGCTAAAGATGCTAAGAATATGCACATATGAGACAAGCATAGGGAGTTAGATTCGAAAGATGTCCTACTACCAATGTATAATGAGGATAGGATTTTTGATAGAACTACTCCCATTGTAGAAATCCTCATGGATGAGCTAGATGATATAGCATTTAGGGTGAGGAATTTACTCAGGAATGGTTGAATAATCCATACAAGATGCAACCCATGCCTATGGAGAAGAAGGAAAGACTTCCAAAACTTTATACTAGTAAACATAAGAAAGCTCAAGTGCTTGTATTCAAAAGGACCTAGCTACCTCTTTACCAAGAGAAGTCTTTTCTCATGCCTTATAAGTCAAAACACATGTGTCCCCATAGATTCTGAGATAGTAGAAGGCTAAAGGTAGACAACAAGGAGAGTGCGCCACAACTGTACCACTTATTTATACTTCTACTCCATATGCTCCAAAAACCACTGCTATTATTTCCACTTCCTCTATAATGACTAATGCACCTTCTTCTTAGTAGCTCAGGATCAAACCTTTTAAGATCAGAACCAAGAAGGGGAGGACTTCACTCCCCTCTACCCGCATAAGAAGGGTATATAAAATATTTAAAAAAACCCTCAATGATGGAGGCCATTGTACATATTCTATAAGAAGAAGAGGAGGAGGAAATATGTCCTCCATTAATAAGAAGGATGAGGTCTACAACAACTATTTCTCATAGGGTTAATTTTAGGGAGCCTTCTTTGGAGGATATATCAGAGCCTTTTCAATTAGATACAACTCCAGAGGGGAAACCTAAAGGGGAGGTGGAGATTCTAGAAACACATAACATTTAGTCTTATTCAGCCACTGGGTAGGAGCAACAAATAAAATATCCTTTAGGCCCCGATGAGTTTTATAAGAGAAGTTGTTTTTGCAATGATCAATTTTAAAATCAATTAATAATAAATACATAATAAGGTGAAAATATATGACATATCATGTCATTAAAGCCATTAATATAGTTGACATTTGATTCAATAAATTAAATACCCTTAGATATCATTTTTAAACAAGTGCCACGTAGTGGCCTGTACTTTTTGTAATTAGTTATAATTATAATTATGTATGTAAATTCAATTTTAAATATTAAGTATATTTTAATTAATAGTTATTTAATAAAAAAATCATTATAGAAAATTTTGTATAAAATCTTAAAAATAATATTTAATAAGTTATGTTTGTATATATTATAGTTTCATTTCTATAGTTATAATTGTAAAAAAATATATTTAGTAGTGTTCTAAAATATAAAAAAAAAATTAAGAAATCTGAATATTTTCTAAAATATAAGAAATTGTTAAGAAATATTAATCTTCCATACAATATTATAAAATTGCGTGGAAACATTAATATTCTCTAAAATATAAAGGTTTGCTAATAAATATTATTATAAAGAAATTATTAAAAATGAACTTATAAAATATAAAGAAATTATTAAAAATGAACTTATTTAAAATTTCAATTTTATAATGTGCATGGGGAAAATCTGAAGAAGCCTCCGAAAAACTTGGGGCTCTATAACACAAATTTGTTTGAACCAATCATTTTTGAAATAAATAATTTTTTATTGAGAAAAATTCAAAAATTTAAATTAAAAATTGATAGAAACTATGATTATTTTCAAAACAAAAAAAATAAAGTGTTTTGATTGGTGGAAACTAATTCACTAATTTGACACAAGTGAACACAATAGTATTGCCTGCGACAAGTACAATAAGAGAACATTTGATTTTTGCACTTAACTAATATAAATAAATAAATTCAATTCTATGTGATGCTTGATTAAATTGATGAAAGAAATAGTATGCAATGAATGCATAACTATTCCTCCTTAACAAGAATTAATAATGAAACACTTCCATACAAGAATTCAAAATAAATAAAAATATTATAGCTTTTTAGCATTGCAAAACTAAAAGGTTAGGAAGAAAAAAATACATAGAGAAAGTATAAGGATTTCATAAGCCAAATATGAACTCTTAGATTGGCTATTAATGGTGGTCATGAGAACACTTGTATCAAGCTAGAGTAGTTCCATGACCAAAAAAGAATCAAAGTGGGTGGGCCAAAGAGAACCAAACACAAGTAATATTTAGCAAGGAATTTAAAGGCCTAAGTAGTCCAAATAAGACTTTAGCATTAGGATAAAGAATACATCCTAGTACTATCTTTAGTCATAAGATTTATTGGAAATGTATTCTATCAAACTACACACTTATTAGATTTTGACACAAGGATAAAAACATATATTTCTATTGTCTTTTAATCATAAGATTTCTTGAAAATCTATTTTATCAATATTTTGGCAATCTACTCATGAAACACGGGTCAATGAGTTTAACTCAAAAAACTACATAGTTGAATCCCGATAGCAATATCACAATCTATACACTTCTAACAATATGGATTTAAAATCTTTAGCATAAGATATTATAAAACATAGTTTGAAAAATAAATGTCTTATTGTTATCATCCTTATATGTACTCATTACAAAGTTTTTCTTCAAAATTACCTTTCAATATGGTATTGAAATGTTCAATTTGTCTACGTTTCTTCAAGATTCATTTGATGCCAATATTGAGGGCTTAATTTTATTCTAAATCCAACCAAACAAATTCATCTTATTACAAAATGATCAAATTAGTATCGCTGAAAAAATAGAACAACTATTAATTCACCCACACATGAATAGAAATACTCACTGAAAGAGAAATTAATACTCAACTAGGCAATATGCATAAAGAGTTAGAAAAAACTCAAAAAATATGCATTGTACTAAGAGAACACAACATACAATATTGTTCCATATACAACTATGGAACTTATGTATAGCTACATCATTTATAGCTAAGATTACAAATTCTTAACATAAATGTTCTCTATTTTTAGTAAAGGATCTTATGTAGTACAAAATATGTAGTACAATAATTCTAATAAATTTGTAGAATTATTGTCATAATATTATTAGTTTTATGAAAAGAGTCAGAATATATAGATGATGGCATTTGAATCTTTATATAGCAAATTAAAACAATTTGAATAAGTAGAATTGGTGAAGATTAAAGTATGTGATATATAAGTCATCCACAAAAATTCAAACCTATAAATGTACCTTCTAACCAGATCCACAATATTATTTTTAATTTAATTTACATAAAAAATAAGTTCTACTTAAAAACTTATAGATTACTTCAATAATTATAAAGTCAAACATTAACTCTAAAAGTGACAAAATAAGACTTGAACCTACTTTGAGAAAATATAGCCTTACCAAATTCTTCTATCACATCCACCTGATCTCATAAACATCATACAAAAATTTTTTGATTTCATTTCATCAATTAATAGGGAAAAGAGTTGTTGAATGAATAAGATCTAGAATGTTGGTGTGGTAAATGATAAAGACCAATAAAACTATACCAATGATGGTAACAAATCAACTAATTTAATAGTATCCACCCAAAATGTATCGAGATTCATAAATGCCATATATCGAACATCAAACCCAGAGAGCAACCACTAATCATTTTCCTGTTCAACTTTGACTATGTGAAGAAGACTTTAAATTTAATATTAGGTGTACCTTTTCTCTGTCAAATCATACATTCGCCCAAAATACTTTCAAAGAATTTGTGAAAGAAGTCCGCGAATGTACCAGAAAACATATGTTTGCATTCAAATGAGAGATGAGCAGTTTCAACAGCTTCAAAATGCACGGCATGGCAGATACCAAACAAATTGATATATGAAAAACAAATTGTTTAATAATACAGATAAAATTAAAGTGAACTATAATATTACGAGGGAATACATTATAATTGTTTAGTTGAGTTATTATAATTAGAAAGATTTGGTTGAATTAAAGTCATATAGTCTCGGCAGTCTATGATGATTAATATTAGTTTTTCATTGTGTGCAATTTTTTCTTAGTGATGTTTTGAATTATACTGGATGATTCATCATTAGGATGAAATTGAATAAAGAGCTGAATTAACAAAGTTTAATTAGGTAAATTTATTAAGAGTTATATATTCAGAAGATTCAAATATTGATGAATGATACAATCTGTATCTATATTTTATCAATCTAATTCAAACAAGTGAATTCTATTTCTTTTATATATCACTTATTTTATTTATAAGAAGGAATAATATCTTTATTTTCTATAAATAATAATATAATATACTAATAAATATGATTTTTCTACAATCTATATAGAATTTTATGACTGTTTTTAATTTTAACTATTTATAAATTTTTATGACATTTAGAATCATTTAGAATAATACATTATGTAATGTAAGCTTAAAATATGATGTTTAAACAGAACTCATCCATCTATAAATCTGATACAACTTGTTCAAATAATTCCAATGTGTTAGATAATGAGCAAAATAATTGCTGCACTAATATAAATAAATACATTGTATCAATCAAAAAATTATTTTACTGCTGGCTTATAGTACTGTTATGGATAGTTTACTTACTTTTGTAGTAGTATGGTTAAGTTTCCCTTTATTGTTATGCTGGGGGTAGTCTTTGATGATTTTGGTATTAAAGAAAGAGATAAGCTGACTATGTGCTGAATTTGTTTACTGTTTATTTTACTGAAAATGTGTATGATAATCAAATTAGGCAGACCAATCTCATTTAATAAAGGAATTATAGACAATTAAATATGATAGAATGAATACCCAAAATCTAACGTTGAATCAAATGAAGTCAATTACTAGAATATCTAGATATTTATCATCTCAATTGAAAAATGATAAATTTACCCTTTGTCGTCACGGTTACGTTGCATGGATAATAATTCAAATTACGTTCAAAGTTAGTTGTTAAGTTTGGAAAGAATCCCAATACAAAAAGCGAAGAATTTGTGAACATGCTGTTCAAGTCAAGATTACATGCCCCTTCATATCTTCCTTTGTAAGAAAAAAATAATCTCAAATTTCAAACTCTTCACCAACTACTCACGTGTATTGTCCTCAGCACCCATAATGTTTGATTTGACACAGAGAATATCACATATAACGATAGAACTTGTTTCCTGATTTCTTAGATTACCACACAGATTTTTGGAAGTATTTGAGACATCTCCGTTGATTTTGCTTTCATCTTCATGACTGATTTGACACAGGAATAGAATTAAATTGTCAGTGTCCTTTTTTAGGGCAGATTGTCAAACCTGGTGAAGAAAAAACAAGTATTGGATTTATAAAATCTATCCTCATGAAAGAGATGGGTAAACAATGATTATTGTCTAGGCTTAATGTATAACATAGGATTCTTCTAAGATGAGAAACATTCCCATTATAAACTACTTACTACCACTTAGGTCATTGTCCTACTCCTATCATTGTCTGTGCTGGTATCAACAACAGTAAATATCTAGTTATCTAAGGTTCCATTTGCAGAAAAGACCTGAACATCAAAACCCCTATACACACTTTTTTCAAACAAAGGCCATTAAAAATCCTTCCACCAGAAAAAGAAGCTTAAAGCTTATCACAATGTGGTCCAGGAGGATGTTGCACAGCGAATTTTCTCCTGGATTTCAAAGGAATGAAAGGAATTTTATTCTCTAATATTTTATATATACTTGACTGTCCGCAACTAGAAAAATCACTTGTAGATTCTAGACAATTTGGCTGGTTTCAACACAGTAATAATTATTAATGGTGGAAGACTTAATTGTTGTGTATCTTCATCTAAAGCAGATTAGACTTTTGTGCTCCTCAAAATGGAGATGGAAGTTAAGTTAACAAATACTGACATGACTAGCGACCCCACACTTGGATAGGAATGGAGGTCAAAGTTTGGGTGGGAAGGAGCTTTACTTATGGCCCTTAGTACAGAAACCCTATGGACAATTATAATTTTGAAATTAACAAAACTCTAGTTTTAGAAATTTTATTTGTCTTTTGTAAAATAAATTTAATTTAATTTATAATAAATATTATTTTAAAAATATAATAAATCAGCATTTATATTTATTAAATTTTTATTTTAAGAGTAAGAAATATTCATGAGTAGGAAACTGATAATGATAATTAACCTTTTTAATATGTTTATACAAATAATATTAAAAAAACACAAAGATGAGGGGATGAAGAAGAGGAAGAGAAGATAATATATCTATGAATGAAGATTTTATCCTATCAAAATTAGGGTTGATTCTCTCAATTTTGATGAGATATGATTTGGTTAACTATTTTAGTGTAGGGGATCTCATTTATGTTGAAGGGGCTTATGGTAAAGATAGTCATAGTTATCATATTGTTGATAATATCAACTCCATGTCTAGTGTGAGAAAAGATTCTTTGAATGGCCTTTAGTGTTGCCTAAGTTGAGGGGTCTAGTTTTTTCGTAGAAAGATATGATTTGGCTATGCAATATTATGGGAAGGGCTTGCTATAGTTTTTATGCAATATGCTTCCTCCCTATGGGTCAAATATTGATGGAGATATTTTTAATAATATTGCTAGTTTGGATAGAGGTTTTTGACCTAAGGATTTGGATGTTTTACATGGTGAAGTTTTTGGTGATTATTTGAGGGTGAATTCTACTATACTTGTGTGCTCTAGATACAATATTACTCCTTATGGTAACCATGCTAGTTATATGTTTAGGGTGAATTCTCTATCAAAAGAGAAGGTGTAATTTGATATTAGTGATGGGACTATTTACTCTCTTGATGTGGTGGCTACAACATAGGGTTTATGTAGTTCTAGTAGCATACACATGATGGATGATAATAATGGCTAGGCAAATATACCTAAATAATCCCCACACCTTGATCCTTTGAGGAAATCCTAAGTTAATTTTATTGAAGGTAACTCTAGCTCCATTTCTACTTTGTCTCTACCTTTAGAATTACCTAGAAATTGTTAGGAATAGTCCCAAGAGATAACTGAGGGAGGGGGGAATCAGTTATCTACAATATTCAATTCTTTTATCCAATTAAGTATAGGATAACATTAAGCATAAACAAAACAAGATAACACAGATTATAACACTTGTCTGATGTCGAATGTGGACCTCTCTATTCAACACAAACGCAACATAGTCATTGCACAATCAATGAACTCACAAAGACAAACATGAATTGTTTGCTCTGCAAGCGTGATTGAAGCGACCTGTTGC
>MU226860.1:2104455-2123878 GCA_018584345.1 Thuja plicata
TTAGAATAACTCAGAGGGGGGGGGTGGTGAATTTGTTATACTCAGTGCCCTCTTAAAATTATACTACAGTCCCAAATTCCTCCAGATGTATATCAAAACAATTTAAAATATAAAATTGAGCTTGGTGAAAATGCATTTTGTAAACTTAAACTTTCATGAGTAGTGTTTATCGAGTGTCAGTAAATTAATATTGTGATTACCGATCTAGGTCAATAAAATAAAGTGTAAAGTAAAATAACATTCCTTAACATTCATACAAATTTACTCATATATTTTTAATGTGGAAACCTTGTTAAGGGAAAAAACACCTAGGACATGTAACCCAAAATATTTTCACTCTTCTGAAGTGAGCTTGGTGAGGAGTGAACCCTATTAAAGGTTATAATGCACACTATTAAATGTGACCTTATTAGAGGATTTAAAACTAATAGTTCTCTCTTGACTAGGCATTCACTATGGGGTCAAAAAGAAAGTAATTAACATTCTCTAAATGTTCTAATAAGGACTCACTGTCCCACTTAGTTAAGAGCTTTATCTGTAACAATGGTTAAATTGATACAGTAATGATCTAATTCAAATACAAATCTGATTTGCAGATATTCAGATCTATTCTAAGTACATAATACCTCTGATCAATCTATTCACTTCAGTTCATTTCATACTTTGTTATGCTCGATAATCCTAATTCCTCTATTTGCTTGGTTATGTCTATAGAAATGCTCGGTTCTATCTTCAACCAGTTTGATTAGTAATGCATCTAATTCACATGTATGCTTCAACATCTGTCAATAATTGCACATGATTCAGAAATGAATCTCTTGTCTCTTATATAGACATCATGTATCATTTAATTTTCATCCTTCAGATCTTGCCACTTAATCTCCATCATTCATTTTCCCGCTTGATCCTTCATCGATAGTTGTGCTAAAAATACGTTTCAATCTCTGTTGTCCGATCTTCATTCAATTTTCATAGCCATTTGATCAAATAAAAAACTTTATATTTTACCTCAAAATTATCAATTGCCAGATCAACACTCAAGTCGGCACTCAAGTCGGCCTCAATTAGAATTAATTACTCGGTCTTAGTATTAACCATGTTGTGTCAGCAATCCCTTGCTCGGTTAACACTGATGCTTGGTATACATTGTATTTTACTCGGTTATTCTTGTCTCTCGGTGTATACATAACTCTTTAATTTACCGACCTCATAAACATTGTTTGTTCCAGATCTTCAATAGGTAACAAATTTTTTCAACCATAATAACACTCAAATAAGTTGACATCAATTAAAATACATTAACTGATAATGTTTATCATCACTTCTGCTACTCAGTTGAATATCAACAAATGACTTTAAACATATAATAAGTTGTAGTTCATCAATTTCTCCCTTTGGCATTGATGGAAACACAATATGAAATATGCAATATAAAATGACATACAAAAAATACCAAACTTTTGTTCTACAACTGCAACAATTCTATAGCTCTCCCTAGCTTGAATATAATCTATGTTAGTATAAACAAAATACTCACTATGCAAATTCTCTCTATAGTTTTGACTGTTTAGCTCTTGAATCTCTCTATAGATTAGATATGTCTCTCCCTTTCTCTTTTCTCCCTTGAGTGGATAGATATTTCATGAATCTCTCCTTGGTATTTCATTGATATATCTCTCCCTTTGATAATAATGCCAAAAAAAGAAATATGCAGCTCTTCAATAGCCAAATAAAATATCTCTAATTTTTGGTGCAGTAGGTACCTTTCAGTGTATTGATATCTCTATGTTGGTCCAATTTATCTTTGCATCAACATGATTGATATTCTGATTTCATTTAGCTTGATGCAACCTCCTACTCTACTTAGTTACCAATAGACAAGGGGCAAAACCCTAGTCTACCTCTCAAGTACTCAAATGTATCCTTCGGTAATAGTTTTGTGAATATATCTATAAGTTGTTCTTTTGATTGTACATATTCCAGTATTACTTATTTGTCTTGTACTTGTTCCCTCAAGTAGTGATACTTTATACATATGTACTTTGTCTTTGCATGTATCACAGGATTCTTTGAAATATTTATAGCACTTGTATTATCACAATAAATAATCAATGGTTCAGTGATCTCCTAATTCATTCCTTTCAACAATTATTTTATCCATGCTATGTTAGAACAATTTGAAGCAGCAATAACATACTCTACTTCTGCAGTTGACTGAGATATTCATCCTTACTTCTTGCTAATCCAAGTAACTAGTCTTTCTCCAAAAAAGAATGCTCCACCAGTAGTACTTTTTCTATCATCTATATTCCCAGCGCAATCAACATCAGTATAAACTTTCAATTCAAAATTTCCTTCTCTTTTATACCATAATCCATAATCCTCAGTATTATTCAAATATCTAAATATTCTTTTCACAATGGTCATATGTGGTTCGTTGGAGTTAGTAGAAAATCTTACAGCTATTCCAACTGCATGTGCTATGTCAGGTCTTGTGTGAACAACATACATCAATTTACCAATCATAGATCTATACAAGGTTTGATTTACCTCAGTTGTCTTGTCCTCTTTTGTCAGTTTGCATCCTATCACCATAGATGTTTTGACTGGTTTTGATTCTTTCATTCTGAATGTCTTTAGTACTTCCTTGATGTATTTTGATTGAGTAATGTAGATACCTGTAGTCTTTTGTAAAATTTGCAATATTAGAAAAAATTTGATTTGTCCGAACATCGACATCTCAAATTCTTTCCTCATTTCATCAAAAAATGAAGTACATAAGTTATCATTACCCTCAAATATAATATCATCAACAAATATTTCAGCAATAAGTGTCTTATCATCATTTCCTCCTTTTAATTAAAAAATGTCATTTTCACTTGTTCTAATAAATCCAATACTTATAAGATATCAATGCAAGCTTTCATACCATGCTCTTGGTGCTTGCTTTAGTCCATATAAATATTTATGTAACTTACATACCATGTGTGTCTGATCAGGATCAACAAATCCCTTAGGTTGTTCAATGTATACCTCCCCTTCCAGTATTCCATTCAAAAATGCAAACTTCACATCCATTTGATATACCTTGAATCCTTTATATGCAGCATATGGAAGAAGTATTCTTACTCCTTTAAGTCTTGTAACTGGTGAAAATTTTTCTCCATAGTCTATTCCTTCTTCTTGTGTGTACCCTTTGCTAACCAATCTTGCTTTATTTCTGATTATATTCCCATCTTCGTTCAATTTTCTTCTGAAAATCCATTTGGTGCCAATGATATTTTTATCACTAGTCTTGGTACTAATATCCATGTCTTATTTTTCTATATCTTCTCGATTTCCTCATTCATGGCATTAAACCATTCTTCATTTTCTAATGCATATCTAACATTCTTAGTCTTAAATTCACAAATTAAACAAGTGTCATCTCCGAACTTACTTGTTGTCAATATGCTTTCTCTTTTATCTCCAATGATCTGATCCTATAGATGGTGTCTTCTTACATATCTAGCAAGTACAAGTTCATTTCTTGGTCCTTCATCATCTTCTTTTGTAGGCTCATTGACTTTTAGTTGATGATCTTTTGTTCCATCATTTTCTTGACTCTCTGTCTGTGCTACCTATTGCCCAGTGATATTAATCCATTTCCTGGTAATGTTAGGTATCTCCATCATTATAGTATCAAGTTCTTCCCAGTAAACAAGTTTATTTTAATCTTCAGGTTCTCTCATGTTGTCCTCATTATTTACCTCAACAAATTCATCAACTTTCACATTTGCACTCTCAATTATTTTGTTATTTGTCTTGTCTAAACATTTGTAAGCTTTACTCTTAGTAGAATATCCAAAAATATTCCTTCATCACTTTTTGAATCAAATTTTCTAATTCTCTCATCTTTCAGAATATAACACCAACTTAAAAATATTCTAAAATAACTTACATTCAGTGTATATACCCATACCATAGCTCATAAGGTGTTTTTTTTTAATCTTTCTTCAGTTCAACTGGGTTTAGTGTGTATACTATTGTGTTGACTGCTTCTCTCCAGTATGTTTGTGTGACTCCTTTCTCAATCATCAATTTCCTAGCACAATCAACAATTGATCTGTTCCTTCTTTCAACAATCTCATTCTGATGTCATGTCCTTGGTGTAGAAACCTGTCTTTTGATTCAATACTCATTTAAAAATTTAGTGAAATCATCATAAATAAATTAACCTCCTTTGTTAGATCTCAAACAATTTAGATCTCTATCAATTTATTTTTCCACTTTAGATTAATTATACCACTTAAACATCTTAAATACTTCAGATTTTTCTTTTAGGAACATGATAGTCATCATCCTAGAGTAGTCATCAACAAATAAGATAAAATATCTATCTCCATAATAGCTCTTTGTTCTCATTGGCCCACATAGGTCTGTATGAACTAACTCAAAAATGTCATTAGATGAAAATTTCTTTCTCTTGAAACTAGATTTTGACATCTTTTCCATTTGACAATTTTTGCACATAACATGGTCTAGTTCAGATAAGCTTGGGAAGCCTCTAATATTTTTTTCTACTAATCTTAACCATGCTGTCAAAATTTACATGACAAAGTTTTTTATGCCATAGCCACATATCTTCATTCTTTGAAAATAAACAAGTAGTTTCAACTGTATCAAGATAGAATAGGTTACCTTTAGATTGTTCACCAGTACCGATCAATTTTCCTTTTCCATCATAGATTCTTGATTTTCTATTCTAAAATGCAACTCGGTGACCTATGTTATTCAACTGTGAAACACTCAATAGATTTTAGTTAATTCCTTTTACCCAATAATCCTTTTGACATTTGATTTGATTATTCAACATAATAGTACCTTTTTCTTTCACTTGACAGGGTGTATCATTTCCCATTCTTACTGATCCTCCATCATAATGTTCAAGAAATTTAAAATTTCCTTTATCACCAGTCATGTGATGTGTACAACCACTATCAATAACCCAAATATCATGTTTACTAACTTTAGAGATAATTTTTGTTTTGACATACCTTTCATCTTCATCTGAATCATCTTATAATGCTACAAACACTGTCTCAATATGTTCATCACTGTCAGAGTTACTGTTATTAACTTTATCTTCAGCAATGTAACAAGATTTCTTACCTTTAACCTTGTAATCTTTGTTATCTCTTCTGTCATACTGTCAGTTACTTCTGAAGTCTTAGTTAGATCTATCATTTCTATCATGATTCTTTTTGTTAGGTCATCTTGCAGAAAAAATGGCCAATTTCTTTACAGTTAAAGCATATCAAAGGTAGTTTACCTTTATATCTTCCTTTACCTCTGTGTAATCTTCTAACCATTAAAGATTCAAGCTCATCAAGTTCCTTGTCATTACTATCACTATCACTATTATTTATGATTAAGTGATTGCTACTAGGTTTACCAATTTTCAAAGTAGACATAAATGTAGATTCCATAGATGGTACAATATTTGTGTCAAAGTTATTCAGCTCAAAAGAAATCAATCTTCCAACAAGACTATCAACAGTAATGTTATTTACAGGTGTTGCTCTCATTTCATGTATTGCAGAGACTCTTATAGAATAAATAGGCAATAGAATTCTAAGAATCTTACTCACAATTGTGTCTTCATCAATGGTTCCACCACATCCTCGAATAGCATTCACAACTTTTGTAAGTCAGTTACTGTATTGTTTGATGTTTTTTCCTTCCTTCATTCGCATGTCATCAAATTTTCCACGAAGACTTTCAGCTTTGGCTCTTAGTACATTTTCATCTCCTCTATAAAATAGTGTAAGATGATCCCACATCTTCTTGGCAATAGTACAATTCTTGATGTCTTCAAATTCTAAATCTGTAAGTGAAAATCCAATCTCCACCATGATAAGGTTATGTTCATTTTTTTCTTTCAACTGATTCACTATCAAAGGTCGAGCAGGTAATATGAATTCATTGTCCAGAAAATCTTTAATGTTGCTTGCAATTCCTAATAGGTATAATCTCATTCTTCTTTTCCATGTCTGGAAGTTCTCCCTTTTAATCTTAGGTGCATCTCTCTTATACATCTTGTGATCTTTACCTCAAGTCCTTTAAAACTTTCTTCTAAAAACCGCTGCTCCCTGATAAGCATTGTATGATTTGATACCAATTGTTAGAATAACTAAGAGGGGGGGGGGGGTGAATCAGTTACACTCAGTTCCCTAAAAAACTTATTCTATATTCCCAAATTCCTACAGATCTATAACAAAAAAAAATCAAATATAAAACTCAGCTCGGTGAAAATGTATTCTGTAAACTTAAACTTTCATCAATTGTGTTTACCGAACGTCAGTAAATTAATATTGTGATTACCGATCTAGGTCAATAAAATAAAGTGTAAATTAAAATAACAATCCACAAAATTTATACACATTTACTCATCAATTTTTAATGTGGAAACCTTGTGAAGTGAAAAACCACTAGGACCGCTAACCCAAAATATTTTCATTCTTCTGAAGTGAGCTTAGTGAGGAGCCAACCCTGTTAAAGGTTACAATGAACACTGTTAAATGTGATCTTGTTAGAGGATTTAAAAATAATAGTTCTCTCTTGACAAGGAATTCACTATGGGGTCAACAAGAAAATAATTAACATTCTCTGAATGTTCTAATAAGGACTCACTGTCCCACTCGATTAAGATCTTTATCTGTAATAATGGTTAAGACGATACCATAATGATCTGATTCAAATACAAATTTGATTTGTAGATATTCAGATATATTCTAAGTACATAATACCTCTAATCAATTTGGTCACTTCAGTTTATATCATACTTTGTTTTGCTCAGTAATCCTCTTTCCTCTATTTTCTTGATTGTGTCTGTAGAAATGCTCGGCTCTGTCTTCAACTAGTTTGATCAGCCATGCAAAAAATTCATATGTATGCTTCAGCATCTGTCAATACTTGCACACAATTCAAAAATGAATCTCTTGTCTCTTATATAGACATCATGCATCATTTAATTTTTATCCTTTAGATCTTGCCTCTTAATCTCCATTGTTCATTTTCCCGTTTGATCCTTCCTTGGCAGTTGTGTTAAAAACACGTTTCAATCTTTTTCATTCGATCTTCATTGAATTTTCATAACCGTTTGATCAAATAAAAAACTTTATCTTTTACCTCAAAATTATCAATTTCCAGATCAGCATCCAAGTTGGCTTCAATTAGAATTAATTTCTCGGTCATAGTATTAACCGTGTTGTGTCGGCAATCCCTTGCTTAGTTAACACTGTTGCTCGGTATACACTCTAATTTACTCAGTTATTACTGTCTCTCAGAGTATACAAAACTCTTCATTTTACTGACCACATAAACATTGTTTGTCCAAATATTCAATACATAACAAATGTTTTCCACCATAATAACACTCAAATAAGTTGACATCAATGACAATACATTAACTGATAATGTTTATCATCACTTTTGCAACTCGGTTGAATATCAACAAATGAATTTAAACATATAATCTGTTGTAGTTCATCAATACTCTCTCTCTCTCTCTCTCTCTCTCTCTCTCTCTCTCTCTCTCTCTCTCTCTCCTCNTCTCTCTCATCACCATCACCATCCCATCTCTTTGTCTTTCTCATCTCTCTCCAAACTTTCCTTGTTTGTTATTTAGGATTTATTTTAGGGACAAATAACTCATACAAATTTTTGACATTATGAACATTGGACATTTAGCACCAATATGAGCATTGAGCATTTAGCTCAATAGAATGAGTACGGGTTTTTTCTAAACATAACATGTTCATGTTTTATTTAGCTAAATTCAATTGTCAAGGAATAAATAAGAACTTCTACAACTTCTTGAAGGCCCCACTACAACCAATCAAAGTTTTTTGGGACATTTATAGATAGTGTAAGCCATGCTTTTGTTTTATATGAGTTTCAATTATTTAATTGTCTTTCTTTTTTTCAATATTGTTTTTTTTGTTAATACTTTTGATTATAAAACATGATGATAAGTTGTAGTTTTTTGGTGATATGAATGTACAAGTTTTTCCAACATATATTTTCAAAATAATACTATTGATATTAATTATGTAAAACAACAAGAGAGGAACTACCAAACAATGAGAGAAAAGGAAAGACAAAGGGAGAATTTGAAGATATTATGTGAACAAAGATCAATGGAAGAAGAAGGTTGTAGACGCTAAAAATGCTTTGAGCCTGCTAGTCTACGTGTTTTAACATTTTTGGCATTAAAATTGAAACATTGTTTTGCGCTCTAATTATTCCTCTATGTTGTAGAAAACATATTTATTATATGACAACATTGTGCCTTTCGTCAATAATTGAATATTACAAATTGTCCAATTTTTTGCTAAAATTTATATCCTCTTGGCCGAATTGATCATTTCCTAATCAATTCCAGTCAATCCAAAATCATTCTAAATCGATCCTAAACAATCCTAAACCATATCAAATCATCCTAAAAATGAAATATATCCTATTATCTTCAAAATCATTTCAGAATATTTTTGGACTCATTCCAACCATTCTGGGGCATTGTCCAAGATCATCGATGCCTATTTAAATCACTTTTGAATCAATGAAACCCTTTCAAAATCTAGTCAATCTTGTCATCATTAGTTCAATCTCATCATTTTGGGGGCATTTTCCAAGTCATCAATGCTTCGTATCTTTCATCATCCATTTGATAGAATTGTCCAAGCTCATTGATGTTATCATTACTAACCTATCATCATCAATTCAATAGTATTGTCCAAGTTCAACAATTCTATTGAAAATCATCATTATCTCAGGAGAATTTTCCAAGTTCATCGATGTGTCCTTATTCTTCATCAATCCTATGGCATCATTAAAGTTCATTTATGTTATTTAATCATTTTCATTATCCAAGTGCATTGTCAAAGTTCATCAATGCCACAGAGCTATCATAATCAGGTATCAATATTATCAAACCCAATTAAATTATGAATTAATGACTTCAATATAACCATTAATTCACTAATTTTCTCTCCTGGGATGAAAACCCCATAGTTTATCGCTATGTCCTAATCGAATAAATAAATTGACTTTATTTATTCCCTTTTCCCTAATGTATCCCTAAATTAATTACTTCGTCATCTTTTTGAATTATGGGATTTTCCTAATTCCTAAATTCCTAATGTGACGGAATAATGAGTTTTTAAATTAAAAAGTTGAACTCTTATATTCCCTCCTTTAATTGTCCTTCATCTCCCTATTAATTAGCTTCATGAGCTCTTCCACATTTCCCTGTCCATTTTCCCTAATTGTGCTTCTAATTTCCTATTAATTTTCTTCCATCCTTCTTCCATTTTCCTCCAATTATGCATTGATTTATGCATACTAATTTGTACATTCACTTACTAATTCTGCAAATTGCTCTCTCATCTCTATAAATTGAGACAATTTTATCTTTCTTTGGTTAACCACGATCTCCTAGTATTCTTTCTATCAACTTATGGTTTCAAATCTTTGTGCAATTATGTCATTGGAAAAGAGAAACATTAATCAAATAAATGGAGAAGAAAGGAGAAAATTTGAGAATAATTTGAAGGGGGTTTTATGTTATTTACATATGTTTTGAATTCCCATTTTAATGGCTTCAATGTTAGATTAGATGGGTTTGCATATTGTTTAGGGTTTTGTGGTTACTCTAGATATGCATTTTATGCCTTTTTATGGTCTCAAATTTGGTGAACCAAATGTGAAACATGCCTAGTTGATTGGATTTTGTGTTTTTGTTCATTTTTTAGGGTCCTCAAAGAGTTCTGCACACTTGGTCAGTAGTCCTACGCAGTTGGTTAAAAACCTATGCAGTTGGTTAATAAAGACCTACACAGTTGGTTGTAAGTCTTGCGTAGTTGAGACCCAAAATTGCACAGTTGGATTCTTTTCTGTGTAGTTGATTCACCTTTTTGTGTACTTGGTCAAATAGGATTCTTTTTTAGGGTTGAGGATCAGTATATTAGGATTTAGGAAGCATTTCTGCACTTTATTCTTTATGCTATATATTTTTTTTCTCAATTACAAGGTTAAAATGAACCCTCAACGGTGTAAATCAATCCTAACTTGGTTAATGAACATCATATTTAAATTTGGAAGCTTAAAATGAACTTTGACATTTGATTTGGGCTCTTAAAACAAACTTCACCTAGTTTAGGGTTCAATGCAATCAAGGTTCTTTCAATTTCAATCAAACTCACAATCTAGCCTAAGCAGGGGCTCTAATTTATTCCATTGTAAAAAATAAAATTGTTTGATTTTAAAAGGAAATTAAAATGAACTTTCAAACCTGATTTGGGAATCTAAAATGAACATCCAACTAGTTTAGGATTAAATGCTGATCTCTTATTTAAGGTGTTTCCAAATTAGTTTAATCTGCACATAGGATAATCAGGGGTTTCAAAATTGAATTCAATCTTTACTAATAATTCCTAATTGGCCTAAAGTGATCCCTAATTACATGTTTTTGAGTTCTCAATTCTTGTTGTGTTCAAAGCTCTACTTTTTGCAAGTTTCTTCTGATCAGATGTTGTGCAACTATTTAGGGTTCCTATGCACTTGGTCAGGAGATGCACACTTGGGGGTCTGAAGTTGTGCACTTGGGCTTCTGATCTGATGCACTTGGTTTTCTTATCCCGTGTACTTGGTTGTTTGATCCTTTGTAGTTGGTAAAATGAATGTTGTTAAGTAAATATTCATACTTTTTTCATTCCTAAATATGTTTTTGCAATTGATATGCTAGATTTCTATGTTACCTGATGATTTAGGAAACATGTTGGAAATTGTGGGATGAAGAATAAAAAATAAAATACTAATGATTTTGATGGAGGATGCTTGCTGAATACCTTGTGTGTCTTCCAAAAATTTCATGTCTTCTTTCAGTAGTTAGAAAAAAATTCATATTTCATGCTTAAAAGAATCACTTTGCTTATGTGTTTGAAGTGTTCTCTAGATTTGTAATCTAGAACAATTGCATGAACATATCTTCTCCCCTCACCTTCGCAGATCTTAGGTGAAAGAGAAATTCATGCAAATATTTTAGTGTGGCTAACTGGTAAGAGATTTAATAGAGTTGGTGAGAGGTATTAACCAACTGGTAATAAGATAATAAAATCCCTTACAAAATGGTATAAAAAAATCTCAATGTGATTAGTGTCACAGTTGATAGAAACTTCCAAGTGTGCTTGTACAAGCTTTTAGGACCCTAACTCTTCCTAGTTTTCCCATGACCCTATTCTTTCTTCTAGGATATTTCAAGTCCTTACTTAGTTATTTTAGGACCTCTTCAATACCACTCTAAGTTTTCATAACCAATGTGCTTCACTAGGGGATAACTATCATGAAGTTTCACTTCACTTCTTTGCTCTTTCTTTGAAGAATCCAAGTTCCTTTTTGGTCTCCTTTCCTTAAAAAGTGTTTGCAGGGGATATAATAAATTCTTGGAAAATTTCTTGAACTTCACTTGATCTCATTAGGACAGGGTATCAAGAATTTATCAAATGATTTCAAGACTCTAAGTGAATTTTGGCTTTTAGGCCTAATACTCCTTCTAGCCCTAATTGACTAGTTTTTCCCACTTCATTCAAAATTTTCCAAAACAACCCCAAAAAACAAATATGATATTCTGATATCATTTTTCAAGACATGAGATATTATTTAGGTCTTAGGGTTCCAAGGTCTCTATACAACAGATTTCTAGAATTAAGGACAACTAGGGCTAATTGGGCTATTATGGTTCAGTCTAGTTACTTTTGCTTAAAAATGTACCCAAATGGACTAGGAAAGGCCTAAGATTGTTAGGAGGTGTCTGTATAACATCAATGCTTATAAAACCATGCTTGGTTTCACTCTATAGATCATACCCCTACATTCAAACACCATTAGTTCACTGACAAACACCTAACTATTGGAGATTTGCTTCTGTCCAAATAATTGATTGTATGTTTGTCATTGATGAAAACATCTAATATACAACAGTGTTCTATCTGCAATTATCAGTAAAGATGTTCTAGAGATATGCATGTTCATTTCCATGGTTTATACATGTTCTAGATGTTATGTGCATTCACACTAAGTCAGATATGAATTTTTAGCTGAGTTATGTTAATCAGTTATGATAGTTACAAAGATTGAAGACTATTTGTGAAGAGCGACGTAATTACATTATTTCTTGAGTTGTTCCTATCTTTGGGATATGTGTGTTTGTAATCATGTTTAGTTATGAGTTAAAGATAATTATCTAAAGGCACCAAACATGTTCTATCAGAATCGTGAATTTGGAGTCAATTTGGTGGAGCCAACTTTGTGAAGCATCGCGTCTATTCAGTATGAGTTGCATGTTTCTAATCAGGTTGTGTGGATGATGTGGCTAACTAAAGAATTATTGAAGGGACTCCTAGAGCTGAAGAAGATCACATCCTTTTGAGAAGATACTTATAGTATTTCATTTGATGAATGTCGTGTGTGAATGAAAAGAATAAAGACAGAAGAAGTGCAGGACAAAATGTCTATTGTTTTGGGATAGTAGAAACATTTCATTCATCAAGAAAAGATCTATGTAAAGAAGAAGTGGAAGTATACAGCACACTAGAATTGATCAAGATAGCAGGTCTACTATAAAAACTCATCTATTAGATATAGGGTATATCTTTTCTACTAAAGGTTACAACCTTCATCATTTTATCAGTGAGATTTTGGACAGTGAGTCCTCACCCTTAACAGGGTTACTTGTAAAAGACTCCTAATAGTGTCTGACCTTTAACCAGGTCTCTATACATATTGCATTGTAAATAACAACTCCTAACAGGGTTGCAAGATATCCTAATAGGGATAAATATACTCAAGTACAGTTCTTTGTGGGTGCTAATTCCCACCAGGGTTTTTACCTATTTGGTTTCCTCGTAACCAAAATCATTGTGTTCTTTGTTGTGTTATTTGAATGTGCATTTACTTTATGTTAATTGATATCTAAGAAAATAAAAGAAATTTAAGTAGTGGATAATTGATTCACCCTCCTCTTAGTTATCCTTTGGGACTATTCTAACAATTGGTATTAGAGACAAGTGCCTTGGAGAGAAATCCTAACAGCTTAAGGTAGATCAGATGGCATACTTTAGGAAAGAGAGTCCTAAGTTCATTGGAGAAAAATATCTTGACTAGAAGAACAAAATGACAACACATCTTCAGTGCCTTGGATTTGAGATATATGAGATTTCCACTCAAGAAATTGAACTTCCCACCTTGAAAGATCTTGCAGAAGATGACTCTACAGTAAAAAAAAAGGAAGTATTCACTAATAATGCAATTTCCCAAGAAGCCCTAATCAGTGCCCTATCTGACAATGAATTTTCTGAGATCAAGAAGACAGATAAAGCATACTCTATTTGGAAATACTTAAAAGATATGTTTGAAGGAGACATTCAAGAAAATAATGCAAGAAGAAAGACATGGAAGAAAAGGTACAACAACTTAGAGATTCTACCTGAAGAAAACATCAGAGCCTACAATCAAAGAATTAATGAAGCAGTTTGAGGAATCAAGAACAATGGTGAAGAAATTTTAGAGGAAGATATAATGGAAAAACTAATGACCACACTAATAGCATACTATGAGAGAAAGATCAATATCTTAGATGAGACTATGCAATTTTCCAAAGACTTCAAGAGAGAGACTTTGATTAGAAAAATATATGCATTTGAGATAACAAGATTGAAGACTAAACCCAAAAGTGAGACAACTTTCAAAGCCTTGGTCCATAGCAAGAAATCCATAAGAAACTCTAGTAATAATGAAGAAGTAGATATAGAACTAGAAGAAATCATTGCTATGATTTCCAAGAAAATAATGAAAGGTAAAGGGAAATATGAAGGACAACTACCATTCAAATGTTTTTCATGCAACAAAGTTGGTCACTTTGCATCCAAGTGTCCTACAAGAGTCAAGAAGTTCAGATTAGATTACAAGCTTAAGTACACTAAGGAATGTTATCATGGTGAAGATGGTGTAACTGATGATAATTCAGGAGAAGATGAATTTGGTTTTGTTTCCATTAAAGAAATTGAAAATATGCTTGAAGAAATGGACAAAGAAGATGAAGAAAAAGAACAAGAGTTAGCATTAGTTTCAAAAGCTAAAATCAAAACTAACTGGATCATTGACAACATATGTTCACACCACATGATAGGAGACAAAGATAGATTTTTATATTTGGACAAATACAAAGGTGGCATGGTTAGATTTGGAGATAACACTCCCAAACCTATCATAGGCAGAGGTTCTATCACCTTAGATGGAAGGAATAAAATAGATTTTCTTTATGGTGATGGTTTACATCATAACTTACTAAGTGTTGGATAGTTGCTTGATAAAGGATATCAGTTGGAATTCAAAAAAAACTAGTGCATCATTAACAACAAACAAGGAGACATTATTGCATCAGGCTCAAAGACCAAAGGTAATTTTTTTCAGCTCAATTCAGAAGTAAATTTATTTGTTGCGAAAGTGGATGACAGTTGGCTATGGAACAAGATACTTTGTCATATCAATTTTGACAACATAGTCAAGATAAGTAATGTAAAGGTAGTAAGAGACATTCCAAGCATTGCAAGACCATTTGAAACCATGTATAGGGAATGTATGATGGGGAAGCATGTGAGGACCTCATTCAGGAGAAAACAAGACTCTACAGAAAACAAATTAGATCTGATACATATAGACCTATGTGGACCTACTCAAACAATATCTTACTACGAAGAAAGGTATTTCATTTTGTTTGTTGATGATTTATCAAGGATGATGTGGGTTGCATTCTTAAAAGACAAATCTAAAGATTTTGAGACATTCAAAGTGTTCAAAGCTAAAGGTTAGAATGAATCTAGACTAAAGATAAAATGTTTGAGATATGATAGAGGAGGATAATTCACCTCAGACCAGTTTTATGATTATTGTGAAGAACATGGAATCAAGAGATAGTTAAGTGCACCTAGAACCCCTCAGCAGAATGGGATTGCAAAAAGAAGGAACAAAATAATACTTGACACAATGCGCACTATCATGATTGGAGATAAGGTTTCTCATACTTATTGGAGTGATGTGATCAATACAAAAGTCTATACTATCAATAGAATACAATTAAGGCTAGACACAGACAAGAAACCCTATGAAATTTGGTTTGGTAATGTACCTACTTTAAAATACTTTAGAATCTTTCGAAGCAAGTGCTACATCAAGAGAGATGATAACATTGGAAAGTTTGATGCTAGAAGCAACAAAGGTATTTTTATTGGTTACTCTACTAAAAGCAAAGCCTATAGATGTTTTAATCTAAGATTAAAGAAGATCATTGAAATTACTCATGTGAAGATTGATGAGAAGTTTATGATTCAAGAAAGATATTATGACTATGCTCCCATGATTGAAGATGAGCCTAGACCCATTAATAAGGACACAATTATTGAAGAAATGTTTGAATATATTGATGTTTCATGTAATAATCCTGAACCAAGTGAAGAAGAATCACATATTACAGATGAAAGTATCACTCCTAAGAACTCAAGATACACATCCAAATACCACTCTAAGGAAGATATCATTGGAGATCAGAGTGCAAAAGTCTTGACAAGATCTAGAGAAAGAGGTTCAACCACTGATGAAGAGGTATGCTTACTTTCACAGATTGAACCCTTAAGTGTTGAAGATGCGTGCAAAGATTAAGATTGGTAAAGTGCCATGCAAGAAGAATTAGATCAAATACTCAAGAATAAAACATGGGAACTGGTCCCTAGACCTCATGACAAGAACGTGATTGGAACAAAGTGGATATTGAGGAACAAAATGAATGAAGAAGGCATAGTTGTAAGGAACAAAGCAAGATTAGTATGTAAAGGATATGTGTAGAGAGAAGGAATAGATTACACTAATACATTTTCCCCTATGAGTAGACTTGAAGCTATCAAGTTGATTTTGGCCTATGCAACATTCAAGAACTTTAAGGTATACCAAATGGATGTTGAATCAACTTTTTTGAACAATGACTTGAAGGAAGAAGTCTACATAGAGTAGCCTGAAGGATTAAAACTTTTAGATAAACCAGACATGGTATGTAGATTAAAGAAAGCACTTTATGGAATTAAACAGGCCCCAAGAGCCTGGTATGAGAGATTTGATGGTTAATTAACAAAGATATGATTCAAAAAAGGAGCAACGGACTGTAATTTATTCATAAGAGAGAAAGATGAAGGACTATAACTCGTCGCTATTTTTGTTGATGACATTATCTTTGGAGTTAATGACAAACTTAGTGTAGAATTTTCCAAAGAAATGAAAAGTGAATTTGAAATGAGCATGATTGGACCTATCAAGTAATTTATTGGATTGAATGTAAAACAAACAGACAAAGGCATATTCATAAATCATTCTAAGTATGTGAAGGAGATATTGAAGACTTTCAAGATGGAAGATTACAAACCAGTAAGCACCCCCATGATAACAGGAAGCAAGCTTTCTAAAGATGATGATTTCACAGTCATTGACAAGACCCTATAAAAGTATATGATCAAAAAACTCATATATCTTACCCAATCTAGACCTGATATTTCTAATGCAGTTGGCATTGTTGGAAGATTTTCAGTTGAACCCAAGAAAAATCACCTAATGGAAATAAAAAGAATATTCATATACTTAAAAGGGACTATTGACTATGGTTTATGGTATGCTAACTTAGAGAATATACAACTTCATCTGTACACAGATGCAGATTGGGAAGGTTGTGTTGATGACAGAAAGAGTACATCAGGAGGAGCAGTATTTCTTGGAGACAGATTGGTCACTTGGACAAGTAAAAAGAAGAGTTGTATCTCCCAGTCAACAGCAGAAGCTGAGTATGTAACAAAAACATTGAATTGTTCAACAATGGTTTGGATCAAACAGATGATTAAAGTCTTTGATATTTAGATTGCTTATCCTATTTTTATTCACTGTGACAACACTAGTATTATCAATATGTCAAAGAACCTTGTGATGCATGCAAAGACAAAACACATTGAGATCAAATACCATTTTCTAAGAGAAAAAGTTGTAGAGAGAGAAGTAAAGCTAGATTATGTGAGCACTAAAGAACAATTAGCAGATATTTTTACAAAGTCATTATCAAAAGATACTTTTGAGTATCTCAGGGAGAAGTTGGGAGTAATTCCCTTTCCCAAGTCTGATTAGAACTTGCAGCAAGAACATCAGTCCTTGGTGACTGATGAATGGTTGACTAATCTACTTCTGCAGTAGTACCTATGCTTAATGGTGTTTAACACTCTTTGCCATTGATGTCAAAAGGGGAGTATTAGTCAGGGGGAGCATATACTCTAGGGGAGTATACAGAGCAACAGGAGTGAAGAGGAACTTTTTATGAGGATATTGAGAAGATTTTAAAAAGAAGGAAGACACTTTGAGTTGATGATATCATATGTTGCCATCAATGTCAAAGGGGGAGATTGTTGGAGATTTGTTTCTGTGCAAATAATTGATTGTATATTTGTCACTGATGGCAACATATAATATACAACAATGTTCTATATGCAATTATCAGTACAGATGTTCTGGAGCTATGTGTGTTCATTTTCATGGTGTATACATGTTCTAGATGCTATGTGCATTCATGTCGAGTCAAATATGAATTTTTAGTTGAGTTATGTTAATCAGTTATGACAGTTACAGAGATTGAAGACTATCTATGAAGAGCCGATGTAATTACATTATTTCTTGAGTTGCAAATATCTTTGGGATATGTGTGTTTGTATTCATGCATAGTTGATGCAGGAGCATCCTGGGTGTAAGGGCAATCTTGCATCACCCAAGAATATTTTTGTTTTCTTTTAAATAAGGGCTATCTTGTGCAGAGCTGCTATTTATGGAAACTTGCTATTTTTAGTAAGTTGTTCATACGATCTTAGAATGTTCTGATTTCACATGTGGAGGTTCATCTCAGTCTTATCAGCCTGCCAGTAAAGTTTCATGGCTAGATTAGGTCTATTTTTTAAGATATTAAAGATTTTTGGTATTGGCAGCAGGGTACAGAAACTTTGAACTCATTTTTGAAGGCTTTAGAGGCCTCGGATGAGGTCAAAAATTTGGGTGATGGGTGCTTGCATTGGTTAGGGCTTGTAGAACTCTTCATGGCCTTTCTGGATTGGGGTCATAATAGTCAATCGTGTCAATTGGCGATGACTTATGGTCTTCGGAAGTTGGGTCACCTAAAATGGTGAAAACTAATTTTTCTTCAAAATTTATGTTCAGGTTTCAAAATTTATTTTGAGCCGACCATGATGTAATAAATTGTAAAATAAAATAATTCTAAGTTTGGTCGGCCTTATGGGCTAAATTTTTGGAACCTTCTCAGGTGGTGGAAATTGCCTATATAAAGAAGGCCCATAGTGTTGTCTAGGGTAGTTCTGGGGAGATCTGGGTAATAATTCGAGGTTTTGTCCTACAGAATATTGTAAGAGGAATGCCCATGTGGCTTTGCATATTGTGATTATGAAAGTTTGTAATTCCACATTTGTGGAGATAATAAGAAGCCCATTTTCTATTCTTGCAAATTGTTGTTGCTTCTCTATTTCTATTATGTGTTTGTGGTATTAAGGGGAGCACCCTTCATCAAGTGGTATCAGAGCAGGAGTTCCTGAGTGTGTAAACAGATCATTGACTGTGAGGTAGTTTGCACCAGGACCATGGGTTAGGTTTTTTGTGTAAACAGATCGCCGACTGTGAGGTAGTTTGCACTAGGACCATGGTTAGGGTTTCAGCGCCCATCACGAAAATGCCTCCATGAAAGGAACGCGGTAGAAGAGCTGGTGTTGTGACACCTAAGGTTAGAGAGCTCCAAAGACAAGTGCAAGCATTGCAAGAAGAGATTCGCAGAGGAATGAATCTTAATGTTAGAAATGAAAGTGAGGATGAAGCCGAAGAAGGAAATAATGATCAAGAAGAAGTTGAAGTTTTGAATCCAGAAGAAGAAAGGCTTTTTTGAGCCATTTCCAAGATTGGGAAAAGACCTAAGATTGAGGTTTCTACATTTTTAGGGAATCTTAAACCAGAGGAGTTGATTGACTGGATCAATGAATGTGAAGAATATTTTGAGTATGAAGATATTGAGGATCTTAATCGGGTCAAGTTTGCGAAGGCTAGACTGAAGGGTCATGTGAAGATCTAGTGGTAGGAGATCCAATTGGAGTGAAATCAAAGGGGAAAGGATAAAATCAAGAGATGGGATCGGATGGTGGATAAGTTGAAGTGACAGTTCATTCCTGTTGATTATGAGCTTGACCTGCTGAAGAAAATGCAAAGTTTGAAGCAAGCAGGAAGATCTGTTCAGGAGTATACAGAGGAG
>MU226860.1:2126132-2160770 GCA_018584345.1 Thuja plicata
ATTAAAGAAGTGGAGACATTATCTGCTTCCTAAGGAGTTTGTTTTGTATACTGATCATCAAGCTTTGCAATATTTGAATAGTCAAGGAAAGTTGAATCAAAGGCATTTGAAATGTGTTGAATTTTTGAAGAGTTATACATTTGTTTTGAAACACAGGAGTGGAAAGTCTAATAGGGTTGCAGATGCCCTTAGCAGAAGGCAACTATTGCTAACAAAGATGTAGATTGAGGTGGTTGGGTTCAATGAACTCAAGAATTTGTATCCAAAGGATCCTGATTTTGGTGAAGCTTGGAAAGCTTGTATAGAACCTGTTACTATAGATAGGACGAAATGGCTAGATTTCATCATCTA
This sequence comes from Thuja plicata, assembly GCA_018584345.1. Taxonomy (NCBI): domain Eukaryota; kingdom Viridiplantae; phylum Streptophyta; class Pinopsida; order Cupressales; family Cupressaceae; genus Thuja; species Thuja plicata. The sequence continues at coordinate 2,126,484 of MU226860.1, forward strand.
GGATAGTATTCTATTCAAAGGGAGTCAGTTGTGCATTTTGTGAAGTTCTATGAGGTAGAATCTCATCAAGGAGAAGCATAGCAGAGGATTGGCTAGACATTTTGGCCAAGATAAAACCCTTGCTTTGGTTAGTGAGAATTATTATTGGCCACAGTTGCAGCAAGATATGAAGAAGTTTGTACAGAGTTGTAGAGTATGTCAGATGGTGAAAGGAGTGAAGAAGAATACAAGGTTGTATCAGCCATTACCTATACCAGAGAATCCTTGGGAGGATATTAGTATGGACTTTGTTCTTGGTTTACCAAGGACTCAGCGGGGACATGATTCAATCTTTGTGGTGTTTGATAGATTTTCAAAGATGGCATATTTCATTCCCTGCAAGAAGACTAATGATGCTGTTCATGTAGCAAAATTATTTTTCAAAGAAGTGGTGAGGCTACATGGTTTTCCAAAGACCATAGTTTCAGATGGAGACACTAAGTATGTTGGATATTTTCAGCGTACATTGTGAAAGAAGTTGAAGATAGATTTGAAGTTCAGTTCGTCGCATCATCCATAGACTGATGGACAGACAGAGGTGGTGAATAGGAGTTTGGGGAATTTGCGAAGATCTTTGGTTGGAGATAAGCCAACAAGATGGGATTTGATTTTACTACAGGCATAATTTGCATACAATAATTCTATCAACAGGAGCATTGGTAAATCACCATTCCAGATTGTATATGGAAGTAGTCCAAGAAATGCATCTGAATTGAGGAAGATAGATAAAGGAGAAATAAGTAGTTCTGAAGGTGAGGATTTTGCAGAACACTTGAAGAACATCCATGAGGAAGTGAGGAAGCACATTACCAAAATGAATGCACAGTAGAAGGCTAAGGCAAATGAGAAAAGGAGACATAAGGAATTTTAGGTTGGGGATGAAGTCATGGTTCACTTACGAAAGGAGCGGTTTCCAATTGGTACATATAACAAGCTGAAAATGAAGAAGTTTGGACCATGTAAGATACTGAAGAAGCATGATTTAGGAAATACATATGAGGTAGAATTGCCCAGTGAGATGAATATTTCACCATTGTTTAACATTTCAGATTTGATAGAGTATCATGAAGGAGGTGTTGAAGATGATATCACAGTGGCACAGTGGAGTATTCCAGCAAGTAGTTCAGATACCAAGGAGATTGAAGACATACTGGACACTCGTGTTGGTAGAAGCACAAGGAACAGGACATATGAAGAATATCTGGTCAAGTGGAAAGGATGAGCTGTTGAAGATTCATCATGGCTGACAAGGGAGGAGGTTAACCATCTTGGTTTTCCTCTACACACCTAAGTCGTGATAGGGTCACTTCTCAAATTACCCCAGGTGTCTGATGTAGGAGCATCATAGGTGTAAGGGCAATCTTGCATCACCCAAGAATATTTCTATTTTCTTTTCAATAAGGGCTATCTTGTGTAGAGCTGCTATTTATGGAAACTTGCTATTTTTAGTAATTTGGTCATACAATCTCAGAATGTTCTGATTTCACATGTGGAGGTTCATCTCAGTCCTATCATCCTTCCAGCAAAGTTTCATAGCTAGATCAGGTCTAGTTTTGAAGATATTAAAGATTTTTGGTATTGGCAGCAGGGTATAGAAACTTTGAACTTAGTTTTGAAGGCTTTAGAGGCCCCGAATGAGGTCAAAAATTTGGGTGACAAGCGCTTGCACAAGTTAGGCCTGTAGAGAACTTGGTGGCCTTTCCAGATTGGGGTCATAATAGTCAATCGGGTCAACTGGCGATGACTTATGGTCTTCAGAAGTTGGGTTACCTGAAATGGAAAAAAATAATTTTTCTTCAAAATTTATGTTCGGGTTTCAAAATTTATTTTGAGCCGACTATGATGTAATAAATTGTAAAATAAAATAATTCTAAGTTTTTTCCGGTCCTATGGGCTAAATTTCTGGAACCTTCTTAGGCGGTGGAAATTGCCTATATAAAGAAGCCCCGTAGTGTTGTCTAGGCTAGTTCTAGGGAGATATGGGTAATAATTCAAGGCTTTGTCCTACAAAATATTGTAAGGGGAATGCCCATGTGGCTTTGCATATTGTGATTCTAAAATTTTGTAATTCCACATTTGTGGAGATAATAAAAAGCCCATTTTCTATTCTTACAAATTTTTGTTGCTTCTCTATTTGTGTTATGTGTTTGTGGTATTAAGGGGAGCACCCTTCATCAATAGTTATGAGTTAAAGATAATTATCTAAAGGTTCCAAACATGTTCTATCAGAATTATGAAGTTGGAGTTAATTTGGTAGAGCCGACTTTGTGAAGCGTTGCGTCTATCAGTATGAGTTGCATGTTTCTAATTAGGTTGTGTGGATGATGTGGCCAACTAAAGAAGTATTGAAGGGACTCCTAGAGCTAACGAAGATCACATCCTTTGGAGAGGATACTTATACTAGTTCATTTAATGAATGCCAAGTGTGAATGAAAAGAATAAAGACAAAAGAAGTGCAGGAAAAAATGTCTATTATTTTGGGACAGTAGATACATTTCATTCATCAAGAAAAGATCTATGTGAAGAAGAAGTGGAAGTATACAACACACTGGAACTAATCAAGATAGTAGGACTACTCTAACAATTCATCTATCAGATATATTGTATATCTGTTCTATTGAAGGTTGCAGCCTTCATCATTTTATCAGTGAGCTTTTGGACAGTGAGTCCTCACCCTTAACAGGGTTACTTGTAAAAGACTCCTAATAGGGTATGACCTTTAACCAGGTCTCTGCACTTATTGAATTTTAAATAACAACTCCTAATAGGGTTGCAAGATCTCTTAACAGGGATAATTATACTCAAGTACAGTTCTTTGTGGGTGCTAATTCCCACCAGGGTTTTTACCTATTTGGTTTCCCTATAACCAAAATTGTTGTGTTCTCTATTGTGTTATCTAAATGTGCATTTACTTTATGTTAATTAATATCTAAGAAAAGAAAATAAATTTAAGTAGTGGATAGCTGATTCACCCCCCCCTCTCTGTTATCCATTGGGACTATTCTAACACTAACCAGATGCACTGGACTCACCTAGGACTTGTCATTAAAATTAATTAAACTACTTCTTAGAGCTCCTCTATTTTTATTTACACTATTTTTTTTTTCCCTACCATATTACTCAAGGCCATAATGAAATGCATGGTAGACATATATGGGGGAGCCATTTTTCATAAAATTGTCCTAACAAAACTAGTAAACTGCTAACTAAGAAATGAATTTACAAAACTAATATAATTGACACTAAGAAAATTATCTCCAAAGAAAAATGTACTATAACTATCCTAAATACAATAATACAACTCCAAATTGAGTGGTTCAATCCATTCAAGAACACTAACTATTTAAAGTGAGCAACTTTGCACGAAGACAATAAAATAGAGAAACGTCTTCAAATTTCAAATTCTTCTCCACATCAGCTAATCCTTAGGAAATAGGCCTCCTCATGGTTTTTATGATTTACCTATGTTTTTAGGTGATTACCATAACTACCCATCCTCAAACATTGAAGGGAATCATTTCTTGACAATGTTGTCATGCAACTTTGCAAAGTTGCAAATTTTGTCATGACAACATTTTGACAACTTTTACAATTTTGCCTCTAACATAGCTTAATGACCTCCAACCTATACCAAAATTTGAATAAACACCTTAGAGGCCATTTTAGGATTAATTCCAAACTCTCCTAATCCTTAAAGGCTTTTAGAACCAAATTCCCACTTTGAGGCTTTCTGAAGCAGTAAACACTAACAAAGCAAAAACAACTAGAGTGGATTGATCCTAGTCAAATCCACCTAGGTAAAAACTCACAAGACCTTCTAAGGTATAAGAAAATACTCCTGAATTGGCTAGGGTTAGTACAAGACACAACCAAAATAGAAACTAGGATTTAGCCTAGGTGCTCCTACACCAACAATGAATTGGTGTTGATTTCGCTATGCCAACAGAAGATCTCCCCCAGTACCCTCATGATGTGTAAAAACCTACATAAAACAACTTTGGTAGGCTGGGTGGCCTCCTTAATAGAGATAATCTTCATCATACATAGCCACTTGAATGGATTCCCTGACTAAAAACCATGTTTTAGTGACCATAAATCTCTCTATCTGCTAGCACAAAAGGTTCAAGACTGACTAAGACACCACATATTTTTGTGGCTCTTAGTAGAGACAACAGTCCCTTGGGAAGTGATTAACCTTGGGATTTGAAGCTTGGTGTGCTTGAGAAGTGAGTGTACTATAAGGAGGATCCCGTGCCTCCAAGCTTCTAAGTTGTCCTCTATGAGTAAGTGCGACTGAACTTAGTTACAGTGGGAATTTAGTAGATATTTCTCTAACCTACCTAGGTTTTGGTGTGTTTGTTCTTTTTAAAACAACCATTCTCAATGATGTGTCTTGTGTGAGTGTTTCAACCTTAATAAAAAGGGAAAATCTTGAAAAAACACTCTTCTTAAAAACACTTTTCTAGATCTTCCTCAAAAATGTTAAAATGGTCATGAACATCTTGTCTTAAATCTTTGGGTAAACATATAGAATCTTAAAAAATTTCACTTGGAACCTTTCGCCATGCTTGATAGTCTTCATCTTTCATATTCATGGCATAAACCCCTTTGTATACATTGCATAAATCCCCTTGCATTTTCATTTCAAAAGACTCTTTCCTTTAGTCCTTGTCATAGTCCTCGTTATATTCCATCTTGCACAAGTCTTCATCATAGTCATTATGCATAAATAGCTCATCTTAGATTCCCTCTAAAAGCTTTGAAAAAATACCTATAAAGCATCCAAATCATAGAGCCTTTCTTTATGATGTTAAAAATAGGATCGTGATTTTGTCCCTTTGTTCCTAAATTCAATCCCCCTATTAATTGGTCACACTCCACCTTCTTCATGATGGATTTTACCTAGTCATGTTTATAAAAATTGTCTCTTGTCCCTTTGATCACCATTTTCAAGTCAAGGTCCTCATTCAACCTCATAAGGTTATTCTCTTATATCTGTCTCCTCTCCAAATATTTTTTCCAAAGTCCAAAAACCAAACAAAAAAATAATTTCATAAGCCTTAGATTACATTTTTTCATAAGCTTCTTGCATTCCTAAAAGTTGCATTTTCATTCCAAAATTCAAAAAAAAAAAAATCTTGCACTTGCATATAGTTTTCATGTCTCCTTCACAAGGTCTCAAACATCCAAAAGGAATCAAGATCCCTATCTACCTATGTTTACAACACAACCAGAATCTTAACCATGTTTCAATCCAAGACAAGGTGTGACATTTCAAAACCAAAGTGACCTAATCAACATGCAGTCCATGGAAGAAGTGCATCAAACATTTCATGACCCAATACATGTTACATTGTAACAAGGACCTACAACCACATAGATGTTCCCTGACATAACCCAAAGAAATGATCTATGCAACATGGGGTATCCTTAAAATACTTCCCCAAGTTTTGGCACAATTTAGTGGGGACCCTCACCAAACTTTGAACCAATTTTGGTACCTATGCCACCTAGCCATGGTAGTGTTCCCCTTACACCTCAAGAGGAACACCAACAAAATATTGAATTTAATCAACCCCAACCAAGATATTTAAATAAACACATACCAAACATGGATTTTGGATCTTATCAACCTCCTTCCCCACCATAAGATATTCAAGATCTTGGAAATACATCAAGTGTCACCTCAGATTCTAAAGAATCACACGAGACATACATTTCATTCAAAGATTTACCTAGAGATGAGATTGATGAAGCCATAAAATAAAAAAAAGTTTAGAAGACATTAGAGTATCTCATGACTCAAGATCCAAAATGATATATCAAAGTAATACAAACGGAAAATCCTCAATTACTCTTGGAATATCAAAATCCCACACAATCTACTTTATAAGGGAACAAAGCCCTAGTGATTTGGGATAAAGAGAAAGGGGAACAAGCCTTCGATGAGTCAACTCTGACGGTAACATAGAAAATACAATGAAATTATTTAACTATCAAAATTCCATCAAAGGAACAGTATGTGTCATTAAATAATCCTTTGTTTCAAGCGATATTACCACCTCCTACAAAGACAGTGGATAATACAAAAGTCTCCAAGACATATCCTCAAAGTACATTGAGGATTTATTTTTATGAATCACCCGCTCGTTAGTCAACCCAAAGAACCAAAAGAGATGTTCACATTTTCTTTGGGAATGCCACATGTACCCTCTTTTGAAGAAACAAAACAAACTTTTCCTCCTTTGGTAACAGATACTATAATTCAAGGAAGTACTTCAACTACAACGACATCCAAAGTACCACTCAACAAACCACCAAGGGTATCCATGATAGATACATCTTGTGTGACCACTATAGTTATTCCAAGTGCATCATTTGAACCAAATAAGAAGATCATCATTGAAATTTCACCAATTCCACCTAAGGTTACTTAACAAACACATGCGTCACAACAAGCTCAACAAACACATGTAAAAAAACAAGAGAAACAAGCCCAAGTGGCTCAAGAAGCACAAACCATAGATGTAGCACAATAATTGGAACAATCATATGTAGCATAAGTCAATATGATGTCTCAAGTGAAAATATCAAAACATAAGACTCGAAGTCTTGGAAACATACTTGCACCACTCAAATTTCAACAAGAATGTAACATGCAACAACAAATGATACAGGTGGGTAAAGAATCGTATCCTGTCACACAACATGCACAAGGCCTAAAGGTGCAACAACTACACCACAACAACACCAACATTAATGTGTCCAAAAACATTTACAACAAAAACATAACATGCTCAACAAAAACTACAATGACATGCTTGATAACAACAACATGCTCAACAATAATGACAAAAACATGTTCAACAACAATAACAAGAACAATGTACAACATGTTCAACAACAACAATATATTCTGAAATGACAACAATATGTTCCATGACAAAAAAATGTTTCGCAACAACCACAACATATAGTGCAACTTCAACAACAATAGTATGCACCAAGGTATCAACAACAAGTGTTTCAACCATACTATGTGCCACATGGTCAACAATATGGATTTACACCTACAACCCAACAACAAGTGTAATATCCTCAACAATATTTGACACAAAAATGGTGCCACTCCAAGAAATCTTGTCTGAATCGTCAAAATCAGATACCCCAGAATATAATCAATGCACGATTTCTCATAAATGAAGACACCATTCTGATACACATGAAAAGGATATAAAGTCTTCACATAATGACAATATGGTTCAAAAAATCCAATGCTTACAGAAACAACTGAATGACATACAATTCAAGGACAAGAAGACAATTTATACAGAAGAAGATCTATGCCCTAATCTGTTTGATGAGAGTATGTATCTGCCTCCTTTTCCAAATAACTTTAAAGTACCAAAATTTGAAAAGTACAAAGGGAAAGGTAATCCAATTGATCATGTTAGAGATTTTTATACTTCTTGCATCAAAGTTCACCATGATGACACATATCTCATGAGACTCTTTCCTAGAAGTCTTGGGGGACAAGAAATGAAATAGTATTCTAAGTTACCAGGCAATATAAGTTCATGGAAAGAATTGGCAGATAAATTCATCTCTCACTTTGCATTTAACATATCAAGTGAAGTTATGTTGACCAACTTGTGCGTAGCTAAAAAAAAAGTTTGAGACTAATTTATGACCTTCCTGTTATGGTGGAGAAATTTGGTTAGTCAATCTTCCTTTGATGTTCCAGAAGGATAACAAATACATTTATTCATTCAAAATCTTGTACTAGAGATGATGTATGAGCTAAAGATGAAATACCCAAGCACTATTTAAAAGTTCATGAACAAAGGAATCAATATTGAAGATTATCTTATTCAAAAAGGAGTCCTTAAGGTCAACAAAGACAATAATAATGCAAGCACCTCAAGTGACAATACAAAATTCTAGTCTTGAAATATACACATGTTATGAATGATGGCATTGTTGATGCATGGATGCTCAATATGACACAAGAAAAAGTCAGTCTCAAAGGGCCTACTATTATGAATATGTAGATAGTGACTCAAACACCACCTCAGTGCAACCTAAAGCGCAAGATCCTAGTAATAAGAAACAAAATTGGCAACGTTAATCACCGAGAAACAAAGATAGACCTGCAAGACAGTTCACACCATTTTGTGAACCGCTTTGTTAAATATTATAAAAGTTCCTTCAAAACAATTATATTTAGTTACATAAGATCAGAAATGAACCAACTGTAAAACCCCCATGGTGGGATGAAAATAAATTTTGTGATTATCACCGATCCAAAGGACATAAAACCAAATCCTATTTTTAGTTGTAGCATGTAGTGCAAGATATCATTGATCAAGGCATAGTTGAAGTGGAACCTCCCGTAGGTTATTCCAATACCAATCACACCATTTTTACTAATTCTTTATTAGATCATGAGAAGGGAAACTTATCTAATTTGAATTAAAATTTAAAGACCAATGTCAATTATACCTAAAGTAGCCATGACTATACCATAAATTGCTTTTCTAAGTCAGATGCACGTGTGTCCACTTTTACTATCAGAGATGGTATTCCTCAATGTCCAGTCACCACTCATTGTACAAACATTACAATTCTTGGAGCACTGTCTAGACCCAAAGTGTCTTCTGATTATAATCTTGTTGATCAACTTGGTAAAACCCCAGCCCTGATATCTATCCTTGATTTGTTGCACACATCCCCCAAGCACAAGGAAATCCTTGACAAAGCCTTGAAAGAGTCTATTGTCGCTACTGAAATTGATACTAACCAATTTTAGGTGATGATAGGGAGCTTCTCTGGATCCCAACATGTTACTTTTTCCAAAGATGATGCTCCACAAGATAGACTTGGTCATAATGATCCCCTGCACCTCAAAGTATTTGTCCATAATGTAAATTTAGACAAGTCATGATAGAGGGTAGAGAAGAGCTTATCATTTGTACTGATAAGGTTTCCCTTGGTCTTGGTTACAATGAAAGTGATATTGATCCATCTAGGAAAATCACAATAAAATCATATGATGACACTGAACATCCTTCCAAAGGAGTCATTGTATTGCCCATCTGAATTGGTCCAGTTATTGAGAATACAATGTTGCTAGTCTTATATCTCAACCTAGCTTACCACATGATTTTGGGATGCCCTTGGATCCATGCCATGAAGGAGGTTCCCTCCACATATCACCAATGTCTAAATATTTTCCACAATGGAGCTGATATCACTATCCCAAGTGATCCAAATCCCTTCCAATTCTGTGCCAAATTTATAGAAGTTCTCACACAACAAGTACCTACAAATAGTGAAGCCACATCAACCAATTCTTCCAAATATTTTGATGCATCCACTCTCACTAAGATGGTCAAAGGAAAGATGAAAATTGAAGATAAATCTTGCGAAGAGTATACAATAGCTCAAGAATTTCACATTGGGAAGCTTCATCTCTCCCCAAATTCTTTTGGAAATACATGATTGTTGCAAAAACAACCACCAAAGACCATCCTACAAGTTAGGCCCTCAACCACTTTCAATAGCTGGGGAGGTTTACATGAAGAACATGTGTATGCTAACACATCTAGTTGTATTTACAAGGATAAAATAAACAAGAACAAGAACCTACTGAGATACCTTTTGAAAGATATGGACCAGGGTTCACAATAATGTAGAGAAATGGATATGATGGTTGCAGTGGTCTGGGTGCACAAAAAAAAGGAATTTTTGAACCTATTGTTACAAAAGGAAATCCTCCTCATTTGGGAATCTATTTAAACCATTGCAAATTAGCTCTTTGAATATTAAAGTGGCCTCATATAAAAATATGGATGTTTTGAACTATGACAAGGCATATGAGCTTCTCTATTCTAAACTACCAATTCCAATGAGTGGGAATGGATTTTATATTCCTCCATTTCTTATGAGCTTGAATGTGTCTTTCTTGAGTCTGATGACCCACCAATTGAAGATAAACATGTTGACAACACACCCCCTCCAACAATCTGTCCTAATCCCTCGGCCACAATTTTTTTGGATCCTAGTCCTGAACCTTCTATACATGAAGCCTCTGACTCTAATGAAACTGATATTTATATATTTTCCCTTACCCCTAGCTTCAGAAAAATTTTCACTATAAAAAATGACATCCCATTGGTCTACCCCAAACTTATTGATTGGGATCAACAAGGATCTCCAAAGCTTAGATAGCATCGAAAATGATGAAGCAATAGAAGAATTATTTGAGCTTCGAGAAGGCATGCCATCCAATTATAATAAAGAGGGATTATCTAGTGACCTTGTCACCACAAAATGCTTTGGGGAGTCAACTCCATCTTCTAGTTGCAAAAGTGAAAATGATATAATTAAAAAAGGAAAAAAATTAAAAGAGTAGGTGTTCTGGTGAAAACCAAAAGGTGCCATTAGACCATACAAAATTAAAAGTAAAGGATGTATCAGAGGGTGAAAAACTCTTTGACGCACCCAATGATGGAAGATTGGACATAGCCCCTCTGAAGGAGAAGTCAACATTTCTGATTGAAATGACTGATGAATTTAATTTGAGAACGCCGAACAACCCAAAAATCATACACTTTGCAACTTCACTATCACCAAAAGAAAAGGAATAATTTTTAATATTATTTCTTGAAAGACAAATTTATTTTGCTCAGTCCTACACTGATATGCCTCATCTAGATCCAAAATTAGTTCCTCATCATTTACCTTTGAAGCCAGGGGTGAAACCAGTGAAGCAAAAATTAAGGAAAATGCATCCTCAGGTAGACGGTTTTAGTAAAAGAAGAATTGACAAAGTCATTGGATTCTGGTTTCATCAGACCCATAGATTATGAAAATTAGATTTCCAACATAGTACTTGTCAACAAACAGAGTGGGGGAATAAATATATCCACTATTTTTCATGATCTAAATAAAGCATACCCTAAAGATGATTTTCCATTGCCTAATATTGACATCATTGTAGACATGACCATGATATACAAGATGCTATCATTGATGGATGATTTCTTTGGTTACAATCAAATCTAAATTGCTCCTAAGGATCAACCAAAGCTAACTTTCACATGTCCTTGGGGAAATTACTGTTGGAATGTCACGCCCTTTGGCCTCAAGAATTCCAAAGAAACATATAAGTGAGAACTAACTACAATCTTTCATGATTTCATGCATATCCTACTGGAAGATTATTTTGATGACCTAATTTGAAATTATACAACCATAAAAGACCATTTAAACATTTTGGAAAAAAAAATTGAGAGAATGAAATGATACAAGCTTCACTTAAATCTTAAAAGGTGTGTTTTTGGAGTTTTTTCGGGAAAAATCCTGGGGTATATTATTTATCAAAGAGGTACTGAAGTGGATCCTAAAAAAATACAAGCTATTTTAGAGATGCCTCCACCTAATACTCTACGAAACATGAGAATTCTACAAAGGAAATTACAGTCTATCCAACGGTTCATTGCACAAATCCTAGACAACTGCCAGTACTTCCAAAATATGTTGCATTAAGGTGTGAATTTTTATTAAAATGAAAAATGTGAGAAAAATTTCCAATAATTTAAAGAGTATCTGCTAAATCCTCCAATCTTTATGCCTCCCATTCTAGGCAAGCCATTCATCTTATATATTTCTACTATAGAAACTGCATTAGAATATCTTCTAGCACAACATGATGAAAAAGGAAGAGAAAGAGATATCTATTACATAAGAAGAACATTTAGGATATGAATTGAATTATTCACTCATTGAAAAATCATGTCTTGCTATGGTTTTTGCAACACAAAAATGAAGACATTATATTGTACATCAAAAAACTATGCTAGTGTCCCAGATTGACCCATTGAAATAAATTTTAAGCAAAGAAGCTCTCACAGGGTGCCTAGCCAAATGGGTAATACTACTAAGTGAATTTGACATTCAGTATGTAGATCAAAAATAAATTAAATTTCAGGTGATAGAAGATCAGCTTGTAGAAGCACCAGTTTCACATGATCACCCATTGCTCTCATAATTTCTAGATGATTCTATTTTCACATTCAAAAACTCTAATGAATGACAACTATATTTTGATGGTTCACACACTAGACATGGATCACAGGAAGGCATCATGTTTTTCACTCCACAAGGTGATGTAATACCAAAATCATACAAAATTACATTTGACTATACAAACAACATTACTAAATATGAAGCCCTAGTCACTCATCTCAAGCTAGCTATTCAATGGAAAATTTAGTATCTTAAAGTGTATGGTGACTCCCAATTAGTCATCCAGAAAGTAAATGATGACAACAAAACAAAAGATGAAAAATTAATACCTTTCAAATAGTTGGCTGATTTTCTAAAGGATCAATTTGTTACAATAAGCTTTCATAAACTCCCCAGGGTACACAATAAGTAGGAGGATTCTATGGATACTATCTCCTCTATGATTCACATGCCAAAAAATGAAAAATTATGTGAATTTATTGTCGAGCATTTGTTTCTTCCTACATTTAATATTCTATTATCTAAGCTTGTGTGTGATATTTTTGGTCCTAATTCCCCTTCGTACTAAAATATTTATGATTACCTACATGCCAAGATCTTATCCCCGGCCCTGTCTAAAAACAAACATTGATCCCTTATCCATCAATCCTCTCAATATGTCATCGTCACTGATACCCTTTATAGGAGATCGTTTGACCAAACCCTCCTTAGATTATTTGATTCATGAGAGGCTAATAATACTTTACATGAGGTCCACGATGGTATTTGTGGAGGACATTTAAATGGTTTAAGTCTCACCAAGAAGCTGGTAAGATCTAGATATTACTAGCCCACCATGGAGCAAGATGCGCAAAAGTTTGCTAAAAAATGTTATAATGGATAGATCCATGGCAACTTGATTCATCCTCCAGTGCAGGATTTGCAACTAGTTGTTTCTTGATGGCCATTTTATCAATGGGAATTTGATCTTATAGGGAAGATTACACCTCTTTCTTCTGATGGCCACAAGTATATCATAACTACCACTGAATATTTTACCAAATGGGTGGAGGCTTTCCCTATGACGTATATGACAAGAAAGCAAGTTTTAAAATTTATTCTAAATTATAACATTTGCGTCTATGTAGTTCATTTAGCTATTATTGCTGATCATGGTAGCTCATTTCAAAATAAGGATTTTACACAACTTTGTGAAAAGTTTAAGATTCACATTGGATTTTCCAGAATTTACTCTACACAAGGAAATGGTAAAGTTGATACATCTAATAAAATAATAATCAAGATCCTTCAAAATACTATCAATGATGTTGGCAAGACTGGCACCTGTAACTGAATCCAATTCTTTTGGCATATAGAACTAGCATTTGCACCCCCACTATTGTCACTTGATACTCTCTTTCCTATCATGATGAGGCCATATTAACCCTTGAGGTTGAAATTCCATCATTGAGAGTATCTTTGCAACACATTATTGATGATGAACAATACAAAGTTTCTAGGTTTCAGGAGCTTGAAATTCTAGGTGAACGGAGATAAGCCACCTTGGTCCACCTACAAGCATATCAAAACCATCTCAAACAGAGTTACAAAAATAAAGTCTAAGTATTCCATTTTGAAATGGGATACTTGGTTCTGAATATGAACTATGAAACCCAACCACACAAAGAGAAGCCTAGGAAATTCAAACCAAACTGGGAAGGACCCTATATCGTCACTGCAACATATGGGTCTGGACTGTATCATTATGCAACACTGGAGGGAGAACCATTGTTATAAGTAGTGAATAACATGCACCTCTGTAAGTATTACACATGATCCTAAAAAATACAAAAAATTGTAAAAGTTCCAGAAAAATACAAAAAATTGCAAAAGTTTTTGAAAAATTCAAGAAAAATAAAAAAAGAGAAAAAATTAAAAAAAAATTGAAAAAGAGAAAAATGGTTGTCTCCATGAAAAATTGGTAAATAGGTGTCTTGGCATGCAAAAATAGAAAATAAAGAGAAAAAATCCATCCACAAGTGAAAACCTAGTAAACAGGAGCTTTGGGCAAGTATCGTGGTGAAAACCTGGCGAATAGGCATCACACGTAGTAAGTTGTTGCTACAAAGTCTATTGTGATTCCACTTGGTATTATTTTGTCCTTTCCTGATCATATCTTTCACTTTGAGTCGACCCTAGTGCCCCTTTTTGGGCTATAACTGGTTGATTTTCTTTATCCTTGGCACATCTAGTCTGTATGTATTTTCGGCCTTTGTATATAGTTTGTATTCTGTCTGGGGGGAAATTCATAACAATGGATGACTTTGAATTTGAATTTGAACTGGGGGAAAGACCTTGAACATGGTTGTTTCATAGGGTTCCTCTCTTATCAAATCAAAGATAACAAATTGTAAATATCTTAATGTCCTAAAAAAACAATAAAAATCCAAATAAGAAGCTAAAACTTAAAAAAAATTGCATAATATCTTGAAAAAATGCTAAAAATTTGCATAATGCCCTAAAAAAATCAATAAAAATCAAATATGATCCATAAAAAAGACCTTAAAAAATCACATATGATGCTGAAAAAAGTCTCTAAAATTTGTAAAAAGTTATGAACAATCCCTAAAAAGCGTTAAAAGTACTGAAAAAGCACAAAAATGCAAATATCTCAAAAATCCTAAATTTTTTGAAAAAGGTCTCTTCAAACTTTGCAATAAATTTGTACATACTCATAGTTCTTTTGTGGAACGATAATCATATATGAAAACATCAGTGCTAGAATCATCATCATGTGCTTAATGAAGTCATGTTCTCACAAGCACGAGATGAAACTTATTGTGACTCAACATTCAATTTGTTTGGACTTGTTCGTCTTTTGATCTCTACTATAAACCAATCAACCTATCCAACCTATTAGTAAATCATTCAATCAGTCAATAAAAATCAATCTATCAAACAAAGAACAGTCAATGCAAGTAACAAAAGATCAAAATGGTTGTTGGCTCGCATTCTTTCAGTGATTGTTTTATCTTTTCTTGATTTTTCTTTTTGGTCATGTTCCTATGCTACTCAATGATATTATTTGAACTTATGAGAGTGGCAAGGATGGTTCATGATCAGTTTTTTTACTTTGTCTTTTTCCTGTTTGATTATCTCATGAAAATTTTGGGCATTCCTGCTATATGTGTCAAGATGGGGAGGATCATCCTTAGTCTGCATTGTGTTTGTTTACACAAAAGGATGGATTTCTCACTCTGGCTCTTTGTGCCATGATGCACTGCATCTAGTTTTGCAATATCAAAATAAGATCGTATGACATAATTGCACTTATGAAAGACAAACTATTTCCTTCTTACTAAAATTTCTTCATCTAATTTCTACATTCTGCTAACACTTCTTCAGTCAGTCCTTGAATTCACCTTGGTCTGGTACTATGGTACATAAAAAACATGTGCATCGGGAATACATGCATTTATAAAAGAGAAAAAACACGTGTCTCCTACATACATCCATTTATAAAAGAGAAAAAACATGTAAATCCTGCATTCATTCACTTATAAACAAGAAAATACAAAAATACATTTGCATTTTGCATTCATACATTTCAAAAAGATACAATATTTAAAAAAAACAATGTTGCATTCAAACATGTATATACTACATAGAAAATAATTGCATCACAATATCCAAGCATCATCATATAAGAAGAAATTAAAATCATGTGCATAAGCATCCATCATGTACATAGGAAAAATCGTCATAAAGTAGTTACATATCATATATATCTCAAAAAGTGTCATAGTACAAAAATCAAGGTGTCTTTATACACTGAGGCCTGCAGACTCATAATCTATAGTATATCTATAAAAATGTCCCTTTGCTAGAGAGAGTCTCTGTCAGCCTCTTCTCTCTTGATTCTCCTAATCTTTGTCCTGTCTAGAAGATGAAGCTTCTCCTGCCTGATGTCCTGTCTGTCCTATGTTATCTCTATGGATATTTTTTTGTCATTAGTTAAGGAAAAGTCATATGATGAGTTAGAAGAATCAATCAGTGAAAAGGAGAAAGATAAATATTTAACTATTCGATAATTTACACCAAGCAATCCAATGGAGTCGGTAAAATACAGACACTACACCAAGTTGACAGTTACTGAATACTAAAGATCAAGTTAATCGAGAAAAGAGAAGTTACTCTACCGAGTTACTTAATTGATTGTAAAGTGATAAGGAAACATTTAATACATTGATGTAATATTAATTGTGATTCTAAAATGCATGAACATCAGTTTTTTACATGATCAACGATTGAGATAATTCAAAGAGAAGATGAGAGAATACAATTAAGAGGTTAATGAAAGTTTTTTAATTCAAACAAAAAAAACAAGTATCATGGTAAAAGTGACATAGTCACCAAGCGTAAAAGAAGATCTAATGGTTAAAACAAATCATAGTGCACCTAACACATAAGATTAAGAGGTAATAAATCTTATATTTAATGGATGATTTATAGAGAAGACAAAGAGTGATGATACAGAGAAGGCTGATATTGTTAGTGAAAGTAAAATGAGTTATTTGAAGAAAAAAGATCAGAGTAGAGGGCACCAAGCAGTTATCTAGCTACAATAGAGAAAATATAGAAGACATTGTCAAGTTGTTAATACTATTGTATTGAGAGGTAGAGCATATAGAGTCTGATCAGCAATTGTTTTGATGAAATATAGAAGACATTGTTAAGTTGTTAATACTATTGTATTGAGAGCTAGAAACCCAATACTGGGTAGATCTTAATTGATCTTATATTTGTAAAACCTTTAGTAGGGTACATCTCTAAGTGTAGAGATTGTAAAATCCTATAACTAGGTAGACCTAACAAGTCTTTGTATACTCTAAACCGGGTAAGCTATCAAAATGGCTAAACATTATAATCTCTAACTGAGCACCCTTTATACTACAGTTAGTGAATGTTGTGGGTATCATCCCCACCACAGTTTTTTCCTCAAACAAAGGATTTCTGCTTAAATAAGATCATGGAGTTATGAGTTCATTTACTTGAATGTTTTCATAAAATGTTTTATAAGCTTTATATTATTTTCATTTGAAGCTGTTAAATTTTTTAAACAACAAGAAACAATATATGATTATAGACAATTTCAGTTATAAAAATTTTTGTGGTACTGATTCACCCCTTCCCTATCAGTCCAAACTTTCCATGGTCATTCCAATAATTGGTATTAGAGGTACTACTCTTATGTTATAAGGTTTTACCACCCGAGAGTTAAAGATCATATTCATGGAAAGTTTTAGGAATTTCAAAAGAATTGATGATTTTGAATCTGAGTTGGAGAATGGAAGAGAGTTAATCATTCAACTAGAAAAAAAACTTGAGAAGTCTCTAAGGATTAGATTGAAAATATATGATGAACTAAAGGTTACGCAAGAACAAGTTGATACACTTGAGAAAACATCTAAAGGTACTTTTACTGATGAATCTGAGTCAGCTATAAATAAACTACTGGAAAAGAATGATATACTTACCAAGCAGTTTGATCTACTAAGGATAGATCTTGAAATCAACATGATAAGAATGACTAAATTGATTGAAGAAAAAAACATTGTTGAAGATGAAAAGAAAATGGCATAAGATGATAAAAGAAAAGTTGAAATCAAGTTATTAAAAAAATATAATGAGATCGTGAGAATGACACAAGCTCACTATGATATGACCAACCAACTTCTGAGTTCAAATCAAGATAACATAAGAAAAAAATTTGAGAACCAAGCACTGAAAGATGAAGTTATAATTATTGTGGGAAGCTTGGACATACTGCTAATGTCTATAGGAGTAGGAAAGGTAAATCACCAAGTAAATCTAATATTGATAGTTATTGTTTTAGATGCAATAATTATGGACATCAAACATTTGAATGTAGAACTAACCTTGCTAATGATACAAGGAAACCTAAGTTTGATGGTTACTTCAAGAATTGTAAGAAGTTTGGACACAGAGCTAAAGAGTGTAGAATAAAGAAGATAAATGAAAAATGGAAGCCTAACCAAGATAATGTTAATATTAACTGAGTAGGCATTTCTATACCATGGGACTATAATAAAATAATTTCATGTTTATCCTGTGGAAGGTATGGACACATTGCTGCAAATTACATGTTGATGCATTGAAGGAACAATAGAAGAGCATGGATAAAACCTGGCATGACATGTTTTCATTCTCATAGGGTAGGACACCTTGTGATGAATTGTAGATAACAAGGTGATGCACTCTCTGTAGATGAATCTAAAGTGAAAGCCCCTACTAATGTTGATGAAATCCGAGAACAAATGAACAAAATATTGAGGAGAAAGACTCAAGATGAAGGGACATCATCTAGAAGAACAAAATACACCATCTCTACCAATTTTGTTTCACTGAGCTCCACCTAATTGGTGAGAGGTATGTTGGAAATGAATGCTTATAACAAATCTTGCTTCAATTTCTAGAATTAGAGTTGAGACCCATATCAACATATTAAGATGCATTTGGATAAGTTGTGTAAGTTGTGGATGAATATTGTTATATATGGTTATTTTGTTTAACTCGCTCAAATAAAAGTAACTATGCAGTCGATATAAAGTTAAAAACACACTCGACAAGAACATTTATTGCACATTAATAGAGCCATTGGAAACACAAATCACAAAAAAGGTATAAATAGATCATTTTGCAAACCATTTTAACCTAACATTTTCAAAAGAGAATTGAGCACATTTGTAGAGTGATTATATTGTGTGAATTTAAGAGATTTCAAGTTAATTATGAATATTTGCAAGACATTTGAGATACATTTCCAAGTTATCCATTGTTAGGAATAATAGTCTACCAACACAACTGAGAGGGGGGTGAATCAGTTGTGAGAAAAATGATTAAAACTTAAACTTTATAAACCAAAAATTCACATCAAATGATAACACAATAAATACCAACACAATAACACAATCCTTTTTTGTCAAGGAAACCCTATTAAAGGTAAAACCCTGGTGGGAATTAGCACCCCAAAATGATGTACTAAGGGTATAGTATCTATGTTAAAATATTTAGCCTTGTTAGGATATTATACAACATTACAGTACACAGTCCCTGTTAAAAGACAAGCCATGTTAGGAGTCAAGAGTAACAGTGGGCTCACTTCCCAGGCACACTACCCAAAGAAGGTTAAATCCACCCTCAAGGACTTACAATCTAAACAAGTGTATATAGAAAATATACAATCCAGTGAAGTGTCTAATAGAAAATATTTGCTTGGTCAGTTCCAATGAAGTACAATGAGCATATTCTCTACTCTACATCTAGTAGTCAATCAAGCTTCGCAAATTCCTCACTTCTATGTCAATCACTTTCTCTTAATACACATACATACATCCATACACACAAGTTTTAAAAAGAAAATATATCTCATATATACCCAATTACAATAATGTATTAGGTCGGCCAATTAAGCTTTCCTAATCTAAAAAAATCAATATTTAACCCCTTTCTAAGATACACACGATATCTAAAAGAAGTATACATAAATTAAAATACATTAGATATAGTTCAAGATCCACAACCCATGTTCACAATCTATAATACACGCTACATCTATGAAGTCGACCCCAAAATAGGTCTCCTCTAGAATACACACCATAGCTGACATCATCATCACTCATAAGACTTGTAACCCATCAAAAAAAATCCTAAACATGTCTTTGTCATCCCTTAAGCTTTCATAACCCGAATCGTCATCGCTTGTAAGATATACTCAAAACATAAAGACTCGCTCTATCAATTATCACTGTCATAGTCTAGAAGCCAATCTTTACCAAAACATCTATAACTTATCCAATATGCAATATTAAGCCAAGAAACCTTTGAAATAAGATAATCATACATCCTTCTACATATCCCCATATTCACTCATTTTGATTCATCAGTATAGTATCCCTACACTTCTGTCAATCATCATACAACAGTAATAATTAGTTTGTTCTTCCTCCATAGAAACATATATTGACATCAATGAAAAACATGAATGCCAACAACATTAGTAGTAACCAATTCCAATATTATCCAACAATCTCCCCCTTTTGCATTGATGGCAACATATGGGAAAATCCATCAACCCTAAAAGTGCTCTCTCTTAATATAATCTTCTCAATATCCTCAACATTGTTCTCCCTAAAATAGTAGGGATTTTCACATAAAATCTCTCCCCCTTTGGAAAAAATGGAAAAGGGTTCCATAAATCTTCATCAATCTTTTGGAATGTGTATTTTTTTAAACCTTCATATCTGTAACAGCCAGGTGTAAAATCACCCAAATAAGTTCTTTAGTGTTCCTACGATCACTCCCCCTGAGGAATAGATCCATACATCAAATCCAAAAAATGATATAGCTCTAAAAGCCACTGGAATGATGCATACCTACATCAATTAGTTACCATAGGGAGGGGTTCTCACCCCAACCATGCTTCTGAGATACTCAAAAGCATCTTTTGGCAAAGGTTTA
Organism: Thuja plicata; assembly: GCA_018584345.1. Lineage (NCBI taxonomy): Eukaryota > Viridiplantae > Streptophyta > Pinopsida > Cupressales > Cupressaceae > Thuja > Thuja plicata. The sequence continues at coordinate 2,147,073 of MU226860.1, forward strand.
GTAAATATTTCTCCTATTTGTTCCTTTGTGCTAACATACTCCAATCTCATCTCCTTCTCTACTACCTTGTCTCTCAAGAAATGATACTTAATAGAAATATGTTTAGTCTTTGAATGCATTACATGATTCTTCAACATATTAATTATACTAGTGTTATCACAATCGATAACCACTGGCTCTTCAAAAATTATTACAATGTCCTTCAACATTTATTTCATCCAAACAACTTGTGTACAATTTATAGAAGTACAAACATACTCAAATTCAATAGTAGACTGAGGTATACAATCATGCTTCTTACATCACTAGGAAACCAACCTTTTCCAAGTAAAAATTCTCCTCCAGTTGTACTCTTTCTATCATCCACACTACCTACCCAATCAACATTAGTATAAGCATGTAAAATAAAGTCATCATATTTTTCATACCATAATTAATACTCTATTGTTCCTTTCAGATATATGAAAATTCTTTTTCAAAGTAGCAAGGTGTGTCTCTTTAGGATCTTCTTGATATCTTGCAACAATTCCAACTACATTATAAATATCCTGTCTGGTGTGAGTTAGATATTGTAGACCTCCAATCATTGATCTGTACTTTATCTAAAAAATACTCTGAGTTTCATCATTATGAGTAAGTTCATAACCAGTCACCATAGGTGTCCCAAAAGGTTTATAGTCTTCCATTCCAAATTTATTCAACATCTCCTTAAGATACTTGGTCTGAGATATAAAAAAATACCATTCTTATTCTAATTAATTTGCAAACTAAGAAAAAATTTCATTTCACCAATCATTGACATTTTGAATTCATTTTCCATCTCTTTAGAGAATCTTTTACTCATTTCATCATTACCTCAAAAAATGATATCATCAACAAAAAATTCTATGATTAGAATTCCATCTTCACCAGTTATTAAGTATAAATTATTGTCTGCATTACCTTTTCTAAAACCAAGATGAAGAAGATACCTATCTTTTCTTGCATATCATGTTCTCGGTGCCTGTTTTAGTCCATAGAATGATTTCTTCAGTTTACAGACCATGTCTTCATCTTTTGTCAAAGGAAATCCATCAGGTTTCTCTATGTATACCTCTTCCTCCAAATCTCCATTCAAAAATGTAGATTTCACATCCATTTGATATACCTCAAAGTCTTTATGTGTAGCATAAGAAATAAATATCCTCACAGATTCCAACCTAGAAAAAAGAGAAAGTGTATCTTAAAAGTCCATACCTTCTTGTTGTAAGTAGCCTTTACAAACCAGTCTAACCTTATTTCTTACCAATTTTCCTTCCTCATCCATTTTGTTTCTGAGAACCCAATTAGTTCCTATAACATTATTTTTTTAGGCCTTGGAACCATTTCCCAAGTGTTTTTTTTCTTTATCTATTCTAATTCTTCCTCCATAGCTTTAGCCCAAGATTCATATCTACATGCTTTATCTGTAGATTTTGATTCAACTTGAGAAATCAAAATTATTTCATCTCTTACTTTTGATCTAGTCAATATTCTTCTATTTACATCACCAATTTTTTGATCTTTGGGATGGTTCTTCTTAACATACCTTGGAGTCTTAGGAGTTGCAGTAAGCTCATTTGATTCATCTTCAATCTCATTATCAATTTCCAAAGGTTCCTCAGGATTTGCAGTGACCTCCTTAATCTCTGCAATTTGACCATAGTCATACATTATCTCTTCAATCTGAAACCTTTCATCTATCCTCACATTAGCACTTTCAATAAACTTCCTCAATCTCAAATTGAAAAATTTATAGGATTTTCTCTTATTAGAATAACCAAGGAAGGTACCTTCATCACTTCTAGCATCAAACTTCCATATCTCATCATCTCTTCTGATGTAGAATTTACTTCCAAATATTCTGAAATATTTCACAGTAGTAGGATTAAACTATAATTCATAAGGAGTCTTACTTGTACCTTCTATGATCTGAATTCTGTTCAAGGTGTATATAATAGTACCAACATCATTTCTCCAATGAACATGTGATATATTTCCTTCTAGCAGCATCTAATATTTTTATTTTACTTCATTCTTCTATCCCGTGATGTTGTTGTGCTTTAGGAGAAGATGCATGTCTGTATATTCCATGCTCTTTGCAGTAGGTATTAAACAATTCTGAAGTAAACACAACACCTCTATCTGATCTCAAACATTTTATCTTCAATCCTGATTCATTCTCAACTTTTTCTTTGAAAATCTTGAATTTATCAAATGCCATAGATTTCTCTCTTAATTATGTAACCCACATCATCCTAGAAAATTAATCAACAAAAAGTATAAAAAAACTCTCACCATAGTAATATCTTGTTCTTGTAAGACCAAATAGATATGTATGTACTAGATCCAAATTCCCTTTCATACAGTAAGATTTTGTTTTTAAAACTTCTTCTAGTTTGTTTCCCCATAACACACTCTCTACACATAGTGTTAGATGGTTTCACAATCTTAGGTAGATCTCTTACTAAATTAGTCATACTTGCCTTCACATTATTATCAAATTTAACAGGAAAAAATCTTCTAATCTATAACCAACTGTCATCAACCTTCACAATAAAATAAGAAGCCCTATATGTATTCAATTCAAATACATTACCTCTACATTTAGTACCAGATGCTATCAAGTGTCTTTCCTTACTTCTGATATAACATTTCCCATTAATTAATTTTAATTGATAACCCTTGTCCACTAGCTGTCCAACACTCAACAAATTATGCTTAAGTCCATCAACTTGCAATACATTATCAGTATTATTTTTTTGATCTAGATAAATAGATATAACTCCAATGATAAGCTTAGGAGTATTGTCACCAAATCATACAACACCACCATCATATCTTTTTCAGACTAACAAAATTATTTTTATCTCCAGTCATACAATGTGAACAACCGGTATCAATAACCCATTTAGATTTCTTTTCAACATAGGATACTAAGGCTTTTTCTTCATGTAAAGGTTGATCATCCTTAATATCAACAAATCAAATCTCATCATAGTCATCAACTTCATCATCTGAAGCACCTTCACTATTATAATAACATTCCTTGTCTTTTGGATACTTAGATTTATAAAACTTAGGTTTATGCTTTGGAACCCTTGTAGGACATTGAGATGCAAAATGACCTATCTTGTTTCATGAAAAACTTTTCAAATGTAACTTTCCTTCAAATTTACTCTTACCTCTCTTTTCTCTACTAGTGATCTGGGCCACAAATTCATCTAGCTTCCTTTATTCTTCTTGTATCTATCCCCATTCACCAACATACTCTCAAAGTTCTTCTCTCAAGTCACTATTACTAGTGCTTGGAATTCCTAATAAGGTCTTTTTGTTTGTATGCACAATTTTCTTGAATGCTAATGTGTGTGTAATATTAATTTTTGTGTGTAAGATTAACACCTTCATGAAATTAGGACTAATAACGACAATTCTATGGAAATAAAATATGATTTAATCTAAGAATTGAAGCTAAAAATACATATATCTCATGGTTCTCTATCTAAGCTTTGTTGAGAGAGCTCTCAGGCTTAATCTCTCTCAAGGACAATCCTAGAACGAGAAATGAATGATAAACAATGATCAAATCTAACTTAAAAATGCTCAAAATGCTCCAAGATATGTTAGAAAACAAGAAATGCTCCTAAACATGATATACTAAATGTTATACAAATGCTGAAATGTGATCAAAAGATCTCAAATGCTCTCCACATGCCTATAATAAGGATGCTTTTGCTCTTAAAATTCTTGGATCCCAAACACAAAGGAAATGACTTGTATTTATAGCATTTTACCAAGGGTAGGGGGTAGAGTGAGTTGATCATGATCAAAGTTGGGTTAAGTCAAAAGCTTTGAGGTGTTCTCAAATGGAGGGAAAGTTGGTTGGTTGTCTCAAAGATATTAGGGATTAAATAACTCAATCATTTAATTAATTTAGCCATGGAAGGGTGAATGAGTTGGATTTGATCTTTTTGATTTGAACTATACAATTAATTGATTAAAATCAATTGCATAATTTTATTAATCCCTTTAGGCCTAGAATTTAATTATTTGATTTCATGATTATTTGATTTGATTTTTGTCCATTTGATTTGATCCATTTGTTTTTCATTGAGATGAGATTTTAAGGCATTTGGCTAAGATTTATAGTTTTGAATGTTTGAGATACAGCTGGTCAATTTTAGGTGTCTACAAATGCCCCTCTTTGAATTGATGTGTGAAGCACATTGATTCAAAGAAAGCTTGATTGTCCTGATCATTGATTCGATACTGATGAGCTGATTGACTGATATGAAAACCTGATTTGAAAACCATGATATGAAACCCTGATATGAAATCCTAATATGATGCTCTGATATGAATTCCTGATATGAAACTCTGATATGAAATTCTGATATGATGCTCTGATATGATACTATGATATGAAACCCTAATATGGAGTTCTAATATGATACTCTGATATGAAATCCTAATATGGAACCCTGATAGGAAACTCTGATATGATACTCTGATATGAAATCCTGATAAAGTTTGAAATTTCAATGCCCTCGATTTGATATAAGATATGATGTAGAATACTAGTTAGATGATATGATGATGCCCCCTCAGAAATGAAATCATATTGATCGTAGGTGTGAAAAATTTGATGATTAATGCTAAAAGAATAGATCCAAGATGATTGCATTTTTGATAAAAAATGATACTGAAAGATGTCAAACAAATGCCCCAGTGTGTAGAATATGCAGATTTGGTTTGACTGGGTCAAAAATCTCACAAAATAGGGTAAAATAGCTTAAATAGGTTGAAAAACCCAAATTTACTATTCATTTTCACTTTTCACTATTGAGATTTTGCTTTGAGCCTTTGACGATTGACTGTGATGGTGGTCCATATTTAAGAGCATAGGTTCGAGCGAGTGCACAGATATCAGAGACCTCTTGACTATGGGCCTCTAGTGAGTGGTTTGAACTCCCTTAGTGCATTTATTGATCTTTAAATAGCATTTAATACATGTTTTTGATGCTTTCTAAATAAAATGTAGTGAAATGCCATGTAGGATAAATAAAGTGCCATGTAGGGCATAGAAAAACTGCCTCTGTGGGTTAAAAAGCCGCATAGGAGCAATCCTTAGCCGTGTATGATTTAGGGAAAAAGTGTAACCCAAATAGAAAAGAGCAGCCTGAAAACCCTAGTTTTTAAAGGTCGCGTATGATTTGTAAAATGCTGTGTAGGGTTTTAAAAGGCCGCCTACTTAGCTAAGCGCCACCTCTGAGTAGTAAAGTGTCATGTTTAATGAGTTAAATGTCGTGGGGCTTGAAAAGCTGCGTACACTAATTAAAGTGCCACCTACCATGAAGTTTGAAAACTGAGATAGAGAATAGATGAAGTCTTTTTGATTGATCGTCCAGATGACTCAATTAGATTCCAAGCTAGAAAATATTCATCTAGAATGTCACGTAGTGTTTAGGATATTGGAAAAGTCATAGTGATGAATTTTTGATAGGTCAATTGGATTTGATTAAAAATGGTTACAAATTGTCCTTGTGTCTCATGATATAGAGGTTAAGAGCAATAAGTTGATATGCTCAAGTTAGAGAAAATATACATTTAATGTGTGTGATTGACGTAGAATGGTTCACCAAGAGAAAGACTAATATGATTCACTTTGTTTCAAAATGTAGGAACATTACCGTAATTTGCGGGTATGGGGTGTAGCATCCTAGATATTTGATATAGTGAATGAGCTTATGCCTCCTGAGCGGTGTACTATTGAGACATGTGGTCTCAGTTTCCTTTTAGATCTCCCTTAGTTTCAGTTGAATCGAGGTCTTTTGATAGCTATGGCAGAGTGATGGCACTCTGACCATAATACATTTCATTTACCCCTCGATGAGATGACTATCACGCCTAAGGATGTTTATAGATTATTGAGGATCTTGACTCATGGAGAGAGGGTGTATTATGATTTAGTTTATGATAGCAGTGTATGTAGATGGGTGTTTGGAGATAACACCATTGATGATGATTGGATTACTTGGGCACAATTTGCCTCTTTTCCCACTTTACCAACATTGTTAGGAGCTGTGATTGGTGGATTACTTTTGCCAGATAGGAGAGGTCGTGGTTTCATGGTCAGATGGGGCCAGATATTAGAGGACTTGATTTAACATCCATGGAGATTGGATTGGGGCTCCTGTGTTTTAGCGTAGTTATATCATGATCTTCATGAGGTTGTTTAATGGTGCAGTGTAGCTCTTTCTACAGGTGTAGTGGTATTACAGTTGTGGACTTGGGAGCATCTCCCTATTATGATGGCATGGTTGTCTAGCATCGTCTAGGAAAGGTTTATTTTTGGAGATGTACTATTGATGACATAGATCAGGAAGTATGTAGGCCATATCTTCAGTGTGAGAGGTGGCGGGAGGATGATGATGAGCTTCCATATATGTTTTTTCCTTGATGGATGATAGGCCAATCACCATTAGTTATTGAGAGATTTTTCTTTGGGAGAGTACTCCATCAGTTCGGCTGAGTTCAGGACATGCCATAGGGTATGGCACTCTATGCTAGGGTACAGGCTGAAAGATCGATGTGGGGAGCATAGGTGGACTATTGGTTGGCCTATTTGTAGATTGATTAGCTAGGTTATGCTATTTGGGATATGATGACATAGGTGGCAGATGCAGGGATGTCAGCTGAGTATCGCGAGTGGTTCCTGTGACATTGTTTTGGTTGATTCACTGATCCAACCAAGCCTATTCCTAATGTGGACAAGCTCTCAGATGATGATGGAGATGATGGTGATGATGGGGATGATGGCAAGAGAACTTGGAGACATAGGGTTCAGAGGGCTCCTTAAGTACAAAGAGTTGTAGGACCTTGAATGAGAGAGGGACATGCTGGAGGCTGAGGTGGTAGATTCATGAATCCTAGGAAGAGACTAGCATGGGTACAGGTACCTTAGGGTCAGGCTCCTTTGATAGTTGGCATAGATTGGGCCAGACATAGACACAGACATGTCTAGGTGGCTAGACAGGTTCCAGGGCATGGACAGATTCCACAGGTTGATCCATAGAGCAGCACGACACCGGTGATACCATAGGTACCATTAGCACCATAGGCACCATAGGATCCTCTAGCATCACAGGCACCTCCAATTCCTCCCACTATGGATGTTTTAGTGTAGGATGTTTGGGATTTACAGGCAGGGATGACTGCGGTTATAGCTCGATTGGATATGGCTTCTACTATGTTGCAGAAGTTTCTGACTACTCTGGCTCAATTACCAACTAGTGTGAGCATGATTTAGGCACCTCCTAGTACACAGGATAGAGCACGTGATAGGGATCCTGATGGTGTAGGGGGTTCAGGCACAGGTATAGTTGGAGATGGATCAGGTGCCCCTGTTGGGTCATGAGACAGATTGGGATCCATGATATTTTGATATAGCATTGATGATGTATCATATGTATTTTTTATCAGGACTTGGATGTATGGACCATTTTATTGATGTACCTTTGATGTACTGATTTATGTTATAGACACTGATCATGGACATTTATCTATGATGATCTTTGATTCCTCCTTTGATGATGTTATGAGATTCCCTTTTAAGCATATCTACATGTTTCTATGATGCATTTATTTCTATTATGCTATGGATGCAATGTCTTTAGAGTAGGACATAGATAGACGAATGCAAATGATGTTAATGCAACTTATTTCTATATGCTTTTTTGATTTAACCATGTATGGTTTATGCAATGCAATGATATGGACGCAATACTTAGTGCTATGATAAATGAAATACAACTATCTTTTTTATTTTGGATGTATGCAATTTAAGTTATGATGTGCAATTCTAAATGATGATATGGATAAATGTCTAATGATTAATGTTTCTTTTCATTTCTTTTTCCTTGATATGAATATATAATTAATAATGATTAATGAGTATGAATGCAAAGGAAAATCTCATTTTGATGACTTTGTAAGCATTAAATTTTATGAAGTGTTGTCAACTTTTAATCCCCCCCTTGAACTTGGAAAATTTATAGAAAGGCAAGCCATTTCAAAACTAACTTGGAGAATGAAACTAATCTAATATGAAGATGCAATTTAATCTAACATTAAGATGCAATGCAACTAATTGTCCTTGAGGTTTTCAAAAGAAATGCAAACTGAGATATATATTCATGATAGAGTGTTGTGGAACTAGGAGTTAATACAATCCTTACTGGAGCCACTGCGACCATAAGAATATGAATATGACTTTCTCTCGTGTGGTAACCCCTTCTATGAAACCAAGTACAACCCTCACTAGTTGAATGACCAACTATGGGAGTATGAATACCAGTTTAATTGGATTCAATGTTGCAAGTGGATGTTGGTATTAAGATATGGAAAATCTAAATAGCCAAGGTATCCTTTTCCGTGAACAAACAAATGTCAACCCTTCTTCCTATATGAATTTCCTCTATGGTTCTATGATAACCATGTCCTGAGACTAATTCACACAAGTCAAAGAATCTTCCTCAAAATAGTCACTCAGAATCTTTTAAGAAAAAATCATGTCTTTATCATCACCAAACTAGTCAAAACATCACTAAGTAGCTAAAAAGAACATGACTTGAAAAAGGTCAATGAAAAACTCATCAAAAATTTCCAAGTGTTTGTAAAATGTATCAAGATTTTCAGTTTCATCATTTAGGTTGTGTCAATTTTTAATCCTGATAAAATAAGTCAATGAAGGTCAAGGATCATGTTATGCGATCAAACTATTTAGGGTTGAACAATGATATCCATCAAAGGTTCCAAAAATCTCTCTTCTAAATCTGAAAATCTTCTTCTGATGTGTGACCAAGATGTTGCACTATTGAATCCGGTTGGTACCAAAAATTTATGATGTGTGCCCCCAAGTGGTAAATGTGACCAATGTGAAACTTAAGGCAACTGAACCTAGAATGCAACAAAAATGCAGCTCTGAGATTTTATTAGGATAATGCACAAATGACAGATGCAATGAGGATATGGACAAGTGAGATGAAGGAATGCAATATGTACAAATGCAACTACAAAACACCTAAGGGAAAAAAGGTGCCTATTTCTAGGTTTTCACCTCTTGGGATTATTGCTATTTTTCTCTTTTTTGCTTCTTTTCCAAATGTTTTTGGCTTTTTAAACTTTTTGATTTTTTTTGTATTTTGATATTTTCTCATTTTTTGGTATTTTTGAATTTTTCTATGTACAAAGGTGATGCTTGACTCATCTAATACTCTCAACTTATACTCTTTCTGTTGATACTCTTTCCTCTGAATTAGGTGTGGAACCTCTTAAGATGAATGCTATTGATAGGTTCTAGCAATTCATCACCATCACAATTGACCAATTTGTAGGTCCCCACTCAAAATGAAGAAACAATGACAAAAGGACCAAGCCAATTTTCTTCTCACTTTCCTTTCTTTTCTCTATTAGCCTAATTTTTTGGATTTTCTTTCAATACTAGATCTCATATTTGAAAGGTTCTTGGCCTGATATGCTTGTTATAGTTCCTTGAAATTTGATTCTAATACACTTTCAAATGGTCATAGGCTTGAGTTTGATGTTCCTCCAACAATTCCAATTGTTTAAGGCATGCAACTCTATAATCTTCATCCATGATTAATCCATGTAATGAGACTCTAAGGGATGGTATTTCAACTTCTAAAGGTAGAACAACTTCGGTCCCATAAACCAATGAAAAAGGTGTAGCTCCTGTCGGGGTTTGAATACTAGTCCTATAGGCCCATAATGCTGGATTGATTTGAAGATGCCAATCCTTTCCTGATTTACCAATGGATCTCTTAAGGATTTTAAGGATGTTCTTGTTGGTAGCTTCTACTTGTCCATTACCTTGGGGATAGTAAATGGATGAAGAGTGATGTGTAATATGGAATGTGTCACAAAGTTCATCAACATCTTTGTTCTTAAAATATTTTCCATTATATGTGATGATGGCGTGAGGAATGCCATATCTGCAAATGATATGATCTAGGAGAAACATGGAAATTTGTTTCCCTGTGGCAATTGATAAAGGGACAACTTCAACCCATTTAGTGAAGTACTCTGTTGCTATGATTATATACTTGTGTCCATTTGAAGAAGGTGGATAAATCATGCCAATCAAATCAAAACCCCATTGATAGAATGGCCATGGTGTGACAAAAGGGTGTAATTATTGTGCTGGTGCATGGATTAGGTCTCCATGGTATTGACATTTTGTACAAATTTTGACATATTGACAAGCGTCTCTTTCTAAGGTTTTCCAAAAGTACCCCATACGTAAGATTTTCTTAGCTAGGTTTAAACCACTTGAATGTGACCCACAAATACCCTCATGGATGTCTTTTAAAGCTAATTTGGATTCATCTTCCTCTAGACATCTAAGGAGCATTTCGTCAAGACCTTTACAATACAATGTGTCAGAAAGGATAATATAACGGGCCACTTGTCTTATGAAATATCGCTTTTGAGCATGGTTTTGGTCTATAGGTAGAGTTTGATCTTTTAGGTAGGCATAGATGGGTCCATACCATGGTGAGTCATGTCCATTTAAAAGGGAAATAATTTGGGTATCAGGTAGGTCAAATGTTGGTTTAACCAATTCTTCCACCAAAAACTCATACTTTTCATTTTGATCGGGCAACTAAAGTAAAGATGCCAAAGTAGCCATTGCATCTGTTTCTCTATTCTTATCTCTTGGAATTTGTTCAAAAGTAATCAAAGAAAAGTACTTTTTCCAATTATCCACCAATTTCTTATAAGGCATCAGTTTTTCATCCTTAGTATTATATTCATCATTAACTTGATTAATGACTAATTGAGAGTCCTCATAGACTTTTAATTCAATGACATTCCATTCCAAGGCCATCTTGATTCCTATGACCAAAGCTTCATACTCTAATATGTTATTGGTGCAAGGGAACAATAACTTGTAAGATTTTGGGATTGTGTAACCTTATGGTGTAATCAAAAGAATGCCTGCTCCACTACCATTTTGGGTATAAGATCCATCAAAGTATAGATTCCATGTCTTAGCTTTGACATTCACAATTTTAGAATCCGAGAATTCCACTTGCATAGGATGTGTAGATTCTTGAAGATATTCAGCCAATTGATCGGCTATAACTTGACCTTTGATTTCTTTCCTATCAACATATTCAATGTCGAATTCACTAAGTACCATGAACCACTTTGCAATCCTTCCCATTAAAGCTGTTTTGCTAAGCAAGTATTTTAAGGGATCAATTTTAGCTATGAGTTTCACCTTATGCAACAACATATAATGTCTTAACTTTTGAGAGGCAAATACCACTGCTAGGCAATCCCTTTCCATGAAACTATAATTTAACTCATATTTGATCAAGGTTCTACTCAAATAGTAGATAGCTCTTTCTTTTCCTTCATCATCCTCTTGTGCCAATAGGACTCCTAAAGATCTTTCCTTTGCTGAAATATAGAGTAACAAAGGTTTTCCTTGAATTGGTGACATCAAGATAGGTGGATTCAGCAAGTATGTTTTCAACAATGTAAAGGCTTTATCACACTCTTCATCCCATGTGAAGATGGTGTCTTTATGTAGTAATCTGGTGAAAGAATGGAATTTTTCCACCAATTGAGAAATTAACCTTCTTATAGATTGAATTCTTCCTTGAAGTGACCTCATTTGACTAATATTCTTTGGAATGTCCATGTCCATTATTGCTTGTACCTTTTCAGGATCTACTTCAATGCCTTTGGCTAAAATAATGTACCCTAGGAGTTTTCCAGATTTTACTCCAAAAGCACATTTCTTTGGGTTAAGTCTTACTTTGAATTGTTCTAGCCTTGTAAAAATCTTGTCAAGTATGGATAAATGATCTTTTATTTTATGTGACTTAGCTAAGATGTCATCCACATAATCTTCCATAAAGGTGTGCATCATGTCATGGAAAATAGTAGTCATGGCTCTTTGATAAGTGGCTCTAGCATTTTTGAGACCGAAGGGCATTGCATTCCAACAAAAAGTACCCCATGGGCATATAAAGGTTGTCTTCTCTTGATCCTTAGGTGCTATGAAAATTTGATTATACCCACTAAATCCATCCATAAGTGAAAACATAGAATGACTTGCAATGAGATCCACAATAGCATCAATGCTAGGTAATGGAAAGTCATCTTTTGGACAACCAAGGTTTAAATCTCTGAAATTTGTGCAAACTCTTATGGTTTTATCATGTTTGGTAACTAGTACAATGTTGGAGATCCATTCAGCATATGCTATTACTCTTATAAATCCTTCCTTGAGCAATTTCTCCAATTTTGCTTTGATTAAAAGGGCTGCATGTGGATGCATTTTTCTCAACTTCTGCTTTATGGGCTTAACCCATGGTTTCACATTTAAGTGATGCATTATGAAACTTGGATCTAATTCGGGCATGTTAGCATATGACCATGCAAAGTTGATTTGTTTTTCTCGAAAGAATGTAATGAATTCTTCCCTCTCCAAGGGACTCAAAGATGATGCTAAGTGAATGAATTTAGGATCCTTTTATATTCCAATGTTAACCTTTTCTATGGGTTCAATAAGTATAGGTGATCTTTTATCTTCATGATTTGGTAAGGTGTCAAACCTCTCTCCCTTAGGTGCCACAGTTGGGTTTTCACCTTTGGAAACATCCTTTATTTTTACTTTTTTGGGGTCTAGCACTGCCACATTGTGGTTTTCACCACTAGACCTTCTCATTTTTTTGTATATTTTCTCTTCATTTTTTGGATTAAGAGGTTGAACACCTACCCCTATCATCATGTCTAGCACAAATTTTTTGGTGGAAGAATTGGGTTCAACCGCATTGAGGTATAAGGCCATTTCATTGTCATTTCGAAAATAGAGTAAGTCATTTGGCTTGAAAAGATCCTAATCAATGAGTTCGGGATGCGTTAAGGAAAAGGATTCATTGGATGGGCTTTCATTTGAAGGAATTAAGGACATTACTTCATTTTATGGTTCATACATTGTATCATCATGGTCTATGACATGTGCTTCTTCAAGATGGTCCATGGAAGAAGGATCAAAATCTTCTCCATCAGAGTCCTCTAAGATTTCTATGGGAAAGAAAGAATGTGGATTAAACACTAGATTAGAATCTCCCACCGATGAAGGTACCCAAGGTTCACCTACCCATTGCGTAAAAGGAGGTGCTTTTTCTACATTGACTTGTTGAGGTTCACTTGATGTTTGAGTTGAATTTGAACTTTGAGCCACATGTTCTTGATTCTTGACTTTAGGAGGAAATGCATAAATGTGAATGGTATCAACCTCTATGTCATGAAAAGATTCTTCAAACAAGGAATCCCACTCATAATCCCTAGAATAATCTTCACTTTTAGAACCTACCATATGGATATGTGCACGAAAATCATGCATGGGACTTGAACTTTCTCCCTTATGCTAAAAACCTATGCCAACTTTTTCTTCTTTATCTCTCCAAACTGGTTCAATATGTTCTAACAACCCTCTATGTCGAACTCCTAAAGGTCCTCTTCCCTTATACCCCATTTTCTTCATGATATCAAATCCTTTTCCATATTGATTAGTTTGGATATTGATATGTTGCACCCTTTCATTGGAATTAGCTGAATTATCATCCTCTTTATAGAGCC
>MU226860.1:2162297-2185541 GCA_018584345.1 Thuja plicata
ATTTCGATGATAGTCACAATGGTTGTTCTCATTCCACCAGTTTGGCTTGATGTGAGGTTCATATGGTTGAGCCTTTGGTAGATCAATAAGTTTATTCACAATAAGTGTCCTTAATGCATTCTCCAATTGTTCACCCAAATTAGTGAATGTCCTTTTGGGTGTAGGTGCAAAGAAAGGTTTAGGCTTGGGAGTCCCTTGATTATTCCCAAAGGTGTTATTAGTGTTGTTGTTGAAGGGAACTTTGGGTGCTTGATTCACATTATTGGCTTGAGTTGAGTTTTGAGTGAGATTGAAATGGGAAGCCTTTAAATTGTTAGCCTCCACCACTCCATCATTAACCACTCCTTTATTGTTGTTATTCTTTGTCCAAAATTGACTGTTGTTGTTGTTGGAATTTTGATTTTGATTGTTGTTGGAGGTATTCTTGTTGTTGTTATTCTTGTTATCTTTATAAAGTTTGATTTCTCCACTTTTTATCAATACCTCTTCGGTTGTCACCCCATTATCAATTAGGTCTTGGAATGATCTAGGACATTGTATCCTCAATTGATAGTTCATTTCATGATTCAAGCTATTTACAAAAATATCCATCTTTTCCTTTTTGGGTACACTTCGAGGGTATCTAGCAAATACCGCTCTCCATCATTGTAGGAAAAGTAGGAATCCCTCTCCTTCTCTTTGTTTGGTGTTGCATAGATTAAGCATTGTAACCTCATGTTTGATGTTATAGGAATAGTGAGTTAAAAATTTAGAGGCCAATTCCTCAAAAGTTTTAATGCTGGACTCTAATTTTGAAAACCACTCCATTGCCATACCTCCCAAACTTATAGGGAATAACATCATAAGGTAAGTTGTGTCATGCATGAACTCTAGACTTAGGGCACAAAATTCCCTTAAGTGATCTTTAGGATAAGATGTTTCTTCATATCTTTCATAATTAGGATAAAAAAATTTTGTTGGAAATGGGATCATGATTAAAGATTTATCAAATGGAAATGGACACAAAACTTTGATAGAAAAGGGTTTAGGAGCCTTAGCTTCTTCTTGTTTGAGTTTTGTGACATTATAATTGTGTGGAATTTTGAGACCCGTTTGTGCTAGGTCTAGAAAGTACTTCTCCTTGTCTTTCTCCAACATTTTTTCCATAAGTTTCATGAAGAAAGGGATTTGCATAGCCTCATTAACCTTTTCATCAGTTAACTCCTCATCATTAGGGTCTATGTTTCCCCCACTATTGGTATTGTTCATCCCTTGATTGTTAGGATCCATGTTTGTTCCTCAATTGGTATTGTTGTTGGATCCTTTGTTGTTAGGATCAACATTTCCTTGTTTGTTCATATCCTTGTTCACATGATTGATCTGATAGGGATCTATATGGCCAAATGGGAAAGACATCCTCGGTTCTACTTCTTTGATGGGTTCGTGTAAGGGCCTTGCAGAAAAAGGATCACCTGGAAAGGGACACTCTTGTCTCAGATAAGATCCGTCTGGTTGTAGGGTAGTCTTGATATAATGGGATTGAGTAAATACTAGCATTAACATATATCAAATGAAGATCTTAGGCTTTTAACTCACTTAAATGATCAATCTGTGGATAAATTTGCAAAATGCCCAATAATGGCAGATTCTGATTCAGTTAAGTATCCGTAGAGGTAAAACATCAAAAAGGGTATCCAAAAATGAAACTTTCTTGTTTTCAACCCCTTGGCATATACCCATTGGTTGCCCTTTTAAATTTATGGGTGGCTCTTACCTATGTGTAGGTGGCCTTTAATTATTAGTACACGGTCACTGGAATCTCTGTACATGGCGCTCTGTAGTTAGGCAGCATTTGTCTATTGATATGTGGTTTTATAATGTTTATACATGGCACTTTCTAGTGGCTTACACGGCTGTTGAATGATTTCAAGCAGCATTTTATAATTCATAAGTGGCCCAGTTTTGTTTGTACGTGACTCTAAAATGAAGGTACACGAGGCTTTGCTGATCAAAGTTGATTTTATCAATTTTATTTGTATCCTTTTGGGTTTAAAATTTTAAAGTCTTCGATCAGATTTATCAAAAAATATTCTTGCATGAAAATAGAGTACAAGCTCAACACACACATCAAAATTGTACCATATCCCTAAAACCACACTAAAAGTGTATGTTCTTGGATGTTTTGATAGGTTTGCACAAGGATGTCTTCCAAACAGTCTACCTTAGAGTCAACAAATGTGGCTTTTAATAATGGCTCTACAAAGATAGGTCTGCTACTTTATCAAGGTCTCAAATTATTCTGGTCTAAATCTTGGCAAGATCCTTTACCCCCTTGTGGGATTCCCACACACACAAAAGTATGATTTTGCATAATCCTGAAGGACTACTAGAGGAAGTGAGGATGGCTTGCACAAGTTTTAGTCACTTTTTGATTAAGGTAAAGTGCATTTATTTATAGAGGGTCAGACAACATCGTGGTAAAAGAAAATATCTCCCACTTTGGGTTGTTCCCTCTCACTATCCTCGTAAGGAAATTCTTGGGAGGCAAGCCCTTTAAAAGCTCTATTTAACTAGCATGAATATGGAAAGAAAAAACTGAACTTAGTCCAACAAGTTTGGGAATTTGATTCACTCAAAGAGTGAAGAGCATATCCCTATTGTCTTTCTTTGTTCCAAACACCTCAAATATATTTGTTCATTTTCAACCTCTTGACAAGGAGGTTCTTAAAAAAAATGAGATGTGTGGTTCAATTAATCCTCCTTTTCTTTTTACCACCCAAACTTGACACTTTTGGTTTTTTGATCAACTTCGAAAAGTTGAGAGCATATACTTAATGTCTCGTTTGAATAGAAAATAGTAGGGTGTCCCTAGTTATGCTAGATTCAAAGAATTTACCACAAGTTAAGCAATGCAAGCTTGATTAGATAAATACCTAATTTTTCAAAGCTAGCAACGCTAGGCGCATTTTTGAGTGTTTTGGCTTATTTTTCACTCACCTAGTGGCGATCGTTCCCACTCTGGCTCCTCCAACAAGTTAGTCAACACAAAGAGAGACAAAGTGAAGAAAACTTGGAAAAACTAAAATGACAAACTCTCTCCTAAAAGCTCTTTTAATGAAATATTTATCAATTTAAAGATTTAAAGAACTAGGCATGAAAACCAATTAAAGAGTAGGATATTTTTGTTTGTAAGCAAAAAAACACCTTAATGTAATGGTCATACAAGTGTTCTTCCTCAAATAAACTCTCTAACAGATTGGATGCATGTATTTCTTTGTAATTTTTGGTTTTGATTCTCACCTCTTTGCTAATTTTTTGTGATCTGCTTCTCTAGTTTCTGCACCTTTGGGTGATCTTTCATCTGTGGGACAAAAAAACATAGAGAGTTACAACAGTGACCAAATCAATAAAAACCTGATTTAATGCAAAAACACTTTTGCAACATTTAACAGCTAAAGGGCATAATTTAAATGTTAGCACGTGTAAATAAGTATTTTCTAAGCGACTTTTAAATCCTAACAAGGGGCTTTTAAGAAATCATGGGCAGCTAAAAAAATTTAATAGGCGACACAGAAAGTGTAAGAAGCGGCCAAAGGTTGCTGGTAAGCAGCTGTTGAAAAATAGTAGGCAGCACACTTTATCTAGCTGACGACATGCTTTATCTAGCAGGTGGCACACTTTATCTAGCAGGCAGCCTTAGAATGAAAGAGGGAGAAGAATCAAGCTCCATAGGGGGCATTTTATTATTCGTCAATGACTCTGAATATTGCATAAGTGGCTCTTCTCATGTTTCCTGCAAAATAACACCAAGAACAAAGCAAAAAACACAAAATTTTATGATAAAAATGTTAGCAATGAGGCTTAGATCCCCACAGTGGGTGCCATTTGTGTGTGTAAGATTAACACCTTCATTAAATTAGGACTAATAACAACAATTCTATGGAAAGAAAATATGATTTAATCTAAGAATTGAAGCTAAAAATCCATATCATCTCATGGTTCTCTATCTAAGCTTTGTTAAGAGAGCTCTCTGGCTTAATCTCTCTCAAGGAAAATCCTAGAATGAGAAATGAATGATAAAAAATGGTCAAATCTAGCTTTAAAATGCTCAAAATGCTCCAAGATATGTTAGAAAACAAGAAATGCTCCTAAACATGATATACTAAATGTTATGCAAATGTTGAAATGTGATCAAAAGCTCTCAAATGCTATCCATATGCCTATAATAAGGATGCTTTTGCTCTTAAAATTCTGGGAACCCAAACATAAAGGAAATGGCTTGTATTTATAGCATTTTCCCAAGGGTAGGGGGTAGAGTGAGTTGATCATGATCAAAGTTTGGTTAAGTCAAAATCATTGAGGTGTTCTCAAATGGAGGGAAAGTTGGTTGGTTGTCTCAAATATATTAGGGATTAAATAACTCAATCATTTAATTAATTTAGCCATGGAAGGGTGAATGGGTTGGATTTGATCTTTTTGATTTGAACTATACAATTAATTAGTTAAAATCAATTGCATAATTTGATTAATCCCTTAGGCTTAGAATTTAATTATTTTATTTCATGATTATTTGATCTTTTAATTTGATTTTATTTTTTTCCATTTGATTTGATCCATTTGTTTTGCATTGAGATGAGATTTTAAGGAATTTGGTTGATATTTATAGTTTTGAATGTTTGAGATACACCTGGTCAATTTTAGGTGTCTACAGCTGACTTAACTTTACGTAGATAATCTCCCAATTTTGCGGCCTCAAAGGTAGTCAATTTCCCAATCAACATCTATCTATTGAAGTTAGGTGTCAAAGGTATAATCTATTCTATATCTTGTACTTTAGGTTTGTATGCAGGTGTCATGGATCTGAGAATTTTTGCAATCACTTCTTCCTCATTGTAAGTACCTCAAAATTTCTTGATGCCAATAACAACTTCAGCAATTCTATGTGAATATGCTATAATATTCTCATCATCTTTCATTTTCAATGTTTCGATTTTTGCCTTCCAATTATGTAAACTCATCTATTTTGTAAACTTACCTCCTTCATAGAATGCTTCCAATATTCTCCAAATTTCATGTGTAGAATATAAGTCTTTTACCTCTGTGAATTTACCTTCAGAAAGTGTGTTGATCAATGCTTCCCTTGGAACCATGTTACATGAAAATACATTCTTTTAAACTTCATAAGCTTTATCTAATTAATCCTCATCTTTCTTCTATTCCTTTCTTTTAGTAATCATCTAGTAGTCCATTCCCAAGCATAGCAAATGTTCTCTCATCTTGTTCTTCCAACTGTCAAATTTTTCAGGATCAAGCTTCAGAATATTCTTCCTATAGTAAGTCATCTTTAGGATCAGGTCAAGATGATAAGCTTTCTCCCTAAGGACTAGTTTCTCTGATACCAATTGTTAGGAATAACAATCCACCAACACAACTCAGAGGTGGGGGGGTGAATCAGTTATGAGACTGATTATTAAACATTAAACTTTATAAGCAAAAACTTTACATCAAATGATAACATAGTAAATTCCAAAACAATAACAAAATCCTTTTTTGTGAAGGAAAACATATTAAAGGTAAAAGCCCAGTGGGAATTAGCACCCATAAATGATGTACTGAGAGTATAATATCCTTGTTAAAATATTTATCCTTGTTAGGAGCTTATTATAGCATTACAGTACACTCCCTATTAAAAGACATACCCTATTAGGAGTTAAGAGTACTAGTGGGCTCACTGCCCAGACACAATGCCCAAAGAAGGTTAAAGCCACAATCAAGGATTTACAATATGAACAAGTGTATATAGAAAATATACTATCCAGTGAACTGTCTGATGGCAACTCTTTTCTTGGCCAGTTCCAATGAAGTAAAATGAACATATCCTCTGCTCTACATCTAGTAGTTAATCAAGCTTCACAACTTCCTCACTTCCTTTTCAATCACCTTCTCTTCATACACGTACATACATCCATACATACATCTTTTCAAAAGAAAAGATCTCTCATATATACCCTACTACAATAATTAATTAGGTTGGCCAATTAAGCTTTCCTAATATACAAATAAATATTTAACCCCTTGATAAGATACGTAGGGTATCTAAAAACAGTATACATAAATTACAATACATCACATATACTCCAAAATTCACAATCCACGCTCACAATCCATAATACACGCTACATCTCTAAATTCAGCCCCAAAATATGTCTCCTCCAGAATACACAAGTTACAACTAACATCATCATCACTCATACGACTTGTGAACCATCAAAAAAATTTATGAACATATCTTCTATAATCCCTTAATCTCGCATAACCTGAATCATCATCACCTATAAGATATACTCAAAAAATAGAACTTACTCTGTCAATTATCACTATCATAGTCCATAAACTAGTCTTTACCTAGAAATTTGTAACTCATCCAATATGCAATATTAAGCCAAGTGACCTTAAAAATAAGATCATCATACATAATTATACATATCCCCATCTTCTCTCATTCTAATTCATATGTATAGTATCTTACACTTCTATATGTCATCATACAAAAGTAATAACAAGTCTATTCTTCCTCCATAGAAACATATGTTGACATCAGTGACAAAACATGAATGCCAAGAACATTAGAAGTAGCCAATTTCCAATATTATCCAACATCTATTGTACACCAAGTTATTTGTGTGAAGTCAAGGTTAGTATCAAGTGTGTCATAGTTTGTTTTAGTATACATTTAGAAGTGATCATGGCACCGAAGATGCATACATTATTTCTAGTGAAGAATGTTGTATGAGTGAATCTGAAATACAAGTTTCCGCTAGCTATAGCCACAAAAATTGTCATGATGAGAGCATTCTATTTAATACCACCATGAGCTCTTTTGATTGAAGATTCCCACACATTCATACATTGTAAAATTTAAGATCTATGTAGGACAAAGATAGATGCTTCACTCAAAAATTTGTGCATGGATGGAAAAGTCAAAGATAAGGACACTCATCTAGAAACTAAAGGATTGGTTCATGTTATACATCTACTGAGGGTATTCAAGCCTGAGTGGTTTAGGATGGTACTGAGATGAGTACATGGCTAGTTCATGTGGTTGGATGAACTAATTAAAATTACTAAGTATGTGTTGCACATCATCACTGGATTCCCAAAATTGGAGATAGACCAAAGGTGATTAAGCAGATTGACAAGGGTAAGCTCACCGAGCTCACTAAAGAACAATGGGATGCCAGAGGAATGAGGATATCTACTGTGACACATCCCAAATTAAGGTATGCATGTAAAATCATATCTTACTTAGTGTTTTAATCATCTTAAGTGGATAGTGTACCATGTGGATAAATTGATCTAGCATACAAAATAGTGGAGAAAGGTTTACAGATAGACCTCTATGAAGTTTTTCTAAAATATTTAGAAGACAACATGAACACAAACAGGATAGAAAACACCAACACTTATAAATTTTCTTCATTTTTGGTATTTATTTTCTTTTATAGCTAGAATTCATTTCCCTCCATATGAGATGTAGTTTGGAAGACTGATAAGCCAATTATATATCAGATACATGAGTTTATAAATAGTTTAGGATATGATCTTGATGCAATCATGTCTGATTATTTTCTGAATTTCCAAGCTAGAAAGCACAAAATTTATAGGATACCATCTCAACAACTTTCCAAATATCAAGACAACATATATTTTAAAGTATATATAGATCTTTCTATAGTTAAACCTGTTGAAACGAGAGTTGAATGGATTCAACTGATGAGTCATGAAATGGATATTGCTATATGTTCTACACAAACTAAAGCCCTTTTATCGAAACCAATTAACCCCAATGCAAAGAGATATGGAAATTATGAGGAAGTCAAAGATAAAATAAAACAAGGTATTTTGGTACCTAGGACAATTAATAAGGAAAGTAAAATGATAAATGTTTTATCAAAGACTCTTGGAGTTGATGATACTTTGGCTACTGATAATGCACAATCCCTTGTAGTAGTTGAGAAATAGAATGTACAATTACCCTAACCGAGAAAAAGAGGTATTACAAGGAACACCAGATCATCTGTACAACCTACAAAGAAGAAGGATACCGAGGTAATACAATTGAAAGGTCAAACCTATGAGAGGAAAAGAGGAAAGAAGCAACCTGCAAGAACAAGGAGAATACTATTTGTTAGAAAATATAGTGAGAATGAATCTGATCTACCACACAAATCTATTCCAGTTTCTCAACTCTCACAAATTCCACAAAGTCTTGATGACTTTCTGGAATGATTCAAAAAATCAAGAGGATTCAGAGGATTTAGACAAGTGAAGTATTTGAAGAGGAATGAAGAAGACAAGAAAAATATTGAAGATGCATTTGTTGTAACATTAATGAGATATAGAGTGACATATATTGAGCTTATAGACAAGCTATCAGAGGAAATCTGATAATGAATGGAGACCTACAATTAGTAGAGAATGATATTGCTAGAAAATGGAAATAACTATATCATATAGATGACACTAAGAACAAGGAAACTAGGAAGATTCAAGGTGATATAATCACTGATCAGGTAAAGAAAAACACATGCCAAGTAGATCCAATTGATCTAACTATTGATAATGCAGAAGTAATCATTAAAGATGCATCAAAGGATATTGATCCTAGAAAAGAGTTGTCAATGGATGAAGGTGTAATGGACATGAAAGTACTAGCCACCGAGTGTATTGATGTATATGTTGCACCATTGAAAAGTATTGATCCCATATTAATACAAGTACAAAGTTATTCTACTATTTCGATTGGTACTACTGAAGTTGCACAAGATATGGAAACCAAGCCCCTAATTGACACAAGTAAAGAAAATTTTGATAAGCTAGAGGCTACCGAGACTGAACATAGAAAGGATACCAAGTTGGAACCTCCAACTGACACTGAAGGATAGAAGGAGAACACACCAATCACCAAAACATCAAATGTTTAGAATATTCAAAAGATACAAGAAATAGAAAAAAGAAATGTTTCACGAATCAAATCTAAATGAGAAGGATGTCGAGAAGGAAGAAAAAAAGAAGAAGAGGAATTTAAATTAGAGGAGAGCATAGTCCATCACCATACTGAGTCACCCGATGTAACAATGAAATCACTTTCTAAATGCTCTACTAGAGAGAGAATACTAGATGAGAAAAATAAGAATAAGAAGAGGAAGCATGTGATGGATCTAAGTTAGACAATAAGAATACCACCCAGAGACCCTAATATGATGAAGCCCAAGGAATTTTGCATTTATGCAGAACTTGTTTCTCAAAAGACTGACTAGAACAATCTATTGGTGAAGAAGAAAAAAGGTAGATATATTAGAAGATGTCAAAGAAGTTTTCTGGGAGATTATTCCTAAAGTTAACATTAATGATTCTGAGCCACTACTAGACCAAGTTGGAAATCTAGTCCAAAAAATCAAAGGACCAAACAAAGACATGACACACTACATGTTAAAGATTCACAAGGTATATATAGAGAAGAAGTTTATGGAAGACCTAGTGCATAATATTTATATAGAAAAGGTAACTCTTTCAGAGTTATGTTCTAGAGTTGAAGAACAATCAGAGTCCATCATTTCATTTTTTTATATTAATTTTGTATTATTTCTAACTTTACCGAGGAAATTAAGGAGGCATATATTGAAAAAGAGCTAACTGAGAAACTTGTAAAGCTAACTAAAAAGCAGTTATCTACCTACACCAGAGAAAATCCAAGCAATGTTACAGTTTGAGATGTAGGTAACACAATATTTCAAAGAATGTAGAGTTTGATTAGCATTTCTTTTGATGCAATATAGTAGACATTGTTAAGTTGTCAATACTATTGTATTGAGAGCTACAAATCCCAATTCAGGGTAGATCTTAGCTGATCTAATATTTGTAAAACCTTTAACATGGTACATCTCTAAGTGTAGATATTGTAAGATCCTCTAACTAGGTAGACCTAACAAGTCTTTGTATACTCTTAACTGGGTAAGTTATGAAAAAAGAAAAAACATTGTAAGCTCTAACCAAGAACCCTTTATACTGCAATTAGTGACAGTTGTGGGTATCATCCCAGCCATAATTTTGTCCTCTAATCAAGGATTTCTACATAAAAGAATCTTAGAGTTATGAATTTATTTACTTGAATGTTTTGATGATATTTTTTATAAGCTTTATATTAGTTTCATTTCAAGTTATTGAATTCAGTAAATAGAAAGAAAAAATATATGGTTATAGATAGTTTCAGTTATAAAAGTTTTTGTGGTACTGATTCACCCCTCCCTTAGTCCAAAATTTCCATATTCATTTCAATGTCCTGATCTAGGTGGCTCCCTTGGTCCCAACACTCCCCCATTTCTCTATGCCTTCCTAGAGTATGATCTCCTAGAAGATTTCCTATAGCTCAGAGCCCACTCATCTCATGCTACATCTCTCCTCTACATATCTCTCTAGTAGTGTGACTCTACCCAAGATTCCCCTAACCTCTCTAAGATATAGTGTGCACTAGCATCTGTAATGCTACTAATAAACTGGTATGACTCCTCCTCTACCCTCTGTGCTTTTGACAAAGTTGTGTCTCGAGAGGAAATCAAAGTATCCCTCTCTATTGTGAATCTATCTACCTAGGTTATGAATATTGTCTGATCTATATCTCTGATCTGTATCTCTCTCTACTATCAATATATCCACTTGAGATATGAATTTTGATCACTTAGTAACCCATGCTACTTGGTCTGTGTCTCTCTTGAGGATAAATATGTCTATCTGGCTAGTCAGCTCTGTCATGCATTATCTCTGTGCCTGTTTGTTTCATCCATATCATTAGGAACTTTTATATCATCATCATATAGTAGATCCTCTCTATCCTCATCTACCTACATAGGAATATGACTGAGATCACTATCAAAACCATCCACATCCTTTTTTCTAGACTATATTCTTCTCTCCTCCTTCTCATCCTCTTCCTTCGTGGTCTCATCCATAGGAATCCAAAGTCTCAGTACTAGTATTACCAGATTTTTAGGGGAACATGTCTATGCTACAAAAACCATCTTCCATACTTAGTTGTCTTCCCTATATCTGTGATATCTACACCTTATCCCCACTGCCTAGGTTGTATCTGATCAAAATCTACGTAAGCTAACTTTGGGCTGAGTAGTGCACCCCATGACCTAAACTCGTATCTTGACCATGCAAATAGTGCCATGCTTGTCGACACTTCTTGTCTCTCTCCAAACTACCTGCACACTCTCTCTGGTAGCTGAATCTCAATCACCACATGTCCTATGATGGTTCACCTAATGAGATACCTCTCATACCTACAATATGGTAAATTATCTCTATCATCATCCCATCCAAGGAAATCCTTGTATGGTCGATATGTGAAATCTCTAAGTGTATCCCTCTCATGTCTTAAGTGTAGTGTGTATCCTAGTGGCCTCTATGTGAGCACTCCATGATAGAAATACACATATAGCATATATGGAAACACAATCCTCTCTTTAATAGGCCAAAATACAACTATATTCTTGTAAGACCAAACTTGTAGCAACATGATCCCACCGCTAATCGTTAACCCTCCTCTATAGGCTATGTGATGGAGATGGTAGTAAGTCATTGCTAGCATACATGGGTCCCATGAAAACACTATCTTGTCCATAATCATGTGCTCTACTACTCTCCCTCAGCTAATAGGGAAGCCATGTCCTTGTCTATTTGGTACTAGTAATCCTATGATCATGCAACATATAACTAAAACTAGTCTGTCATATTGTTTATCCACGATCTCCCATCTGATCTCATAGTCCCTAATGTCAGATCCTCATCATCATTGTCAAACATATGATGTAGTGCTAGCCTCTCTATTGTGGGGTCATACTCTAAAATATTTCCATGTATCAGGATCTTGAGGATGTCCATACATCCTCAAGAGTCACTATCACCTCTCCGGTCGGTAAGCAGAACAAACTCATCTCCAAGTGCCATTACTCTGTCAACACCATTATTGGTCCTAAATTCACTATAATCATGGGCTATACTTTATTTAATACAATCCTAATCAAGAGAGGACCTATCTCTCATGATCACCCAACCTATGTCCTATGTCAAGACACGTCGATCTGATCTTCCATGTCTGCAACAATGCTAGCTCCTCCTGTGATTACCATGCAAATTTCATTAACTTTCTATACTTTATGTTAATTTTGACCAACTCTAGCCATGTTTGACCAACTTTGACCTATTTTTTGAACCTATCCTAGGGTTTTGACCTATTTAGGAACATTTGGGAAGGTTTAGGACCCTCTAGAGTCTGTCTAACCCATTTTTCAGTTTCTCCTGACCAACTATGTAGTTTGGCTAACAAAGTGCATTGGCTACACACTTGGGTGCATCTGCTGTGCACTTGGTATGCCAACTACATTTGATGCACACTTGGGTTCATTTTTCTTGGCACATGTGGGTAGACAAACATTCCCTTTGACCTACTTTTGACCCTATTTTTAAGCCCTAACTGCCTACAAATATGTGCAAAATATAGAAATGACTAAGAGGGTCAGATGTGATCACCTCTGGTGCTACCTCCTTTGGCCTTTAGTAGCTGCATACTCATTCCCCATGCTGATTCAACACTGGCACTTGATCCATTCTCCTAGCTTTAGAGCTCAAATTCTTCCAAAAGTGAGTGAAAATGACCTCCAAATTCCTCTCCAAGCCTTTTTTAGCCTCTTGGTTTCCTAGATGGATGTGGAACCCTTTCCTTTTGTGTTGGTAATGATTCATTTTTCACTCTAATGCTCATAAATTTTTCATTTGACCTCTGATTTTTTATCCGTTCATTGTTGTGGATCTATCTCGTCATTGTCAATAAATTGACCTATCACTTGCATTTTTTGGTAAATTTCTCCAGGGGGGACCTATGTATCTCATTGACACTAGGGCATGTTTTAATGTAATTTCCTTCAAAATTATTTGACAAAACTCTTACAATCACATTGTATCAAAGACGGAAAAATTGTAGACGCTCAAAAATGGTACGAGTCTACTAGTCTACATGTTTAACATTTTTGGCATTACAATTGAAACATTGTTTTGCACTCTAATTATTCCTCGATGTTGCACATATTATATTTATCATATGAAAACATTGTGTCTTTCATCGATAATTGAATATTGTAAATTGTTCAATTATTTGCTAATATTTTTGTCATCTTGGCTGAATTGATCATTTCCTAATCAATTCTAATCAATCCTAAATCTTCCTACACCAATCCTATTTTATCCTAAATAATCCTAAACCAAATAAAATTATCCTAAATAAATTCAAATATATCCTACTGTATTCCTAATAATTCCATAATCAATTTGAACTCATTCCAACCATTATGGGTCATTGTCCAAGATCATCGATGCCTAATTAAATCACTTTCTAAATCAATAAAATCATTTCCAAATCTAGTCAATATTATCATGATTAATTCAATCTCATAATTCTAGGGGCATTTTCCAAGTTCATCGATGTTATCATTATGAACCTATCATCATCAATTCAATTGTATTGTCCATGTTCGTCAATGCTATTACAGATCATCGTTATTTTGGGAGCATTGTCCAAGTTCATCGATGTCTCCTTATTATTTATCAATCCTCTGGCATCATCAAAGTTCATTGATGTTATTTAGTCATTTTCATATATCATTATTGGAGTGCATTGTCAAAGTTCATCAATACCTCGAAGCTATGATAATCCTACCAATATCATCAAAACCAATTCAATTTCACATTAATGCCTTTGATTTGGCCATTGATTCACTAATTTTCTCTCTTGGGATGAATAACCCAAATTTTATCCCTATGTCATAACTAAATAAATAAATTGATTTTATTTATTCCCTTTTCCCTAGTGTCTCCCTAAATTTATTAATTTATCATCTTTTTGAATTATGAGATTTTCCAAATTCCTAATTTGAGGGAATAATGAGTTTTTAAATTGAAAAATTGAACTCTAACATTCCCTCCTTTAATTTTTCTTCATCTCCCTATTAATTATCTCCATGAGCTCTTCCACCTTTCCCTATCCATTTTCCCCTAATTTTTTCCTTCTGATTTCCTATTAATTTTCTTCCATCCTTCTTCTTCCATTTTCCCCCATTTATGCATTGACTTATGCATACTAATTTCTACACTCAATTTGTCATGATTATGACAATATTCCAATTTGTGCATTCACTTACTAATTCTGCAAATTGGTCTCATGTCTATAAATTGAGATCATATTGTCTTTCTTTGGTTAACCACTATCTCCTAGTATTCTTGCTATCAACTTATGCTTTTGAATCTTTGTGCAATTGTGTCATTGGAAAAGAGAAATAATAATGAACTCAATGGAGAAGAAAGGAGAACATTTGAGCTTTAATTCAAAGGGTTTTTATGTTTAATTTCTTATGTTTTGAGCTCTCATTTCAATGGCTTTAATTTTAGATTATATGGGTTTGCATATTGTTTAGGGTTTTGTGGTTACTCTAGATATGCATTTTAAACCATTTTCTGGTCTTACAGGGTCATGATTAGGTCTGAGGATAAAACTAAAACTGGGTGTGCGGTAGCATTTACTAGGCTTAGTATTAGGGTAGTCAAGTTAGATGACCTTCCATTGAGTTTGACATATTTGATCAGGAACTCACTCCAACTGATGTTTCTAATGCCGGTGTCAATAACCTCATTGTGGTGGTTTTCATCTTTTGAAGGTGCATTGTACCCTTCAAATAGACACTTCATTGGAGATCCAACTATCCTTTTTGACATTCCTAAAATAAAATATGCAATCAGTATTTTATTAAAAGCCAACTATTAAAGGAAAGTACACAACATAAAATAAAACCCTAAAGATCAGTAGAAACTACTCAAAATCATCCAGAATCATGTTTATGGCATTTTCAGCCCCTCAGACTTGTGGACAACGAAGACAAGATCAGACCGAGAAAGGCCAAAATTGTGAAATGGATGTTAATTGGGGGTTTGGACGATGTCTCTTGACAATTCAGACTGCAAAGGTGTGAAAGGTTCTCAGAGTATGAAAGTGCGAAAGGATGGAAAATGGATGAGATGAAAAGGCTAGAGGTTCAGACTTGTGGAGGTGTAGGATAATTGAGAGTTCAAAGAAGAGAAACTCTGAAAGTGTGAAGGTTGATCCTACCTTTAGTGTTTTGGCCTTCAGCGATGGATAAGTCTGTGAAATGCCAAAACTATAAAATGTTGAAGCATCAAGGAATGTTCTTAACTTAGCCTTTTTCTCCCTTCTAATCTCAATCTAGTGAGACTAATTTCAACCTTTGGAGGCCAAAATTCCCACAAATGACACGACACAAGAAAACCAAAAAATAAAAAAAATAAAAAAATGCAACAAGGACAGACCCGACGACCTAGGGATAAAAACCCTTAGCAAAATTCACAAAATAAAGCTCAAAAACAAATAGGGGAGGCAAAGAAAGACAAAAATGACCTAAATAAAGGACAAAAACTAAACCTAATAGCGATTCTTAGAGACCAACATTCTTGGAGGGAAAGAAGGTGGAAGACAAGGCCAAACACGAGAAAGACAAACATGGTCTAGGGCGAGGAGCACAATGATCAAGAAGTACATGAAAAATATGGTATCATAGGAGTTCAAGGAGGTATTGAAAAAAATAAGAAGTGAAGAAAAAATGGGTGGCATCACTTTTATAGCCCCACATTTAATGAGTTGATGTCACACAGACTTCAGTGTTTTGGAGGTGAAAATGCTATTGTGACCCTCATTTTTTTGGTGTTTCGATGGAAAAAACATCGAAATATTGTTATGGGATTTTCCTTCTGCACTTTTGGGATTTTAGGCTTTCAGAGGTTGAGAGGTCCCACAAGTTCGAAGGCCTAAAATTGTGAAAGGCCAAAAGGACTTAGATTTTCTTCAAAAGGATGCCCAAAAAGAGTCCAAAAGAACAAGGGGTTAAAAAAAGGACAAGCAAGGGGGTCTCAATGGATAAACAACCAAGAAATGGGGTGTGTGTTGTGGAGCCACAACAATTCCACCACCTTGATTTCTATATAAATAAATCTACATAAAATTACAGCCCATTTTATAGTACATATATCACCTTTGTTAATATGATCCTATTAAGGACTATAAATATTAGTAGAGAATGTGGAGAAACAATTTAGGGAAAACTCTCCTAATTTGTAACCTAGTCATATGAACAGTAAAATATATTAACTTAGAACCTAGTGAAATCCAATACCTAATCAAAACCAAATCTGAAATAAAGTCTTAATGAAATTTAATCAAATGGAAAATAATCTTATCACATAGTGGAGTGTGAAGGGATGCTTTAAACATCCCACTCCCCACTAAAAATAGCATTATGCATTTACATATTCACCATTACTACATGAGTTATAGGAGCACATTTATATCTTTTTAAAAATATTAACAACTAGTCAAGTTTAGGAGAATAGAAATGACCTATCATGGCTATAAATTTTGAATCTCAATATGAAACTACACACAAAAATACAAAAACTGCTACTTTAGAGATAAGAATCATGTTCATTTTCAACCAAGGAATCATAGTCATGAGACAAGCAAAATTTCATATACTATATGAAACATAAAGACCATGAAAGAAGACTAAGGTAAGTTATAAAAACCTAAACCTTAAACCCTAGATCAATGACCCTAATTACTAATTTATTATATTTATTTCCAATACTAGGATGGAACGACAACATGTGGAAACATTGAAACAATTTAATTTTTAAGTTTATATTATCACCCAACTCTAGTTAGAAATATGATAAAGAATTGTCAAAAAGTGCATAATCTTAAAAAGGTTTGAATATGAGAGAAAACTACGTAAAAGGAAGAAATATTCCCATTTATAAATGGTAGCATTATTAAGTCACTTTAATAAAATTACAATCCACTATATATGTCAAAATAGGTGGACAAAATGTAAAGTACACATTGACAATATATATTTGTTTCATAAAGGCCAAATTAATAGAAGGCATTGTTTCTTGTTAGATGGCACCTACATCATATTGATGTTTTTATTAAATATCCTTTATAAATCAACTATTTAATTTATAAACCACCACAAAAGAGGAATTATATGCATCATACCATTCAATGCATAGATGTTGAAAATTCCCAACCATTTGATGTTAATATTAAAAAGGAGGCATAAGACCATTTTTGATATGTCATGGTCATGAAATATTTAGTAAGAATTCTACTTTCCATATAAATTTACCATTCCTCCACTTCCTTTAGTATCATTACTATTAAAATATATGCTCTTATAGGAAAATATTACTTAGATAAGTAAATGTACATCAATAAAATATCTTCCAAATTTTTTGTGTTGTTGATACATAAAACCCCTAACATTTCCTAAGATGCAGTCCATGAAAAATAGGTCTAGGAAAAGTCCTTAAGGTCCAACCCTTATAGAAGATAAAAAATATGCCACAAAATTTAGTTTTATATCTATGGAGAAAAAAATCCAAGTTACATATACCATTGTTTATGAGAAACTTATCCTCCTCAAATGGAGAAACAATATTGATAGATAATTTTGTAGATGTTAAATGAATCATAGAGAGTAGTGTCCAATAATAATGATGCTTGTAAATATTATTTAGGTTTTATAGAAGGATATATAGGTTTTTCTAACTCACTAATATATGTTTTTCTCTATCAGTAACATTTGGCTAAGAATGTACCATGGGAAATGATGCTTTTACAATTACATTTTTATATATATAATATGGTCAAGGGTTCACTAAGAGATTGAGATCATTTTTTGGGACCATTAGAATCTCCTTTGTGGTTTTTGGTATTAGTCCAATAGTCATAATTTATTTCTTGAGGCATTTCATTTGTTTGTTTAGAAGTTGGTTTGATATTATGAGTGACTCATGGATAGTCCTTATTTATGTTGAGAGGATTAAGACCTAACACACTTGTTGCATAGTTTTATATACAATGCACATATTTATCATTTCACATATTAACATTTTTTATGTCAATGGTTTTCTTAAGGTCTAAGGAAATTTATATTTCTTCTAGACTATGTGTTGTTCTCAAGACAAAAAAATATAATATATTTCAACACACAATACCCTTGATAGAGAGGATATAATACAATTCAAAAATTGCTAGTAGAGATAAGGTGGACTAAGAAATACAAATCACATTCACACCTTAATGGATTCATGATCTTGAAACTCAATAAAAACCTTAGTGTAAAGGGAAAAACTAAAAGTAAGTTATGGGCATAGCAATGATAATGTAATTGTTAGAATAACTAAGAGGGGGGCTGAATCAGTGGTCTTAAAAATAATTCAAAAAATCCAACCAAAAAATATATCTCAAATATATTATCCTCTAGTTATATTCCAGTGCATCAAGATGTATGCCTTAAAAAAATTTAACAAATATATACTGCTCGGTAAGATATATTGTTTATCTTTTTCTAGCCTTTACCAAGTAGCAGCAATTAAAATTAGTGTTTACCGACCAATATGTTAGTAATAACTGAGTGGGGGGGGGGGTGAATCAGTGGCCTCAAAATTTATCCTTCAAACTATTGGAGATTTGATTCTGAGCAGTTGATTGATTGTATGTTTGTCATTGATGACAACATATAATACACAGTAGTAATTATGTATGTAATTATCCTAATGATGATATGAAGACTTGCGTGGATAGCTACATGTTTTTGACATGTTTATTATGTTATGTTCATACACACAGACCCAGATATGATGTTTCAGTAAAGTTATGTAATTCTATTATTGGCAGTTACAATTCTGGAAGTGTAATGGTTTAGGGCCGACGTATATCACATGTTTCTTGAGTTGCACCTATCTTTTGTATATGTGTGTGTATATGCATGATTAGTTATGATTTGATGATATTAATCCAAAGGCACCAACCATGTTTCAAGAAGATTGCAAAGATAGAGTTAAATTGGTGAGGCCGACTTAGTGAAGCATTGCATCTATTTGGTTTATACTTGCACAGTTGTAATTATGCTTGCATACTTAGTAGAGCCGACAAGGATGTTATGAAGAGTTGTCTTATAGGTCCCATGATATCATATTATGAGGAAGATACTTATAGCAAGTCAAAGGTGACACGCTAAGTGTGAATGATACAAAAAGATAAGAAAGATGTACATAGCAGATTATTAGAGTTGGTTCATTCATCAAGAGTCTATGTGAAGAAAAAGTGAAATATTGCAATACACTAGAACTGATCAAGAAAATAGGTCTACTCTATAGTTCATCATCAATTATAGTGCATATCTGTTATTCATAAGGTTGTAGCCTTCACCATTAAGTAGTGAGCTTTTGGACAGTGAGTCCACCACCCCTAACAGGGTCTAACCCTTAACCAGGTCACTATACTTATTACATTGTATTATACAACTCCTAACAGGGTTGAAATTTCTTCTAACAAGGATTACTAAAAACAAGTATAGTTTATTGTGGGTGCTAATTCCCACCGGGGTTTTTACCATTTGGTTTCCCCGTAATCAAATTGTGTGTTGAGTACTGTGTTATCTAATTAAGCATTTACTTTGTTGTATTCTAAAGTTAAACAAGTAAAAAGAACTGAAGTTACAGATAACTGATTCACCCCCCCTCTCAGTTATCCTTTGGGACTATTCTAATAATTGGTATCAGAGCCAAGTGCCTTGGAGAAGAAGCCTAACATCTTAAGGTAGATCAGATGTCTTACTTCATAAAAGAAAGCCCTAAGTTCAAGGGAGAAAATTATCTATATTGGAAAAACAAAATGATAACACATCTACAGTGTGTTGGCTTTGAGATCTTTGAAATTTCCACACAAGAAGTTGTAATTCCATCTCTAAAAGACCTTGAAAAGGATGATGCTACCAATACACAAAAGGATATATTTACACATCATGCAATTTCCAAAGAAGCCCTAATCAATGCCTTATCTGACAGTGAATTTTTTGAGATCAAGAAAATTGATAGAGCTTATACCATATGGAAGTATTTAGAAGATATGTTTGAAGGAGATGTTCAAGCAAAGAATGCATGCAGAAAGACATGGAAGAAGAAATACAATAGTCTTGAGATGTTACCTAAAGAGAACATTAGAGCTTATAATCAAAGGATAAATGAAGAAGTATCTGGAATCAGAAACAATGGTGGTGAAATATTAGAAGAAGATATAATGGACAAGTTGCTAACTACTTTGACATCAGACTATGAAAACAAGATCAGTATTCTAGAGGAAACAATGCAATTCTAACAAGATTTCAAGAGAGAGACCTTAATCAGAAAAATCTCTACATTTGAGATATCAAGATTAAAGACAGAACCTAAAAGTGAAACAACTTTCAAAGCCTCAGTCCATGGTAAGAAATCCTTACACATCTCCAGTCATAATGAGAAAGAATAAGTTGATGAAGAACTTGAAGAAATCATTGCTATGATTGCTAGAAGAGAAAGGGAAGGAAAAGGAAAATATGAAGGACAACTTCCATTCAAATGTTTTTCATGTAACAAGATTGGTCACTTTGCATCTAAGTGTCCCATAAGAGTCAAGAAGTTCAAATCTGATTACAAACCCAAATATAAGAAGGAATATTATCATGCTAAAGGTGTAACTGATGAAGATTCAGGAGAAGATGAAATTGTATTTTTTTCCCTTAGAGACATGGAAAGGTTACTTGAGGAAATGGACATTGAAGATGAAAAGGAAGAACAAGAGCTGGCCCTAATTTCCAAAGTAGACATCAAAACTTATTGGATCATTGACAGTGGATACTCTCATCATATGACAGGTGACATAGATAGATTTGTTTAGTTAGAAAAATACAAAGGTGGTATGGTTATATTTGGAGATAACACTCCTAAACCTATCATAGGCAGAGGTTCTATCACTTTGGATGGAAAGAACAAGACTGATGATGTTCTATATGTTGATGGATTACATCATAACTTGCTAAGTGTTGGACAGCTACTTGACAAGGGTTATCATTTGGAGTTCAAAGAAAACAAGTGCATCATTAACAAGGATGGAGACATGATTGCATCAAGCTCTAAAACAAAAGGTAATGTTTTTCAACTCAATTTTGATGTAAGTTGTTTTGTTGCAAAGGTGGATGAAAGTTGGTTATGGCACCAGAGACTTTGTCATATCAATTTTAACAATATAGTAAAGATAAGCAATGTTAAAGCAGTTAGAGACCTACCAAGTATTGCAAGACCAGTTGACACAATATGCAGGGAATGTGTTATGGGAAAGAATGTAAGGAGTTCCTTCAGAAACAAGCAAAACTCAGCTGAAAACAAATTGGATCTAGTGCATACAGATTTGTGTGGTCCTACTCAAACAAGATCATACTACGGGGAAAGTATTTCATTTTGTTTGTTGATGATTTTTCTAGGATGATGTGGGTTGTGTTCTTAAAGGAGAAGTCTGAAGCCTTGAGAAGTTCAAAATATTCAAAGATAAAGTTGAGAATGAATCTGGATTAAAACTAAAATGTCTGAGATCAGATAGAGGAGGAGAGTTCACCTCTGATCAGTTTTATGATTATTGTGAAGAACATAGTATTAGAAGATAGTTGAGTGCACCTAGAACCCCTCAGTAGAATGGGATTGTAGAAAGGAGAAACAAGATCATACTTGATACAATGTGCACTATGATGATTGAAGTAAAAGTTGCACACACCTATTGGAGAGATGCAGTGAACACAACAGTATATACTATCAACAGAACCCAATTGAGGCCAGGCGCAGATAAGACATCCTATGAACTTTGGTTTGGAAATGTACCTGCAATAACATATTTTAGAATCTTTGGCAGCAAATTCTACATCAAGAGAGATGATGGTGTTGGTAAGTTTGATGCTAGAAGTGATGAAGGTATTTTCCTTGGTTATTCTACAAAAAGAAAAGCATATAGATGTTTCAATTTGAGATTAAAGAAGATAATTGAAAGCATGCATGTTAAGATTGATGAAAATTTTATGGTTCAAGAAAGATACTATGAATATGCACCTATGATTGAGGATGAATCCAGACCTAGCAGCAAAGATATTGTTATTGAAGAAATGTTTGATTGCATTGATGTCTCATGCAATGACCCTGAATCAAGTAGAGAAGAGTCACAATTTACAGAAGAAGACACACCTAAGGTTCCAAAATTCACATCTAGATACCACTCTAAAGATGATATCATTGGAGATTAGAGCAGCCGTGTTTTGATCAGATCTAAAGAAAAAGGTCTAGCAATGGATGAAGAGGTATGTTTACTTTCACAGATTGAACCTCTAAGTGTTGAAGATGCTTGTAATGATTTTGATTGGAAGAATGCAATGAAAGAAGAATTAGATGAGATAATTAAAAATGATACATGGGAATTGGTCCCTAGACCCAGTGACAAAAATGTGATTGGAACAAAGTGGATATTCAAAAAAAAGATGAATGAAGATGGTACAGTAGTTAGAAACAAAGAAAGATTGGTATGCAAGGGATATACACAGAGAGAAGGAATAGACTACACTGATACATTTGCCTTTGTGAGTAGACTGGAAGCCATAAATTTGTTCTTGGCATATGCAACATTCAAAGACTTTAAAGTTTGTCAAATGGATGTAAAATTATCTTTTCAAAATGGTGATTTGAATGAAGAAGTCTACATTGAACAACCTGAAGGATTTAGTCTTTTAGATGAACCAGACATGGTATGCAAATTGAAGAAAGCACTCTATGGTATTAAACAAGCCCCAAGAGCTTGGTATGAGAAACTTGATGGTTATCTTACCAAGATTGGATTCAAGAAAGGAGCAATATATTATAACCTATTGATAAGAGAAACAGCTGATGGATTATTGTTAGTTGTTATATTTGTTGATGACATTATCTTTGGGGGTAATGACAAGCTCAGTAAAGTATTTTCAAAACAAATGTAGAATGAATTTGAAATGAGTATGATTGGTCCTATAAAATATTTTTTGGGACTAAATGTAAAGCAAACAGATAAAGGTATATTCATTAATCAGTCTAAATATGTGAAGGAAATACTGAAGACTTTTTTAGATGGATGATTGTAAGCCAGTATGCACTCCCATGATAACTGGAAGCAAGCTTTCAAAAGATGATGACTCCACAGTAGTTGATAAGACATTGTACAAATCTATGATTGGTAAACTCATTTAT
>MU226860.1:2185591-2228056 GCA_018584345.1 Thuja plicata
GATAAGACATTGTACAAATCTATGATTGGTAAACTCATTTATCTAACTCAATCTAGACCTGACATATCTAATGTAGTTGGCATTATTGGAAGATTTGCAGCTGAACCCAAGCAGAGTCACCTAATGGAAATCAAGAGGATATTCAGATATCTAAAGGGAACTATAGACTATGGTTTATGGTATCCTAAATCTAAGAATGTAAAACTTCATGTGTATATAGATGCAGATTGGCTAGGTTGTATTGATGATAGGAAGAGCACTTTAGGAGGAGCAGTATTCCTTGGAGACAGGTTGGTTCCTTGGATAAGTGAAAAGCATAACTGTATTTTTTAGTCAATAGCAGAAGTTGAATATGTTGCAGTAGCACTGAATTGTTCAACCATGGTTTGGATCAAGCATATGGTTAAAGAATTTGGCATTTAGGTTGATTATCCTATTTTTATTCATTGTGATAATACTAGCACTATCAACATGTCTAAGAACCCTGTGATGCACACAAAGAAAAAACATATAGAAATCAAGTACCATTTCTTAAGAGAAAAGGTTGTAGACAAAGAAGTTAAATTGGACTATGTGAGCACCAAATAATAGTTGGCAGATATTTTCACAAATCCCTTATCAAAGGATACTTTTAAGTATCTCAGGGAGAAGTTGGGAGTAATTACCTCTCCTAAGTTTGCTTAGAAGAAGCAACAAAGACATCAGTCATTAAGTGACTGATTAATGGTTGACTACTCTACTTCTAGAGTATTACCTATACCTAAAATGACTATGGTGCCCTTTTCCATTGATGTCAAAGGGGGATTATATAGTAAGGAGGAGTATATACTAAGGGGGAGCATATAATCTGGGGGAGTATATACATGGAACAAAAACACAAACAGAGGAACTACAGTAGTTTAGAGAAATCTTTGATGAGGATATTGAGAAGATTGTAAAAGAAAGAGGACACCATGAATAGAGGATATTTTTGATATCATATGTTTCCATCAATGTCAAAGGAGGAGATTGTTGGAGATTTGATTCTGAGTAGTTGATTGATTGTATGTTTGTCATTGATGACAACATATAATACATAGTAGTAATTCTGTATGTACTTATCCTAATGATGATATGAATACTTGTGTGGATAGATACATGTTTTTGACATGTTTATTATGTTATGTTCATACACACAGACCCAGATATGATGTTTCAGTAAAGTTATGTAATTCTATTATTGGCAGTTACAATTCTAGAAGTGTGATAGTTTAGGGCCGATGTATATCACATGTTTCTTGAGTTGCACCTATCTTCTATATATGTGTGTGTATATGCATGATTAGTTATGAGTTGATGATATTAATCCAAAGGCGCCAAACATGTTTCAAGAAGATTGCAAAGATAGAGTTAAATTGGTGAGGCCAACTTAGTGAAGCATCATGTCTATTTGGTTTAAACTTACGTGGTTGTAATTATGCTTGTGTGCTTAGTAGAGCCGACAAGGATGTTATGAAATGTTTTCTTATAGGTCCCATGATCTCATACTATGAGGAAGATACTTATAGAAAGTCAAAGGTGACATGCTAAGTGTGAATGATACAAAAAAGATAAGAAAGATGTACAGAGCAGATTATCAGAGTTGGTTCATTCATCAAGAGTCTATGTGAAGAAAAAGTGAAAGATTTTAATACGCTAGAACTGATCAAGACAGTAGGTCTACTCTATAGTTCATCATCAAATATAGTGCATATCTATTATTCAGAAGGTTGTATCCTTCACCATCAAGGAGTGAGCTTTTGGGCAGTGAGTCCACCACCCCTAACAGGGTTACTTTTAAAAAGACTCCTAACAGGGTCCGACCCTTAACCAGGTCACTATACTTATTACATTATATTGTACAACTCCTAACAGGGTTGAAATATCTTCTAACAGGGATTACTACAAACAAGTATAGTTTATTATGGGTGTCAATTCCCACCAGGGTTTTTACCATTTGGTTTCCCCATAATCAAATTGTGTCTTGAGTATTGTGTTATCTGATTAAGCATTTACTTTGTTGTATTCTAAAGTTAAAGAAGTAAAAATAACTGAAGTTACGGATAACTGAAGAACCCCCCCTCTTAGTTATTCTTTGGGACTATTCTAACATAAACATTAACCACCAATCAAATAAACCTCATATTATTAAGTCCCTACAAGATGTATGCCATGAAATACTTATAATGAATAATCATCTGTCAGTTTTCCTTGTCTATCCTTATTCTCCTTGATTACAGATAAGCAGTATAACTATTTACTGAAACTCAGTAAATAAGTAGAGTATACCGATCAACACAGTGTTAACTATGTCAGATACAAAACAATAAAGAAATGAATCATACACACATAACACTTGAATTTTTAATCTGGAAACCTTGTTAAGGGAAAAACCACTAGGACCGGTACCCTAAATTTTCACTCTTCTAAAGTGAGCCCTGTTAGGAGCCAACCCTATTAAAGGTTAGAAACACACTGTTAAGTGCGACCTTGTTAGAGGATTTTATACATATAGGTTGTCACTTAGTATCGGGCATCTATTGCTACCATCCTTGAATCAGCCTCCTTCTTAGACTGTCAATAGGTATCAAGAAATTCCAATGCTACTTTCATGAATCAACCTTTTTGGCACTCCTTAGGATGTACCTCAATATATAGAAGACTGTTAAGTCCTGCCCTATTAAGAGACTTGATGCTTCAATGGTTAAACTGAAACACTATGACCTGTTTCTAATGAAACTTTGAATTGCATATTTTCAAATCTATTTAAGTACATTACCTCTCTTATCAATGTATCAATTCAATTCTTTGTGCTCCACACTTTCTACTATGTGATGTTGTACTTCACTGTTCATTGATGTCTATAGAATTCTTTAGCTCTCCTTCAACTTGATTGATCAGGACTGTATGAAGTTCTTCTTCATCAGTGTCTCTCTAGCATCCTCTTTTCATTCACTCCCCTTAATCCCTTTTCTGTGAATGTGTTACAAAAATTAATTAAGCTTGTCTCTTATATAGACATGATATTCATTGTTTCTTGATTCTTGATTCTTGGCATGAAAAATAATCCAGCCAATTTTATTTAAAGAATAACTCCTAATTTATCTCATAGTTATCTTCTTTCCATTTGTACAAATCTTCTTTAAATCAATTACTTAACTCTAGTGGAATAAAACAAAGAAAACAACCAGTTAAGTCTATCTTTAGCTCTTGTCAGCTAGAAATTTTGTCATTTTTTGAAATCTCTACTACGTCGGTCAATTCTTTAGTTAGTTGTCGGTGACAACTGACAGTTCCATCGGCATGACTCCAGTTAGCTTTGGGATCTCCATCTGTCGGGGATCATTAGATTTTTACTCATCGGGCAACTCTTTTTTTAGCTCGTCGGGCATCATGTGGTTTTTCTTCATCGAGAAACACCATCTTCTACTTGTCAGGTATCATTGTGAATTTTCTTCTTTGTCTTTACCGATGGTGTGCACTCAGTCGATGTTATCTGTCATTTAGTGAATACTTGACATTTATACATTGCTGAAAGCATAACCTTTATTCTATTAATTCTCTGATGTCTTTGGCATTATGTACATGACTGTATAGATGATATCAAGTTGACATCAATGACAATACAAACCATTAACTAATTTAATGCTTTGCAATATCTTCAACTTAACATTATCAAACATTCAATCAGTTACATGTCATCACAATCCAGTTTTAGTAATGTGTAAAGTAAACTATCAATTCAATGAAAGAAACACACATATGACACATGGATTTTAAGGTGGAAACCCTATTAAGGGAAAAACTACTTGGGACCGGTAACCCAAAATTTTCACTCTTCTGAAGTCAGCTCGGTGAAGAGCCAACCTTGTTAAAGGTTAAAAACACACTATTAAGTGTGACCTTGTTAGATTATTCAAAATGAATAGTTTGTCTTTTGACCTAGCATTCACTATGATATCAACAAGAAAACCTTTTTATACTCTTGAGTATCTCAATACAATAAGGATCGTTAAATCCCACTTGGTTAAGAGATTTTCTAAATCAATGGTTAAACTGATATAGTAAATGATATGTTAAATAATACAAATTTAACTTGTAGATATTCATATATATTGTTAGTCCATTAATACCTATCTCATCGATGTTCAATTCAGTTCCTTTTCTCCCATGTTTCTTCTTTCTTCTTGATGAATGCTCTTTCCTCTGTTGCTCGGTGTCTATAGAATTCTTTGGCTCTGTTCTTTAGCCTGTATGATCAGGCCTGCATGAAGACTTATATCTTCATCAAAATTATATTCATCATTCCTCTATTTTTAATGAATTACTTGTCTCTCTATATATACATGATTTAGTCATTCAATCTCCTTGTTTCCAACATAGATTGCTTCTTGATCTGTAAAACTCAACATTCTTTCTTTAATATGTCAAGCCCTCCTTTAGTTTTATTCCACAAATATCTCCTTGTTATCTGTGAATAAAATGTACTTTAAATCTCTTATTTTCTTTAGTTCAATTGATTGTTAATAATAAAGAAATCAACCAGTCAATCTAAATAGCTCCTGCTAGCTAAGTGTTTTTGTCATTCTTTATCATCAGTTTTGATCGGTGATCAACTTAAGTTATCTTGGTCATTGACTTTAGTTATGCTTGGTAACAACTTAAGTTAGCTTGGTAACCACTCCATTTATTCTCAGTTAATATCTCTTTCTTAGTAATCACTTGCTCGGTTACTACGGTGCTCGGTATACACTGTGAACTTCTCAGTGTGCACTTTCTGTCAGTGTTTACTGTCACTCGATGTATTTTGAACTTTTATCTTTTACCGACCACATAAAATTTGTCTCTTTGGTCCCTTTATGTCTATGAAAATATGTGGATGACCAATCAAATTATAACAAGTTTACATCAATGACAATACAATATATTAACTGATTTAATCTCTTGCATTTACTTTTGCAGCTCGGTGATCATCAACTTATCATATTCAAACATTCAATCAGTTATAGTTCACAATCTCTCCATTTGGCATTGATGGAAACACAATATGAAATATGTCATATCATACCATAATTATTGTTCTATAACAAATTCAAATATTTGAATCTCGGTAAGCTCTTCTAGCTTAGATTTTATTCTTGATGTGTGCTTTCCCTTTCTTCATTCCCTTCAATGGATAGGTGTAGGAGTTCTATTTTATGATTCTATCTCTTCCTTTCTTGTATAAAATATTATCCAATTTTATCCATTTGATGGATGGTTATTTCATTGAATATCTTTCTCTTCATCATAATTGGATCTTTCTCTCATTTTGTAGAAACTTCATTCTCTGATCTTTTCTCTCCCTTTAATTGATGTTCTCCCTGATGGATATTGATGGATATTTCATTCAATTGTTATCTCCCTTTGACAACAATGCCAAACAAAAATATCAT
Source organism: Thuja plicata (assembly GCA_018584345.1). Taxonomy (NCBI): domain Eukaryota; kingdom Viridiplantae; phylum Streptophyta; class Pinopsida; order Cupressales; family Cupressaceae; genus Thuja; species Thuja plicata. The sequence goes on from MU226860.1 coordinate 2,191,045, forward strand.
TGAATCTCCTCTCCATCAGCAATATAGCTCTGTAGTAGCCACCAATATATTTTGTGTGTGTTTCAGATAAGTACCTTCTTGTACTAATATGTCATTGTTGTCCATATCTCAGCTTGCAGCAACATGATTGATCTTATGATTATGTGTAGGCTGATGCAGCCTCCAAGTCATCTTAGTGACTAGTAGACAAGGGAAAAACCCCTACTCTATTCCTTAGATAATCAAATGTATCCTTTGGCTATGGCTTTGTGAATATGTCTTCTATTTGTTCTTTGGATTATACATATTCCAGCATCAACTCTTTCCCTTTTACTTGTTCCCTCAAGTTATGATACTTAATTTCTATGTGCTTTGTTTTAGCATGCATCACAAGGTTCTTAAAACTAGTATTATTACAATAGATAATTATTGGGTTAAGAATTTCTCCATTCATACCTTTCAGCAATTGCTTGATCCATGCAATTTTAGAGCAATTTGTAGCAGCAACCACATATTCTACTTCTACAGTTGATTGAGATATGCATCCTTGCTTTTTTACTTATCCATATGATAATTCTATCACCCATAAAGAATGCTTCTAATCCTGTTATGCTCTTTCTATCATCTATGTTTCCAGCCCAATCAACATCAATATAAAATTGTAGCTCAAATTTACCTAATTTATTGTACCACAAACCATAGTCTTTGGTATTATTCAAATATCTCAAGATTCTTTTAACAACAGTCATGTGTGATTCCTTAGGATTAGTAGAGAATATTTCAACTATACCAACTACATGTGCTATATCAGATCTAGTGTGTACAACATACATTATTTTTCCAATCATAGATCTGTATAAGGTCTCATTTACCTCGGTTGTCTTGTCTTCCTTTGTCAATTTACATCCGGTTTCCATAGGTGTTCCAACTAGTTTGGACTCCTCCATATTAAATATATTCAGAACTTATTTGATGTATTTGGATTGTGTGATGTAAATTCCTTCATCCTGTTATAGAATCTATAGACCAAGAGAAAATTTCCTCTCTCCAAACATTGACATTTCAAATTCTTTTCTCATTTCATCAGCAAATTACTTGCATAACATATCATTATCTCCAAATATGAGATCATCAAAAAATATCTTAGCAATCAAAATTTTATCTTCAGTATCTTGTTTCAAATATAGATTACTATTGTCACTTGCTTTAACAAATCCAACACTAATGAGATAAGAGTGAAGTATTTCATACCATACTCTTGGTGCTTGTTTTAATCCATAAAAGTCTTTGTACATTATACAAACCATGCTCCTCTTGTTAGGATCAAAAAACCTTTCAGGTTGTTCAAAGTATACCTCCTCTTTTAGTATTCCATTTAGAAATGCAGATTTAACATTCATTTGGTATACTTTGAATCCTTTGAAAGCAGTATGAGAAATTAGAATTCTTACTCCTAGTCTAGAAATAGGTGCAAAGGTTTCTTGATATTCAATACTTTCTTCTTGTGCATACCCTTTGCATACCAGTCTTCATTTGTTCCTTGTGACTCATCCATTCTCATTCTGTTTGTTTTTTAAAATCCATTTGGTACCAATGACATTTTTGTCACTCGGTCTAGATACTAATGTCCATGTTTTATTCTTCTCAACCTTTTCAATCTATTCATTCATTTCACTAACCCATTCTTGATTCTCAAGTGCAGTATTAATAGATTTTGGCTCAAAATCAAAAATCAAACATCTAGTGTTAAGTGACTTACTTCTTGTTCTCATTCCAGATCTTTTGTCTCCAATGATTTGGTCCTGTGGATGGTGTCTTATGACATATTTATCAAGTACATATTCAGATCTTTTTTCATCATTCTAATCATCATTTTGACCTTCATTTTTATCTCCATCGCTTGATTCAGTATTGTGATCATTTTCCTGATTCTCGGTGTGTGCAGCCTGTTTCTCAGTTGCATTGTTTTGTCACTTGGTAGCATTACACTATTGCTCAGGAGAAGTGTCAAGTTCTTTAATGTAGACAAATTTTTTGTAATCTTCTGGTTCCTTTCTAATTTCCTCATCATTTTTCTCAGCAAATTCATCCACTTTAGCATTTGCACTTTCAATGATTTTGTTAGAATATTTTTTCACACATTTATAATCTTTTCTTTTACTAGAATATCCTAGAAATATTCCTCATCACTTTTAGAGTCAATCTTCCCATTTCTATCATCTTTCAATATATAAAATTGACTTCTAAAAATTCTAAAGTAACTCACATTTGGTGTGTATCCATACCATAGCTCATAAGGTATCTTATTGGTGTCTTTCTTCAATTGAACTCAGTTTAGTGTACATAAACAATAGTACTTACATGTTCTCTCTAGAAGGTTTGTGTGATGCCTTTTTTGATCATTAGTGTTATGGCACAATCAACAATTGATCTATTCCTTCTTTCAACAATCCCATTTTGCTTTGGTATTCCTGGTACAAAAACCTGTTTGTAATCTCATTCTCATTACTAAAGTTAGTGAATTAATCAAAAATACATTCTCCTCCTCTATCTAATCTTAAACATTTTAGTTCTTTTCCACTTTATTTTCCACTTTATCTTTATACCATTTGAACATCTTAAATGCTTCAGACTTCTCTTTCAAGAATATGACAATCATCATCCTATAATATTCTTCAACAAATAGAATAAAGTATCTATCACCATAATAGCTCTTTGTTCTCATCGGTCCACATAAATTAGTATGGAATAACTCTATAATAGCATTAGATGTGTAGGTTTTTCTCTTGAAACTAGACTTTTTCATTTTTCCTTTTTGACAATTCTTGCACATAACATGGTCGGGTTTTGACATACTCAGTAAGCCTCTTACTTTTTCTTTCTTTCTTATCCTAACCATGTTGTCAAAATTCACATGACATAACCTTTTATGCCACAATGAAATGTCTTCACTTCTAGCCAATAAACAAGTGGTCTCAATAATATCAAGATAGAATAGGTTACTTTTTGTTTTTTCATGAGTAGCGATCAAATTTCCTGTTCCATTATAGATCTTTGCCTTTTTTTTCTCAAATGCAACTCGGTGTCTTGTGGTTTTCAGCTTTGAAACACTCAATAGATTATAGTTAAGTCCTTTCACTGTATATGCATTTTCACATCTGATCAAATTACTGAACATGATGGTACCTTTTCCTTTAGCTGAGAAAGGTGAGTCATTACCCATCCTAACTAATCCACCATTATAATATTCAAAAGTTTAAAATTTTTTCTTATCTCTAGTCATATGGAGAGTACAACCACTATCAATAATCCAGACATCACTTTTCCTAACTTTAGATATGAGTTTAGTTTCAACATACCTTTCTTCTTCATCTGAATCATCCTTCATAGGAACAAATACTACCTCAACATCTTCATGAGACTCGGTGTCAATATTTTCAGCTTTGTTCTCAACTAGGTAACAAGCCTTCTTTCCTGTATCCTTGTAATCTAGGTTATCTATTCTATCAGTGTCAGTATCTTCTGTAGTCTCGGTCATCACTTATCTCAAACTTATTTTCATAAGACTGGTCATTATTTCTTTCAGCCTTTCTCTTGTTAGGGCATCTAGCAGCAAAATTGTTGGGAACATTGAGAGGGGGGGGTGAAATAGTGTTTAACTAATTATTCTATTTCAGAAAATTTAAACATAAATCAATTATATAACACTTGAATCTTAACACAAGATCACATAACACATAATATGATTACCCGGAAAATTTGATTGGAGGAAAACCCTGATGGGAATTAGTACCCACAAATATGCACTAGCATAATGAACCTGTTAAAGTTCCTTTGCCCTGTTAGGAGCAGTCTTTACAATGCAAGTACAATGACCTGGTTAAGGGCCTAAACCTGATAGGAGTCTTTTACAAATAAACCTATTAGGGGTGAGGACTCACTGTCCAAGAGCTCACTACTCAATGAGAAAGAAGGCTACAACCTCTTGAGAATAGATATGAACTATATCCAAAACTGAACTAATGTATATGACATAGATGTCTGATCAGTTCTGGTTATGCGCTTATGCTCTTATCTTCTTTAAGGGCTCTATCTCATGCTGACATCTTCATACTACTCTTCTATATATCTGCTCTGTTTATTTCTTTGACACTTCAAGTATATCTTTACATTGCATATATATATATATATATATATATATATATATATANTGTATATATATATATATATATATATATATATATATATATATATATATATATGTTTATGCTTGAATAGATGTGACTATAAACAACCCCTTATTCATCCCAAAACAACATTCACAACACTTCCAAACAAATTGGATTAAGCATATTTAAAAAAATGTTTAATACATAATTACAAACTTATTACAATAGGTGCTTGGCCTTTATACAACAAAATATTATACGCTGATCCAAAACATAAGTCGGCTCCATGCTCTGTCTTCTAAACTACAGTAGTACTATTCTTGCTGTAACTTATCCGTACTATCATTCTGTACCATGCGTGTATGGACTTAGTATGTACACATAACATAGAACATATATATGAATGTGCATACCCTGATTCAATTTCTCACACGTGCGCTGGTGTGCTGATCACTGTATAACTCTGTCTGCCCTATTTTCTATACTTAGTCATTTTGTCTTCCAATTTTACTTGAAAGAAACTTTATATGACTTTTTTGCCATAATGAAAACACAAAATAAGTCATGTATCCTCTAGGAGTCAACTTGCCAACAATCTCCCCCTTTGTCATTAATGGAAACAAAGGAATGTGACCAAGTTAATCAAAATTGACTTAACACAAAAGGAATTGTATATCATTATATCTTTTTAACATATACATACACTACTCCACATATATACACTTATCCTTTATATACATTACTCACCCTTTGACATTAATGACAAAGGTGTCCAAAAACTGTAAGTCTCTAGATACTTACTCCATGTATACATCTGGATATACAATCTGAAGAGACTTAATCTCTTTCTACCAAAATGCCTTCATTGCATCAATTGTCTAGAGATGGGTGCATAGAGCATATGTGAGCTTCTCCATTTTTATCAGATCCATGCAGGGACCTTGATCATACATGACAATAGTGGCATCAATCTATTTGATGTTCTCATCCAAAACTGCTAAGGTGGGAGCTAGTGCATTTCTTAGTTGAGTATGCCTGATTCTTATCTTATTGATCTCAAACTTTGCCTTTTAAATCTTGTCCAATTGACCTTGATAGATATTTTTACAGATGTTCATTTCTTGCATGGATGTTTCAACTAATTTTCTAACACTATCAACCAAGATATATGCCTCTTCTATCTTTTTGATATGTTCATAGGTGAATTTCACTCTGTCCATGTAGTTTGCTATTACATTTCTGCCCTTAGGTACCAACTCTTTCAACATAGACTGACCAATCTTTAATGAGTTTAAATCTAGGGTAAAATTCTTTACCAGTTCATTCAATCTTTCCTTTTTGTACTCATCTTCTGCAATTCTAGTATCTGAGTCTACTAAGCTTGTAAAATGTGCTTTGAAGCTTGTTAGAATGCTATCTACATCATCAACTGACTGAATTTTAGCTACTTTCTTGTCCTCAGGCACTAGGTCATTCAAAATTTTCACTGATTCAAAAAGAGAGGGTTTCTCATAAATTGTTTCTCTTTGGCTTTTTCCATGGCTAGGACACTGATCTTGACCAGGTCTTCTTCTCCCCATGCATCTAGAATTGCTGAGTCAGGAGTTACACTTGACAACAATGAGTTTGATGGTTGAATGGATGGTGTGAATATAGTATTCTGACTAGTATCCATGCATTCACTTTTTACTGGGATCTCCATGACTGGTGTCTCATTATTTTGATTATCTTCCTCTTTATTCAAGTTTGTTGAATCTTTAGAGGGATCTTCATCTTGTTGTAAAGATGTGTTATCAGTGCATACCTCCTTTGTCTCCTCAGTGCTTACAAATGATTTTTCAACTTTGTCCATATCATTATCAGAAGCGGTCATGGATATGTTGATATCATCAATCACTATAGTATCCCTTGAATCTTTTGTTGTATCAGATGTTATTGAAACTGAGGGCACTAAAAGGACCTATCTTAGGTGCATTATGAATCACTGATTTTGTAACCTATTTGGGAGGAACTAGAGTCGCCTTTTCTATAGGAGCCATTGATGGATACATATGTCTATCCAGAAATACCCGCTCAAATGCTTGCCTCTTTAATATATCAAGTATGTTCCATACCTTGTCTTGTATGACTATTTTGAGTTCTAATACTGTCCTTTTGAACATAATCATCTGAGAGATGATCATAGAATGAATCTCTGATTTGTCTATCTCTTGATATTTTTCATATACATTCTTGAGAGATTCTAGTATTCCTTCATTAAAAATTATATTCTTTAGAACAGTTAGAATAGGTCTAAATCCTACCTCAGGAGGGGCTTGTGTGTTCTTTACCTTTCTCCTTGTAGTTCTTGAGGATGGATGACTTGTAGGAACTTGCTTCTTCCTTCTAGTTATCTTGCTGGGTATAGAAGGTGGAGAAGATTCTAGATCAATGGTGGTTGATGGCGCAGATGTGTCTTCATTTGATTTCTTCTTTTTCTTTTTAGGCATATCATCATTCTTTTCTATTTTCACTTCTGTGGGAGTTTTCTCAAGATCTTTGGAAATATTTTTCTTCCCTAGCTCTGTCTAGGTCTTCTTGTGTAACACCATGAACTTTTAAGTTATTTGAGGTAATCCTTGATGCCTTCCTTTTATTGTCAGCACTGTATAGGAAAAAATCAGCTTGATTTGTCTTTTCTCTGTAATTACCCCATCTAGGTTCATTGGGATCCTTGGGCGCCAATAGGAGAACTTGTGCATAACCTTCCAGAACATGTTCTTCAACTTCATAACTGAGAGGGTGAATCCATTTTTTTCTAGGCTCAACTACCTCCATGAAAGTACAATAAGTTTCCACCATAAAGCATATGGTGTCTTTGTATTTCTCAACTATCTTCTCAGGTATCCTGAACCTCTTCTGCATCTTGATCTTGAATGTTTTGATATCCATATCCATAGTATCTTTTGCACTACTCTCTGATGTAGCTTTTAGTGATATCTGAGTCATAGTAGGTTTACTTCTATCTAGGTAAGGATTTGCAACTTTACCAACAATGTGGAAGTATAGATAGATGATCAAAGAGCCAAACATGAATATCTAGCTCTTATCATGCTTAATAGCCATGATGTTCTCATTCAGTTGTGCATGCAATAGTTCATAGAGATTGTACTGAGTGTTATCTTTCACTATCCTTATTACTGCCAGAATTGTTGCTACGGACACACTATTTAGTCTTCTTGCCTACTAAAACTTGTATCCAAGTATCATAGTGAGTAGTTTGATATCATCCTCCTTAATAGGATCAACATTCATACCGTGCCTATCACTTCTAGATAAGAAAACTTGTTAAACCTACTTCTTAACATCCTTGTCAGTAGAAAGAATTGGTCTAGTCTTAGGAAGTCTAGTCAATTCATGGATTAGGTTTGCAGTGATGCAAATAGGAACCTCACCAATCTAGTATAGGTCATCATGTATCCTTCTCAATAGTATCTTCACCCATTCTGTCTCATAGAACTCGTGTGTGTTGGAATACTCAAAGATAGGGTTATTAGTGAGATGCATGTATTCATCCTTGATTGAATAGTCAGGTTCCATCATTGATGCAATGAGAGTAGCTATACTGTTATCCCCAACAGTTTCCTCCTTACAGTAGATGTACATGAAAATGTCTTCTACATGCATGACTCCTAGAAAAGTCTTATAAAATGCTCCCTCTACATCATCTAGTATGGATTTGAATGGATGCTTCTTAAAGACAAATCTCTTCCTTTCAGTAATGTCAAATACAACTGGGGTTTCCATACTTACTTGGAACTTGGATAAATAGGGTTTCATGACAATTTGAAATGATGTGACTACTAGGGTTTCATTTCAACTTGTAATCTATTCACCAACTGATCAAATTGATACCTTTGATTTCATTGATGCTTAGTGCTCCTGTGCTCTCTGTAGGTTTTATGATCTCAGATGTAAATAATGAGAGTAATCAATCAATCCACTGATTTATATAAATTTTTTCCACATTTAATTCTATAAGTGCTTTTACTAAGACTTTAAAACTTTATTTACAATGAAGTATAGACAATGTGTGAATGAATACTCCATTCTTTTTTTATCACTAACATGAATCCAAAGGCGCATACTCAGAGGTGAGTATACCAGCCACGCAGGGGTCTAGAGCTAGAATATCTCCCCCTAAGACCATGAGGGTCAACTATCCATAAGTAGAAGGTGTGTCCATTGAGGATGCATCTACTACCTTGTTCTCTTCATTATCCTTCTTTAACCCATATTTTATCTGAGATAGCTTTAGCTTCCATAAACTTAAATTCTCCTGATTCCTCAAACAAAGACTTCTTAGGATTCTCTTGTCCTTTTGTTCTTGATCTGCAAAACCTTGAGATGTGTCCACCTTTTCCACATGAGTGAAAAATGATAGGAGGTCTGATGTTGTTATTCATCATGCTATACTACTTGGTTGTGTGTCCATTGTAATTACATATCTGACATGTAATGTTCTGTAATTTTCTTTGAGGTTGGTTTCTCTGATTGTATTGAGTCTGATTCCTCTGTTGTGACTAATTTCTCTGAATTGTCCTAAAATGAATAGCCCTATGACCAAACTTATTATAGGAGTAACAATAAACATTGAAGGGTCTTACATCCTTACAATCTCTTGCCAAGTGTCCATGCTTGTTATAGGCATAACAAGTATGGTTAACTGTCTTGTGCTCTATTTTAGTCTCTTCATGATTCTTATTTTTCTTTCCTTCTGTAGATTTTTTTTGAGCTTTCTTTCTTTCTTGTAATGAATTGATCAAAATTTGAACTATACTGTATCCCATACCAGTGGTGTCAACTTTTAGTTTTTGTGCATAAAGCTATGATTGAATTAAGTCTTAACTTGTGTGAAGTTTATCAATCTTGTCTTTTGCTCCTGATAATTTAGATTCAATTTTATTCTTCATGTTTTCCAGCTCTAAGATTTTCATATTAGCTTGCATGTGTTCTTCATCTAACTATTTATTTTCTTTTTTCTTCTCTTCAATAACTGATAGGCTATCAGTTAACTGATTATTCAATTATTCTATCTTATCTTTTAGAGACATGTTCTCTTCATTCAATTTCTTGACCATTTTTCCCAAATCATTGGTAGAGCAATCTTTTAGATCTTTCCTTAGTTTCTTGATAAGCATTTGAGAGCCATCAACCTTTAGTTTTAGTTCTTAATTTTATTTCTCAGATCTGTCTAGATCTTCAAGGGCTGCCTCAAGATTATTTTTTAGATGTTTTACTTCTACTGAGTCCATGATCTCCTCAAGTGGTTAAAATTTCTTTCAGAGGACTGTAGCTATGATACCAATTGTTGGAAACACTTAAAGGGGGTGGGGGCGAGGGTGAATCAATGTTTAACTAATTATTCTATTTTAGAAAATTCAAACATAAATCAATTATATAACACTTGAAGCTTAACAAAATATCACATAATACATAATATGATTATGGGGAAACCTTGATTAGAGGAAAACCCCGGTTGGAATTAGTACCCACAAATATGCACTAGTATAATGAACTTGTTAAAGTTCTTTTTCCCTTTTAGGAGCAGTCTTTACAATGCAAGTACAATGACCTAGTTAAGGGCCTGACCCTGTTAGGAGTCTTTTAAAAATAATCCTGTTAGGGGTGAGGACTCACTATCCATGAGCTCACTACTTAATGAAAAGAAGGCTACAACCTCCTAAGAATAGATATGCACTATATCCAAAAGTGACCTGCTGTATATGCCATAAATGTCTGATCAGTTCTAATTATGCACTTATGCTCTTATCTTCTTTAAGGGCTCTATCTCATGCTGACATCTTCATACTGCTCTTCTATATATCTTCTCTAATTATTTCTTCAACACTTCAAATATATCTTTACATTGCACACACACACACACACACACACACACACACACACACACACACACACACACACATATATGCCTGAATAGACACGACTATAAACAAGACCTTAGTCAGCCCAAAATAACATTCACAATGCTTCCAAACAAATTGGCTTAAGCATGTTTACAAAAATGTTTAATACATGATTACAAAATTATTACAATAGGCACTTGGCCTTTACACAACAAAATATTATATGTTGATCCAAAACATAAGTCGGCTCCATGCTCTGTGTTCTGAACTGCAATAGTACTGTTCTTGCTGTAAATTATCCATACTATCATTACATACCATGCATTTTTGGACTTAGTATGTACACATAACATGGAACATATATGTGAACATGCATACCCTAATTTGATTGCTTGCACGTGTGCTGGTGTGCTGATCACTGCATAACTCCGTCTACCCTATTTTCTATACTTAGTCATTTTGTCTTCCAAGTTTACTTGAAAGAAACTTTATATGACTTTGTTGCCATAATGACAACACAAAATAAGTCAGGTATCATGTAGGAGTCAACTTTCCAACAAAAATATCCAATTTCTTTGCAATTAGAATAGAGCAATGGTAATTTACCTTTGTATCTTCCTTTACCTCTATGTAGTCTCCTAGCCATTAGTGCTTCAAGTTCATCAAGATCTTGTTCATCACTATCCCTTTCACTATCATTTTTCATAGTGTGTTTATGACTAGATTTTCTTATTTTTAGAGAAGATTTGAATGCATACTCAATAGTTGGCAAGACACTGTTGTCATAGTTGCTCATCTCAAATGAACTAATTCTACCAATCAAAATATGAAGAGTAACATTGTTACTGGCTACTGGTCTCATTTCTTGAATTGTAGATACTCTAATAGCATAAATAGGAAGTAAGGTTCTCAGAATTTTACTTACAACTATTTCTTCTTCAAGTATTCCTCCTACTCCTCAGATAGAATTAACAACTTCTTTGATTCTATCACTGTATTGAGTGATGTTCTCTCCTTCTTTCATTTTCAGGTCATCAAACTTTCCTCTTAGGATTTTACCTTTAGCACTCAACACATTTACATCTCCTCCATGTACTACCTTGATTTTTTCCCACATTTTCTTTGTAGTGGTGCATGATTTCACATCTTCAAATTCAGCATTGGATATTGAAGAAGCAAGTTATATCATCATATAATTGTGTTCATGTTTCTATCTTAATTGATCAACAGTTAGAGGTCCAGTAGGTGAAACATATTTAGTATCCAAGTATTGTGTGACATCATTTCCAATACTTAGTAGATTAAGTCTTATCCTACTTTTCCATGATGAAAAGTTGTCTTTGTTCAACTTAGGCACATCCCTTTTACTCATATTGTGATTTTTAGCTTAAGTATTCAAACTCTTCTTCCAAGCACTAAAGATCTAATACCAATTGTTAGAATAACTAAGAGGGGCGGGCGGGGGGGGGGGAAGCAGGTGAATCAGTCATCTTAAAAATAATTCCTAAAATCCAACCAAAAATTATATCTCAAATATAATATCCTCTAGTTATCCTTCAGTCAATCAAGATGTATTCCTTAAATAAATTTAACAAATATATACTTCTTGGTAAGATATATTGTTTATCTTTTTCTAGACTTACCAAGTAGCAACAATTAAACTTAGTGTTTACTGACCAATCAAGTTTTAGTAATGTGTAAAGTAAACTATCAATGCAATGAAATAAATACACATTTGATTCATGGATTTTAACGTGGAAACCTTGTTAAGGGAAAACCCACTTGGGACCGGTAACACTCTTAAGAAGTGAACTCGATGAAGAGCCAACCCAGTTAAAGGTTACAAACACACTGTTAAGTGTGACCTTGTTAGAGGATTCAAAACTAATAGTTTGTCTTTTGACCTAGAATTCACTATGTTGTCAACAAGAAAACCTTTTGATACTCTTGAGTATCTCAATACAATACGGATGATTAAATCCCACTCAGTTAAGAGATTTTCTAAATCAATGGTTAAATTGATACAATAAATGGTATGTTCAATAATACAACTTTAACTTGCAGATATTGAGATATATTGTTAGTCCAATAATACCTCTCTATCAATGTTTAGTTCAGTTCCTTTTCTCCCATCTTTCTTTTTTCTTCTCGGTGAATGCTCTGTCCTCTGTTACTTGGTGTCTGCTGAATTCTTTGGCTCTGTTCTTCAGCCTGTATGATCAAATCTACATGAAGACTTCTATCTTCATTAGAATTATATTAAACTTTCCTCTCTTTTTAATCAATTAATTATCTCTTTACATAGACATGATTTAGCTGTTCAATCTCCTTGTTTTCATCGTGGATTACTTCTTGATCTGTAAAACTTGGCATTCTTGATTTAATCCATAAAGCTCTACTTCAATTTTATTCCATAAATCTCTCCCTTTTATCTGTGAATAAAATGTGCTTTAAATATCTTCTTTTATTTAGTTTGAATAATCGTTAATAAAAAAGCAATCAACCAGTCAATCTAAATATAGCTCCTTCCAGCTAAGTGTTTTTGTTGTTCTTTATCTTCAGTTTTGATCAGTGATCAACTTCAATTAGCTGGGTCATTGACTTCAGTTACGCTCCGTAACAAATTCAGCTAGCTTAGTGACCACTCTAGTTATTATTGGTAAATATCTCTTGCTTGGTAACCAATTACTTGGTTACTGCGGTGCCTAGTATACAAAATGAACTACTTGGTATTCTTTGTCTGTCGGTGTGCATTGTCTGTCGGTGTTTACTGTCACGCAGTGTATACTAAACTTTTATCTTTTACCGACCACATAAAATTTGTCTCTTCAGTCTCTTCAAGTCTATGACAATATGTGTATGACCAATAAGGTTATATCAAGTTGAAATCAATGATAATACAATACATTAACTAATTTAATGTCTTGCATTCACTTTTGCAGCTCTGTGATCATCAACTTATCATCTTTAAACATTCAATCAGTTATAGTTCATCACTAATTGCTATTAATTAGTGACCAAAAAAAGTTGGATGACCATTAAAAATGATAGAATGAGGGTTGTAGAATGATTAGACACACATTACAATAGGTTTTGGTTGTTACAATTAAAGGCCAAAAAGGGCACATTATCATTAAACTATGTATCTTCCTTAAAAAACTTCTATAGAAAAAAGGGCCACTAAAAAGACACTTATGACAAAATGGCTATTTAAAACACACAACAAAACTTATAGCACACTAGAAAATTAGTGTCCACTTACAATACACTTATAACATAGTGGCCAAAGGGGGTCATTAAAAGAAAAAAAAACACCCAAACAAGTAGGAAAAAATAATTAAGGGATTTTGAAAGGCTTCCAAATCCTTCAGAAAGGGTAGAACATGGTATTAGAAATCATCTTGTAGTAAAGGATATCACCCCTCCAACGAGAACACATCTCAATATGAAAAACTCTTTTTCATAGTAGCATATTGGGATATCACCCCAATAGGAGCAATAAATGAAGAGAATAACAAATTGAAGAGCCAACCAAAAATCCATTCCACATACAATCAACCATAGAAAGGAGAAGGCTGCCCAAAGTTACAAAAATCCTTTGTGCAATGAATCCCCACCCCTATGGGAGACTCAAGTCCACCTTAATAGAAATGGAAAAATAGGATGAAACACATTGAGTGTACCAAATTATTACCATGGCCAACCAAAAAATCCCACCAGAACTGGTTCCAACATATCCCCATTGTTAGATGCAAATTTCAACCAAAAACAATCAAAGACTAGGATGCACCCTTGAAAACTATTATAAATCAACTGGCCACTAGAATAAACAAGCCCGATGTCCATATCGGCTAGGATGGATATTTTGAACAAAGATACACATAGAAAAATAAAATGAAACCTAGTATTAACAATAACATCTATGACAAGCCAGCTACAAAGGGTGAAAAAAATTAACCCTAAAACCCAAGATATGAACATGGAGAAAAGAATAAGATCCATAAACATCCTCCAACCCCTTAATAAGTTGGATCCTCACCTTTCTATCAATTAGAACACAACCCATGACACCTCCATTCATCACAAGATAATTATTTTCATCAATAGAAGAACCTAATAGAGGATCAACATTCTAAGCAGGAGGAACACCACACCCTTATGGAATCATTTCAACACTTCCAAACACATAAATTATATGAATAATAATCTATCAAAAAAATTGAGAGGGGGTGAATCAGTTGTGTGCCCAAATATTTAAAATTTTAAAGTTATACAAAATTACTCAATGCAAATCTGAACACTTCAAGAATAACGCCATAAAACAAGTATTTTTTTCGAGGAAAACCTTGTTAAGGGAAAAATCCCAGTGGGAATTTATACCCATAAAATAATACACTAGAAATATTGTATCCCTAATAGGAATTTATTATTACATCCAGTACAAAGTCCCTAGTAAAGGAAAACCCCTGCTAGGATTCCTTTCAACCTTCTTTGGAGTTGAATGATATGAAGAGCTCACTACCCAAGAACACTTCCCATATATGAAGCTTAAACCCACCTTTTGGATCCAATGTCCAAAGAGAAGTATGAAAGAATACTTATAAAAAAGAACATACTAATAACAAATTTATTTGGCTATACAGTTCCAATGAAGTGCTTACAAAAATAATTACTTCTCTATATCCAACAAAACTTGCATCCACATGCCTGCAACATCTACTACATACCTTTTACATCAAGATACTACTTTCCTTTATATAGGATACAAAAATAAATTAGGTTTTCCTATTAAGACTTTCCCAATACATAAATAATTACATAGACCATTGCTAAGATACACACAGTACCTTCAATAAGTAATTAACAAATACGAATCATTAGTTACGAGTCAAAATATTAGTTCACACTTGTCATTCACTAAGAACGTTACATCTTGTAATCACCTAAAAATGGTCTAGCAAACCCATAGCCCCCATTTCTCAAATATTTAGTTTTAGTAAATCCTAAATCTATGATATTATTGCTAGACTCTAAATTATTGAGCATTTAATCAAACTTGCTTATGTAATTTTAATACTAACTTGTTAAATCAAATCATCAAAGCCTAAACCCAAAAAGCATAAAATATTGGGATAAATAAAAAATTCATAAGTTTAAAAAGTGAACCCATTCACACATGGGTGTGCACTCAAAAATAAAATAAAACAAATAAAAGGGAGAAAATACCAATTTTGTCTTATTCTCCGTAAAGTTGACCAATCCCAAATCACTTTATCATCTCACATGGATTGAGAGGAATTACATCTCCACCATTGATCAACCTCTTTTTCCTCTGAATCTCAACCACTCATTTCTTGGAATTTCTTATAAAAGGGATAACTCCCTTTTCTCATGGATAGACATAACAAGAAGAATTGGAGTAGAGTTATAATGCTATTTTCATTCTAGATCTCATTAGTGCATTCATAGTTCTTTGATTTCATAGTAGTTTATTACATTGTTACATTGTTAGCTTCATTTCTTAGCTTAATGGCATTATAGTTTCCTTTTCATAGCTTAATAGTAGATGCATTGTTTTTTCTTTAGTAGTTTGCATTCGCATTTTAGTCTCAATGTCATTCATAGCTTGATAGATCCTTTACATCCTTCATTTTCTAAGTTTTGAGAGAAAATTATGCAAGTCTATGCATCTTCCTCATCCTCTTTTCATTGAATCTTCCATTTTGGAGTGGTCAAGTCACCGATTTCTCCATGTCCAATCTGATGGACATCTATGAGAATCATACTCGCTTCAACTAGGAAGCAATAAGCCAGTTTCAAGGGTTTTTATGATAATTCTTTGAATCTTATGTTTTCACTAACCCCTTGATGTAATGGTTTATTGAAGTGTTTGGTTGCAGATATTGATCACACATATTACCTCACACATTTTTGGCTCCCACCATGGGGCAAAAAGTTACATTTTCACCTCATTTTCATGATTTTATGCATATTTTTGACAAAATTATGCTTTTTCTCATACTGTTGTCTGTCCTTTGTCATATGACAAATCTCATAATAGTACTTTGTCATCTAGGGATAGGTATAGTGTCGTATGAGTTTTTATTCTCTGCCTTCTATCATGTCAGACCACTAGATTTGTCATATGAGGTTTTGTGGGACTTTGTTTTGTCATATGACAACCGATGTATTGTCGTACGAGTTCTAATGACAGTCTATATCTTTTACTTTGTCATTTGGAAAATAACAAGCATTTTTAGGGTTTCTCTTGAAAAGATTTTGGCATTCAAACCTTTTGTGTGTCTTCTATGGTCTTTTTACTATCTAATTTTGTAGCCTAACTAGTTTTTCTAGGATGTTTTGAAGAAGACTCGCTTGAAAAAGTTACACTTGCACACTATTTTGATAACACTACTAATAGTTTTGTGCTTGTAGGATGCTTGCCAAATGAAAATTTAAGATTACTAACAGTTGTGCTTGCAGGTTGCCTTGAGATTACATCAACCAAAAAAAATGTGTGTCTTCTTAGTGGATTTCTTCTAGGCACCTAGATTAATTAGAGTGTTGCTTTTTTTGGTAAGATTGGGAGTATGCTCTTCTTTTTTTGAGAATCAAAAACCCAAACATGTTTGATTGAAATAGAACAAGTAAAAATTTTATTTTGGTAAATGAACATGTGCTTGATGTGTTTGGGAGACACTATGGACTAGGAGAGTATGCTCTTTTCCTCTTGGAAAATCATAAATCTTGACCTTTACTAGCTATCCATTTACTTTTTCGTGCATTTACCTTTAGAGGGTCTGCCAAGAGAGAAATCCTTTGGGAACGACCCAAGTGGGAAACAAGCAAACCTGGCTACTTCCACCCCACTATAATCAAATGCTTCCTTCAATCCAAAGATAGGGGGACATGTCTATTTTCTATCTCTAATACTTCTTCATTTGTAGGGCCTTGTTGCCTCAATCTTTCTAAGCGAGAACTACATGTGATTTGGCACTTGTAGGGACATTATTGGTCTTAATCTTGTTTACAAAACTACAAGGGAGATACATTCAACTTGTGTAGGGCCGAGTGCTCTGAATCTTCCATGCAAGACTATAAATTTTTGGTTCTTGTAGGACTATATGCCTTAATTTTTCTTGTGAAACTACAAGGGGTAGTCATGAATGGATGAACTTACTAGACACTTTTAGATAGAGCCTATCTGATCTACCTCTAAAATTATCATAATATTTGTGCAAGGATTGATCCAAGTGGACTTTAGCCAGATCACCCCAAGATTTTACACCCAACATATGTATTCCAATGGACATTTTAAAGCATGAATGTTGAATGGAGGAGCTTGCGTGATTTGAGCATTGAGTCTCTATCCAAAATCCACAACGTGCATAGTTCGACAAAGGACAATATCAATTTGTGTAAGGTGAAGGAATATCAAGCCTGGGAAAAGATTATGATACTAAGCCAATTTGACTATAGGGTATAAAGTGTTTGGTGTTGAGCTATAAGTGATTGAATGTTTGAATATTACAAAGTTGATGATCACCAAGATGCAAAAAGTTAATGAAAGACACTAAATCAGTTAATGTATTGTATTGTCATTGATGTCAACTTGATATGGTATGATTTCTCATACACACATTATCCCAACACTCAAATATCTAAAGAGAAAAAAGTTTTTTTCATCGCTAATCATGTAGATCCGAGTGATAGTAAACCCCAACATATAGTGTTAATCGAGCAAGTGATACCCGAGAAAGCATTACCAAGCTAACTGCATTTGTCACTGATTAGAACTGAAGTTGATGCCCAAACTATCTACAATAGTCACCAAGAACAACTAAAGTGTTGACTGATGAGAAATGGAGTTAGGAAAATGACAAAACACGTAGCTGGCAAGAGTGAAAGATAGAGTTAACTAATGGATTGATTTGTTTTCATCAATCAGATAAAAGCTAAAGATAAGAAGGAGATTTAAAGCATGTTTTATTCTAGAAAACAAGGAGAAATTTATGGAATAAACTAAAGAAATCATGGCAAGCTTTATGGATAAAGAAGTTATTAATGAAGAAAAAAAGAAGTACAAGAAAAAGTGAAATCATGTCTATATAAAGAGACAAGAAATTCATTATGAAGAGAAATAATGTTGAAGAGAATTCTGGTGAAGATAGAAGTCTTCATGCAGATCTGATCATACAAGCTGAAGAACAAAGCTAATAATTTTGTAGACATCGAGCAACATAGAAGAAACATCATTAACCGAGAAGAAAGAAGTGGAGCAAAGGAATTGAAGAAAAAATTGATCATACAGGTATTATGAACTTACAATAGATCTAAAAATCTGCAATTCAAAGGTGTAGTAATGAACAAATCATCTACTAATTTAGTTTAACCATTGATACAAATAATCTCTTAACCGAGTGGGATTTAACCATCCTTTATATATTGATATACATCCCAAGGAGTATCAAAAGGTTTTCATGTTGACAACATAGTTAATTCTAGGTCAAGTGATAAACTGTTAGTTTTAAACCCTCTAACAAGGCCACATTTAATAGTGTGTTTGTAACCTTTAACAGGGTTGGCTCTTCACTGAGCTCACTTTAGAAGAGTGAAAATTTTGGATTACCGGTCCCAAGTGGTTTTTCCCCCTAATAGGGTTTCCACGTTAAAAATCCATGTGTAAAATGTGTATATGATTCAATGCTTTGATGTTTTTCTTTACACTTTACTAAAATAGGATTGATCGGGAAACACTAGGTTATTTACTGTATTTCGGTAAAGTTTAAGAAAAGATAAAATTCTATTCGGTAAATATTAAGGAAAGGATAAATATTATATTCACCAAGAAGCATATATTTGATAAAGTCATACATCTTGTAGGACTGAAGATAAATAGAGGTTTTATATTTGTGGTAGAAAGTTTTGGTTGAATTATTGGATTAATTTTTGAGGCCACTGATTCCTCCCCCCCCCTTAGTTATTATAACAATTGGTATCAGAGCTTGTGTGCTTCAAAGAGAGGTTTAAGGCTTAAGCTAAAGATCACAAGATGAGAAAATGGGATGTGACTAAGTTGAACAAGGACAAATTTTCATCATGGAAAAGTTGGATAAGACTCCACATATCGGGTATTGGAAATGATGTCACACAGTACTTGGATAATGAATTTGTTTTAACTACTAGACCTATGATGGTTGATCAATTGAGAGAGAATCATGAACACAATTCTATGATGATAGAACTTGCTTCCTCACTCTCTAATGCTGAATTTGAAGATGTCAAATCATGCACCACTACAAATTAAATGTGGGAAAAATTGAAGCTAGTACATGTAGGAGATAAAAATATGCTAAGATTTAAGGCAGAAAGCCTAAGAGGAAATTTTGATGACCTAAGAATGAAAGAAAGAGAAAACATCACTCAATACAACTATAGAATCATAGAAGTTGTCAATGCTATCTAGGGAGTAGGAGGTGTACTTGAAGAAGAAACAATGGTAAGTATAATTCCCAGAACCTTACTAGATGTGTATGCTATTAGAGTATCTTCTATACAAGAAATGAGAGCGGTAGAAAATAAGAATGTTACTCTAGATAGTTTTATTGGTAGGCTTATTTCATTTGAGATGAATAAATTTGACAATAGTGTCTTACCAACTATTGAGTCTGCATTCAAATATTATTTGAAAATAAGTAAATCAAGTCATAAACACACTATGAGAAATTATAGTGAAAGTGATAGTGATGAGCAAGGACTGGATGAGATTGAAGCATTAATGGCTAGAAGATTGCTAAGAGGCAGAGGTAGATACAAGGTAAATTACTATTGGTATGTTTTAATTGTAAAGAGATTGGACACTTTGCTTCTAGATGTCCTAACAAAAGAAAACAAGATAGAAGCAATGAAAAATCATATGAAAATAAGATTGACAGAGGTGATGACCGAGATTATCGAAGCAATCGACAATCTAAGAGAATTGATAACCAAGACTACAAGGATAAAAGAAAGAAGGCTTGTTACCTAGCTGAGAATAAATATGAAAATACTATCATTGAATCTGATGAAGATATTGAGGTGCTATTTTTTTCTATGAAGGATGATTCAGACAAAGAAGAAAGGTATGTTGAGACTCCCTTCATATTTAAGGTTAGTAAAAATGATGTATGGGTTATTTATAGTGGTTGTACTCACCACATGAATGGAGATAAAGAAAAGCTTGAAACTTTTGAATACTATAATGGTGGGTTAGTAAGAATGGGTGATGACACACCTTGTCCAGTTGAAGGTAAAGGAACCATAATGTTGAAAAATCTGATCAGATGTGAAAATGCATATTGGGTGAAATGACTTAACTATAATCTATTGAGTATTTCAAAACTAAATAACACAGGTCATCGAGTTGCATTTGAGAACAAAAAGGCAAAGATCTTTAACGAATCAAGAAGGTTGATCGGAATTGGTGAACATAAAAAGGTAACCTATTCTATCTTGATGATATTAAGATGATTTTTTTATTAGCTAGAAATGAAGACATATGGTTGTGGCATAAAAGGTTATGTCATGTTAATTTTGACATGGTTAGGATAAGAATTAAAAGGAAAGTAAGAGGCTTACTGAACATCTCAAAGCCCAACCATGTCATGTGTAAGAATTGTCAAAAATGTAAAATGACAAAGTATAGTTTCAAGAGAAAAAACTACACATCTAATGCTATTGTAGAATTAGTCCATACTAGATTATGTGGACCAATGAGAACAAATATCTATAATGGTGATAGATACTTCATTCTCTTTGTTGATGATTATTCTAGAATGATGACTGTTATGTTTTTAAAAGAGAAATCAAAAGCATTCAAGATGTTTAAATGGTATAAAGCTATAGTGGAAAAACTAAAATGTCTAAGATCAAATAGAGGAGGAGAATTTATTTATGATGAATTCACTAACTTTTGTAATGAGGGTGGAATTCAAAGAAAGGTTTCTACACCAAGAAAACCACAACAAAATGGGATTTCTGAGAGATGGAATAGATCAATTGTTGATTGTGCCAGAACACTGATGATTGAGAAAGGCATCACACAAATATTCTAGAGAGAAGCTGTCAGTACTATTGTCTATACATTAAATAGAGTTTAATTGAAGAAAGACACCAATGAGACACCATATGAGCTATGGTATGGATAAAAACCCAATTTAAGTTACCTCAAAATTTTGAAAGTCAATGTTATATTTTGAAAGATGATAGAAATGGAAAGCTTGAATCCAAAGGTGAAGAATGAACATTTATAGGTTTTTCTACCAAAAGAAAGGCTTATAAATGTCTTAACAAATCCTCTAACAAAATCATTGAAAGTGAAAATGTCAAAGTGGATTAATTTTTTGAGAAAAATAACAAGGAAACCAGAAAGGAATTGGAAGACTACAACAGGTTTGTCTATAGTGAAGAAATTAACACTCTGCCCAAGCAATGGTGTATCGCTCCTAAGAGAAAGAATAATGCACCCGCGCATCAGGCTACAAACACCAAAAATCAAGAAATTGCTCACAATAATGTACCAACTAATAAAGATCAAAATGAAGGTCAAGATGATCATCATAATGATGAACAAAGAGTTGAACTAATACTTGCCAAGTATGTCAGAAGATACCATCCATAGAACTAGATCATAGATGACAAAATGGATGGAATGAGAGAAAAAAGTAAGTCACTGAATAATAGATCTTTAATTTGTGATTTTGAGCCCAAATCTATCAATACTGCACTTGAAAATGAAGAATGGGTCAGTTCTATGAATGAAGAGATTGAGAAGATTAAAAATAATAGGACATAGACATTAGTATCTAGACCAAATGACAAGAATGTCATTGGTACCAAATGGATATTTAGAAACAAACTGAATGAGAATGGAGAAGTCACAAGGAACAAAGTAAGACTAGTATGCAAAGGGTATGCACAAGAAAAAGGTATTGACTACGGAGAAGCCGTTTCACCCATTGCTAGACTAGAAGGAGTAAGAATTATACTTTCTTATGATGCATTCAAAGGATTCAAAGTATACCAAATGGATGTAAAATCTGCATACCTAAATGGAATACTAGACCAAGAGTTATACATTGAAAAACCAGAATTGTTTGTTGATCCTAGCAAGGGAAACATGGTTTGTAGACTACACAAAGCCTTGTATGGATTGAAACAAACACCGAGAGAATGGTATGAAATACTTCACTATTCTCTCATAAGTATTGGATTTGTAAGAACAAGTGATAACAGTAATCTGTATTT
Organism: Thuja plicata; assembly: GCA_018584345.1. Taxonomy (NCBI): domain Eukaryota; kingdom Viridiplantae; phylum Streptophyta; class Pinopsida; order Cupressales; family Cupressaceae; genus Thuja; species Thuja plicata. The sequence continues at coordinate 2,213,384 of MU226860.1, forward strand.
AAAGGAAGATACTGATGATAACATTCTGATTGCTAAAATATTTTTTGATGTTATCATATTTGGAGGTAATGATATGTTATGCAAATCATTTCCTACTAAAATGAGCAAAGAGTTTGAGATCTCAATGTTTGGGGAGATCAAATTTTTTCATGGTCTATAGATTCTTCAACAGGATGCAGGAATCTACATCACACAGTCAAAATACATCAAAGAAGTTCTCAAGATATTCAAAATGGAGGATTCCAAACCAATTGGAACACCGATGGCAACTAGATGCAAACTAAAAAAGGAAGACAAGTAAACCAAGGTAAATTAGACCCTATATAGATCTATGATTGGCAAAATAATGTATGTTGTACATACTAGAACAGATATAGCACATGCAGTTGGAATAGTTGCAATATTCTCTACTAATCCCAAAGAATCACACATGAATACTATCAAACAAATTTTGAGATATCTAAAGAATACCGAAGACTATGGTTTGTGGTATAAAAGAGAAGGCAAATTTGAGCTTCAAGTCTATATAGATGTTGATTGGGTTGGAAACATAGATGACAAAAATAGCACAATAGGAGGAGCATTCTTCATGGGTGACAAACTTGTCACATAGATAAGTAAAAAGAAATGATGCATCTCACAATATACTGATGTAACACCCCAAAATTGGCATCTTGCAACCCTAACCAATTTTGTTGCATTTGTCATAATTTTAGATCATCAAAGTCCTATTGTACTAGGCAATTCTGAGTTTTTGACTGACTCTACTCGACCTGAGTGTAAAATGTAGAAAATCCTAAATTTGCATTAATCATACATCATGTTTAATTCCTAAATATCTATTGACTAAATAAACCCTATGATTGAATTAATTTAATTATAAAGTCCTAGCACTTTAATTAAATTAAATTCACCCTCTTTAGCTGAGACACATGAAAAAGGAATTAAATAATATTTAATTATTAAATATATATATCCTCATTTCAATAATTAAATTTAATTATTCAGATAATTGAGAAAAAGCAATTATGAGGTCATATTTATTTAATTAATTGAATATTCTCTCAAAAATATTATCTCTATTCAGAAATAGAAACTTTGAATTAACTATGCTTTAAAGAGAGAGAAAACAATTAAATTCAAATACAACAGAATTAAATCAAAGAAAGAAAATAGATAAAGTAGAAAGAAAATAATTTATTGTATTCTTTTGAATAAAGCTTTCTATTCTGAACTGGCTTTTCTATCTGTTTTATTTCAAAGAGGAAAGTTTATATTCTAATCATCTCTGAGTCTATAAAAGAACTCTCATTCCTCATTCAAAATCCTTGGAGAAGATATGCATTGTTAGAATACTGAATTATTATCATGTCACATATAGAATAATATCATTTTGCAATAGAATAGCTTCAATTTCTAGAATAATTGTATTTATCATCATGTCTTAGATTATCTTACATCTCTCATTTCTTAGAATAATATTGCATTGTATTGCATTCATGGAGAAAAATCCTTCTTTCCTAGATTGGTCCATGGTTGTGAGACTCTCGTTCTGAGAGAAATTTTGAAAACCCCATCTGGATAGAAGGCAATAGGTCGAATGATGTAGGTAGATAGGATGAATAATCTCATATTCAGTCTTGTGTGTACCTGGTGAAGAAGGACTATGTTGAAGTGTATGGTGAATTAACAAGGCCAAATTTACCACATACATTTCTAGCACCCACCGTTGGGTAGAACATCTATTTCTGTCATCACATTTGAATTAGTTTTGAAAATCTTGGATCATGTTTGTACTTTGATTTTGCAGGTAAAACAATGCATTTCATCTTTATTTTAGCGTGGAGCAAGTTCAAAAATTTCTTCTATCTTCTGTCTATTATTCTCTTAGTGTTTTTGAAGCTCTCATTTTGAGCCAAATCTGACTACACCATTGCGTCTGGAGCATCATTTCGGTTGAAAATGACTGTAAACATGCCTATACTTGTTAAAAGTTGAATCTGTGGCAAAAAATATTTTGCCCAAAGAGGCCGTACAACCCGTAGCCTGAAAATTGAGGCAGATTTCAAATTTTTCTACACACAGCCCGAGGCAGATTTAAAAAAAAAAATTAAAAAAAAATTATATTTTCTTTACTAAGTTAAATTTGACGGCCATCAAACCATCATTCCCCATGACCTTCTAAAAATATCCTTAAAAAATGATCATCTTAGTGAAAACCTAGCAATAGGCACTTTGATGTATCTCCAAAAAAATTATATATTCCAAAAATACAAAAAAATTAAAAATTTGAAAAATACAAAAAAAGAGAAAAAGGAAAAAGGTGCCATTGATGAAAACCTGGCAAACATGCATCATGGTAGCAAAAAAAGAATTTCTGTCAAGAAGGTGAAAACCTGGTAAACAAGCGCCTCTTGTTCCATAATGCTATATCCATCACAGCACCACTTGGCTTTACGCATCTACTTTCCTGCATTGCTACTTTCCTGCTTACATTTGCTTTCAGTTCCCCTCAAGACACCAACTCACATGGATTGAAACTGGTCATACTCTCAGGAAAACCCTCCTAATCTAGGGGGCACTATCCTGTTATTTCTTAAGGATCTTCTTCACATCAGTCACTAGTGGTTCTCACTCCGTCTGCCTACTGATGTATAGCTTATACTATGATCGTTTCATTTGAGCATCTCTCTCGCGTCGGTCACCAGTGATTCTCACTGCGTCTACCTACTGTTGCTATTCTATCGAGACTATTCACATTTTTTATAGTTGGAGTTATACTCGAACGCTCTATCTATCGATACTCAGTCTTGACGATTCTATGCTTTAGTTTGTACATATCTTTCGGTCACTTTCGTGACACTCTGGTTCCTTTACGAACCCTCCTGATTTGACATTGATTCAGCGCCATACGCTTGGGGGCACTCACATCTCATTTGTCCTCGCAACATATGTCAAGTCAGTCATCATTACTTGGGGGCATGGACCCCCCATTTGATCACATATTTGGTTTACACCTAAGTCAGTAATCTTGTCATTTCTCAAGGATGACTCGCTACTGACACAAACTGGTGTTTTTCAACATCACCATAAATAGTGTTTTTTAACACTATCTTTGGACACATCTGTGTTTTTTCAAACACACATTGAATATCTCAAACATAAAAATCTATCGATAACAATCAAACACAATGCACTCACAAGCACAACGGTGTTTTTTAACACCCTCTAAACATGAATATATTCGAAAACTTTGAAACTGGCTGAGCTATGCTTGCATATTTCTTTGTATGTTGTCTATTCTCATGGATTTCATTGATATTTTCTTTGTCTACTACTTGTTGGTGTAGTCCTGATGATCTAGCAATGTAAAATAAATGGGGTGTCTGTGATAAGAGCTCCCGCAATAAGGTGGAACAGCCTCACATCCCTCGATCTTGTTTATTTGTACGCCATGGTGAGTGCGGTACTATCTCGTTGCTTGTTATTATTGTGTTCGTTATTTTTTTTTTTGTTATTGATCTTTTTTTTTACGCATGATCACACTCATGGTTATCTTGGCTTTGAATGCCTTAATAGTGGTGTACTCTTGCAACATTAACTTGAAACAATGTTCAGGTCATCTTGGCTTTTGTGCCCTGGTGCTTACATTCATTTCCTACATTTCATTTGATGAAGAGTCATATACATATCCTTATGGTTTCATTGTGGCTCTAGTAAGCATTGTATCGACTTTGATGTTCCAAAAAAATGCTCAATGATGATGATTTTACGATAGGTCTCACAACCATGTCCTAGAATTGCACTTTCATATTGCATCTAGCATAGGATTGCATTTTCATTCTAGACTTGCATTGTGGCAGTAATTTAGTGTTCTCTTCTTTGCATTCACCTGGGTTCATACATAGGGGAGTTCTTTAGAGTCTTGGTTTCATCATGACTGACCAAGTGTTTGATCCTTGCTCTCTATCTTCAATTATATGCTCAACCCATTTTCGGGATCGAAATCAAAATCTCACACTTCTATATAGCTCAAAATCGCATTTAAAATTTTTTGGGACCGACGCGATCGGACACTTGTGCAGTCAACTTTCTGAAGTCACTTTCTTGTCAGAATCTTATCATATCATCATTTTCTAAAATCTTTGACTTTTTTCTTCAAAAGTCAACTCTGGTCAACTCTAGTCAACCTTGGTCGACCAGACCTCGAAATCACTCGAAATTGAGTTCTTCTTGATCTCTGATTCAACATCTATCTACAATTTTTTACTATCCATCATCATTATTACATGTCATCTTTCTATTTCATTCTCAAGGGGGCAGGATGATTACATCATTGAATCTATTTCAACCAATCTGATCTGATTTTTAAAAGTTCTCATCACCTGGGGCATGTTTAGTTTTTCGTACCTCATAGTGAAAACTGGATACTCCACAATCAATAAGGGCATTTTTGTTCCTTACATCTTGTCATCTTTTAAGTATTTGAGCAATCTAACTTAGATTCTTGAGGATGAAGCTCTGTTCTAGAGATGATTCTCAAAAACTATCTTTTTGGGACAGGTATCACGGCATTCTAACCCTGACTCCTGATAATCAAGCTCCGTCCTGGAGATGATTCTGAATCGCTATTTACCATCTTTCAAGACAGGTATCAGGGTAATCTAACCCTGACTCCTAAAGGTTAAGCCTCGTTCTAGGGATAGCCTTGTGAAAGATGTCAATCTAACTAGTGTTTGGGCAATCTAACCTAGATATTGGAGGACTAAGCTCTGTTCTAGAGATAGTTCTAAAACCTTTATTTTACTATCTTTTGAGACAGGTATCGGTGCAATCTAACCCCAACTCCTAAAGGTTGAGCGTCATTTTGAGGACAATCTTGTGAAAGATATCTATCTAACTAGCGTCTTTGAAATCTAACCTAGATATTGGGGGACTAAGCTTTGTTCTGGAGATAGTCCTAAAGAAGTATTTACTATCTTTTGAGACAGGTATCAGGGCAATCTAACCCTGACTCCTGAAGGTTAAGCCTTGTTCTCAGGATAACTTTGTGAAAGATTTCAATCTGACCAGTGTCTGGGCAATCTAACCTAGATATTGGGGGACTAAGCTTCATCTTGGAGATAGTCCTAAAGTACTATTTTACCATCTTTTGAGATAGGTATCGGGGCAATCTAACCCCAAATCCTAAAGGTTGAGCCTCATTTTGGGGACAGTCTTGTGAAAGATATCTATTTGACTGGCGTCTTGGCAACCTAACCTAGACTTCGGAGAGTCAAGCTCTATCCTGGAGATGGCTCTGAAATCTTTACATCATCAATGTTCAAATCTATTCTTCTATTCTTTAGGCATCGGACTATTCTTTGAATCAACGCACTGCTCGCACATTAATTCAAAGAGGGGCAAAATGTAACACCCCAAAATTGGCATCTCTCAACCCTAACCAATTTTGTTGCATTTGTCATTCTTCTAGATCATCAAAGTCCTATTGTAATATGCAATTCTGAGTTATTTACTGACTCTACTCGACCTGAGTGTCAAATGTAGAAAATCCTAAATCTACATTAATCATACATCATGTTTAATTCCTAAATATCTATTGGCTAAATAAACCCTATGATTGAATTCATTTAATTATAAAGTCCTAGCACTTTAATTAAATTAAATTCACCCTCTTTAGCTAAGACACATGAAAAAGAAATTAAATAATATTTAATTATTAAATAAATATATCCTCATTTCAATAATTGAATTTAATTATTCAGATAATTGAGAAAAAAAATTATGAGGTCATATTTATTTAATTAATTGAATATTCTCTCAAAAATCTTCTCTATTCAAAAATGGAAACTTTGAATTAATTGTGCTTTAAAGAGAGAGAAAATAATTAAATTCAAATAGAACAAAATTAAATCAAAGAAAGAAAACAGTTAAAGTAGAAAGAAAACAATTTATTGTATTCTTTTGAATAAAGCTTTCTATTCTGAAATGGCTTTTCTATCTGTTTTATTTCAAAGAGGAAAGTTTCTATTCTGATCATCTCTGAGCCTATAAAAGAACTCTCATTCCTCATTTAAAATCCCTGGAGAAGATATGCATTGTTAGAATACTGAATTATTATCATGTCTCACATAGAATAATATCATTTTGCAATAGAATAGCTTCAATTTCTAGAATAATTGCATTTATCATCATGTCTTAGATTATCTTACATCTCTCATTTCTTAGAATAATATTGCATTGTATTGCATTCATGGAGAAAAATCCTTCTTTCCTAGATTGGTCCATGGTTGTGAGACTCTCATTCTGAGAGCAATTTCAAAAACCCCATCTGGATAGAAGGAAACAGGTCGAATCATGCAGGCAGATAGGATGAATAATCTCATATTCAGTCTTATGTATACCTCATGAAGAAGGACTATGTTGAAGTGTATGGTGAATTAACAAGGCCAAATTTACCACATACAACTGCATAAGTAAAATATGTGGATGCTACTGCAAATTTCTCTACCATTGCTTGGATCAAGCAATTATTGAAAGGTATGAACATGGAAATCCTTATTCTAGTAATTATCTATTGTGATAATACTAGTGCTATCAACATTTAAAAGAACCCTATCATGCATGCTAAGAAAAATCATATTTCTATCAAGTATCATTACTTAAGGGAACAAGTACAAGATAAAGAAGTGATACTACAATATGTAAAATCCAAATAAAAATTAGCAGACATATTCACCAAGCCATTTCCAAAAAGATACATTTGAGTACCTGAGGAAGAGACTAGGGGTCTAACCCTTGTCTACTGGTCACTAAGCTGACTAGGAGGTTGCATCAACCTACATATTATCAGAAGATCATTCATGTTGATGCAAGCTTAGAGATGGACCGCAAAGATATATCAGTACAAAATAAGGTACTTATCTGCACCGAACACCAGAGAAATTGTTGGCTACTATAGAGCTAAATTGATGATGGAGAGGAAATTCAAGGAATATATTAAGAAGAGATATATTTTTGTTTGGCATTAATGTCAAAGGGAGAAATTATATCCATAGTAAATACATTTCATGGTCATATGAAGGAAGAGAAAAGAAATATCCATCAAGGAGAGGAACAATCAAAGAGAGTGAAAACATCAGAGAAAAATTCAAAGAAACATCCATCTAAGGGAGAGAATTGGAAAAGTTAACACTGCATATCTATCCAGAAAAGGGAGAAGATATTCTACAACAAAGGGAGAGATAGAATCAGAAGTTGCTACATCTATCCAGTAAAGGGAATGAAGAATAAAGAAAATTACTCAGCAAGAATCAAATCTAAGCTAGAAGAGCTTACCGAGAGTCAGATATTTGAATTGGTTATAGAATGAAATATTTTGTAGAGATTGATGAACTACAATTGATATATCTCATATTATATTAGTAGTATGTAGTAAGTTTCCATCAATGCCAAAGGGAGAGATTGATGAGCTATAACTGATTGAATGTTTGAAGATGACAAAGTAAATGATCACTGAGATGTAAAAAGTTCATACAAGACATTAAATTAGTTAATGTATTGTATTTTCATTGACTTTAACTTGATATGGTATCATTTCTCATACACATATTTTCACAAAACTCAAAGATTTGTAGAGACAAAGTTTTTGACATCGATAATCATGTACACCGAGTGATAGTAAACCCCAACAGACAGTGTTACCCAAGAAAGTGATACCTGAGAAAGTATTACCAACCTAACTGTAGTTGTCACCAAATAGAACTGAATTTGATGCCCGAGCTATCTGTAGTAGTCACCGAGCACAACTAAAGTGTTGACCAATGAGAATTGGAGTTAGGAAAATGACAAAAACACTTAGCTGGCAGGAGCTAAAGATAGAGTTAATTGATTGATTGATTTGTTTTCATTGATCAAAAAAGCTAAAGATAAGGAGATTTAAAGAATTTTTTATTTTAGAAAACAAGGAGAGATTTCCAGAATAAAAATAAAGAAAGCATGGTGCGCTTTATAGATCAAGAAGTGAACAACAAAGAAAACAAAAAGGACAAGAAATTGTGAAATCATGTCTATATAAAAAGACAAGAAATTCATTATGAAGAGAAGGAATGCTAAAGAGAATTCTGGTGAAGATAGAATTCTTCATGTAGATCTGATCATGCAAGATGAAGAATAGAGCTAAGAATTTTGTAGACACCAAACAACAACATTCACCAAGCAAAAAGAAGCGGAGAAAAGGAATTGAAGAGAACATTGATCAAAGAGGTATTATGAACTTACAATAGATCTGGAAATCTACTATTCAAATTTATATTAATGAACAAATCATCTACTGATTTAGTTTAACCATTGATTCATAAAATATATTAACCAAGTGGGATTGAACCATCCTTTATATATTGAGATACATCCTGAGGAGTATAAAAATGTTTTTATGCTGACAACATAGTGAATGCTAGGTCAAGTGATAAACTATTAGTTTTAAGTCCTCTAAAAAGGTCGCACTTAACAGTGTGTTTGTAACCTTTAACAAGGTTGGATCTTCACTGAGCTCACTTCAAAAGAGTGAAAATTTTGGGTTACCAGTCCCAAGTGGTTTTTCTCCTAACAACATTTCCACGTTAAAAATCCATGTGTCAAATGTGTATATGGTTCATTTATTTGATGTTTTGCTTTACACATAACTAAAATAGGATTGATCGGTAAACACTAAGTTATTTACTATATTTTGGTAAAGGTTAAGACAAGATAAACTGCTATTCAGTAAAGCTTAAGGAAAGTATAAATAGTATATAAACCGAGCATAATATATTTGATAAAGGCATACATCTTGTAGGACTGAAGATAAATAGAGGTTTTATATTTTTGGTATAAAGTTTTGGTTGAATTATTGGATTAATTTTTGAGGCCACTGATTCCCCCCGCCCCTCCTTAGTTATTCTAACATTTGGTTCTTCATTCTTTGTGCTTGATGTGTTTGTACACCTTGAAACTTGACATATCCTACAAAAAAGAACACTTTGACAATAGAAAATAGAAAATGTCAAGATATTTACCTAAAAAATTAGACAAAATTGTCTAAAATCTTTCATGGACAAGTGGAAAACAGTTCCAGAATCTTTTGTCATTTCATGCCATTGTATTTGTCGTATGAAAAAATACCTAGAGGGAAGAAACTCATATGAGGACTAGTGTATTGTAGTATGGGAACTCAAGTATTGTCATATGGGATGTAAGTTGAAATAGGTCTAGTCTTGAGATCTTGCCATTTGGTCACACTTTTGTAAAAACAACTATCATACCTTGTCACGTTCTTTCCCAACTTTCAAATATGGTGGTTAGATTTTTCATTATCCTTTGTCCTATATTTTCACAATCCTCTCATTCATATTGCCTCTTGTATCTTCGTTACTTATCAACTTTGTCACAAGTTTCATCTATTAGGTATTCAGACCTCAAACGCATGATACCTTGTACAAGTTCAACATCCAATATCTTTCTCTATCAAAAAAATCTTTGAAGATTTGACATTGACCCATCAATCTAGTCACTTAAATTCTCAATTGTGATTATCTTTCATGTTGGTTCACACTAGGAGTTCTCATCAAGGATCCGATCCTATTCACAAAAACAATTCCTACATCATAATTTCTCTTCAATCTTCTAAACAAAGTGCATTAATACGATCTTATAATGACTAAAAAACAATGGGCTAAACCTTATGGTATTAACAAGAAGAAAGAAGAGATTCTTATTGTAGCTAGATCAAAACAAATTCAATATTTGAAATCTAAAATCCAAGACTTAAATGGAGAAAATGATACACCGTCCAACAAATCCTCATACAGATCAACTTTTCCTTTCCTGTATGGTCATAATTCATCCATATTTTCATCTTCTTCAAACAAAATGGCTACTTCGCTACCTCACACCAATCCTATATTTGATCAAGAACATCTTTATGACCAACCTATCTTTGATCGAGAGCATATTCATGACCATAAAATATTTGATTTAGAGTCTATCTCACAACCTTAAGAGAATTCTATCTATGGTCTAACAAATCAAGAGGAATCAACCCTATCTCAATAATCATCATTACAAGGCAACAAAAAATCAGCGGATCATGATCTTGAGTCTCATATCTCTTTGACAAACACAAGTGCATCTAAATGTCCATTGGATAGAGCATTTAATCCTTTGGGACAATCCTATGAATCAGCATTGGAAAAACTCCTTGAAAGCAATCTCATCACATTGTTTCAAATCATTTCAGGTGGTTTTGTATTCTTGACCAACTATTGTGCCTATCATTCACTCAATGAGCATAAGCTTTAGATTTCCTGGAGTTAAAACATAGAATCCAAGATCTCATAGATGATGACATAATTGAAATTGAAAATCCTAATGAATCATCTAATTAAGATATTGTTCTCAAGCAAGATCTAAATCTTGAACCTATGTTTAGTTATGGTTCTCATGCAGACTCCACTTCATCCAAAATTCATTCATCTTCTAAAGAAATAAAGCTATTCAAAGTATCTCCATAAAAAAAAGAGCCTAATACTTTTCATGCTAATTATGTCTATCCTCAAGGGCTACCTCTAAAGGATATCCAAGCTAATTTTCATATGACTACGAGTCTTTTTCAGGATTCAAAGATCATAGACCCAAATCCTCCAAGTGCTTCAATGACTATCATGCCTACTCATAACGGTACTTTATCAACCCTCCAAGAATCCCTCATGTAGATCAAAAGTCCTACCCCTTCCTTAGAAGTAGCTCCATGTCAAGAGGATAATCCAAAGTATGGAGAAACAAGTACCAGTAATGATCAAGATCAAGACACCATCCATCCTTATCCACTGGTTGACCAGAGTTACATATCCCAAGAGTCCCATGATAATTTCATTATCCACTTCCATTTCTTCCTAGAAGACACTCTTACACCTCATGTGTCTTATCCACCTCCCAAGAAAGATCAAGATACCCTTCCCACCATCTCTATTTATCCTATTGAATATCAAGAGAAAAGTACCCCTTATACACTATCTAAAGATCCTTGTCAAGATCAGAGAATACCTTCATCTCCTTGTCATAATCCTCCATATCCACCCCAAGTGACTAATAGTTCTCCAAATCCATTACATAAAGATCAATCCTCTCAAGCTTCAATTTCTCCTATCAAACTTTCTCCTATCAAAGCTACTCATGCACCTATTGAAATAAAGATGAATTCTAAAGAAAAAAGCCTCGGTCATGCAGCTCACACCATAGATGTTGATATCCCTTACACACCTTATATCCCTCTATTTGAATGGAAGCATCAGCCTTCTCCATTATCCAAATCCATCCATTGTCTGTATATCCCAAAGCTGAAGTCTTCAAACATTCCATCTATATTGGGTCCTTATATCCCTCCATCCAACATGCCTATAGCTACTAGTTTTTCATTCACTTCCCTATCTGCTATCTGGATCAACAAAGAAATGCATCATTGAACTCTCCCTATCAACCCACCCATATGAACCAGTCATATCAGCCCTATTCATCCACCATTCCCAAGTCTTTTTGAAGAAAATTTGATGTAAAACAAAGAAATTAGAAATTTAAGAATACATTTATATACGAAGATCACTATGTCAAGTCTAATCGGTATGTGACTACAAAGAAAAAGGGAATATTTTAGAGACCACAAGGGTCCACTAACCAAGGAAGAAAATCAAAGAAAATATGGGTTCCTAAATCCATCATGGAAGAATTGTGTTCTAAATCATCCAAAAGAAAAGGAAAATCAAAAGTTATGTGGATTCCCAAGTGTCTTTTAAAGGAATTGGATACAAAAGAAAAATTAGAGTTGGCATCCCAACTTCCAAAGGCTTTTCCTTTATCTCCTTCCTAGTACCTTCCATTCTCTCCTACATAAAATCCTCAAGCTATCCCATCGATGTTTCCCTCATCCATCCACTACCCTTCAAGGTGTGTGTCAATATTGATTTGATCACCATTTCCATCTACCTCTTCATAAACCTTTCAATAGCCTATGCAATATACCACACCTACCTACTGCCCATCCATCCCATATCCTTTCATTCCCCTTATCTAATCCATTGCATAAATCTTGTGATACCATCTCCCCTATCCTCCATTTCATTCCCTACCATCACCCTATCAACATCTTTTGAGAATAATTTTAGTAGCCTTGGCCTATCATAGCATACCCTTCCAAGGTGCAGTATCCAAAGAGAAAGAGGCTTGAGTTCCTCCATAAAATTAGCAAAATACAAAAAAAATTGAAAAAGAAATCAAAAAAAGTACCTTGGTGAAAACCTGGAAATAGGCACCTTGGTATCAAAAAGTAAAGAGAAATCAATCCAATCTATAGTGAAAACCACTTCTTGTGGCACCTTGGATAAGTACCATGATGGAAACCTGACAAACAGGCGTGATGCATAATTCCTCCTACTTGCACTCTTCACTTGGGGGAAAGTTCCTTCCATGTCATCTTATCCATTATATCTTGCTAGTCCATCAGCATCTGTGTTCCTTCTGGTGATCATGACAAGGTTGAGCCTATCCACGAAAACTATGCCTATTTAACATTCATTATCCCTTCCATCATCTTTTTCACTTTCTCTTATCCATGGTACCCTATCATTATCTTGGTTATCCCTAGTCAATGCTCACTATCCATGAAACATCATTTCCCTAATCCCAAGGCATTCCTCACCATTTATCCTGATCATATTATCCTATCACTATCCTATCTAATTGACTCCTTGGTCTTGATCAAAATGAAGGACAAAAAATGAAAAAGAGTTTCTCAAAACAATTCTTGACATGTCCATTCTTTTGGACTACATACTTTTCATGACACCACGTCATTATTCTATATGCTATCTAGCACCACTCCATGAACCTACATTGCAATTATTTTTCCCTAACTTGGGTAATCTTGAGGATACTATCCTTGAAATTTGCACTGACTCTCTTCATTCATCATTGTCTTTTTTCCGCATCCATCAGTCTACTTATCCATATATAATTTTCTGCACCTTGTTGTACATTGGGGGCAAAGAAAATGTGATCTTGCTTGAGAATTAGTGATTGATCCTAAATATCTAAAAATCCCACAAAAAAATTCCAAAAAGAAAAAAGATAAAAAGATAAAAAAACATTTAGAAAAATTCCTAAAACAATGACCACCTTCATGAAAACCTACAAACAGGTGCCTTGATGAGTCAATCAAAAAAATAAAAAAAGGAGAAAAAGAAGAAAAAATAAAAGAAAAATGAAAAATACAAAACAAATTGAAAAATCAAGAAAAAATAGTGCCTTGGTGAAAACCTAGAAATAGGCACCCTGGTAACAAAAATAGAATCTCTGCCAAGTGGTGAAAACCTGGCAACGGGTGTCACTTGTAACTCAACACTTCATTTATCAACGCGTAGCTTGGCTCATCTCATATGTGGGATGAATTTCATGCTTTTTGAGCTATCACATCAATCTAGTCCTCTTAGTATGCCTTGCTTTACTGATTGAAGCCATCTTTAGGTCTTGTATAGGCCTCCTCTTCAACATCATCTCAGTCAACCTATCAAGTCCTCATAATTGATCTCCTTTTCTAGACAGTTTTCCACCGACGCACTGGTGATTCTCAACACCTTAATCAATAGTGTTTTCCAACACTCTATTTTAGACAAACCTGTGTTTCTTAACACAACATCAAATAACATGCGCTCATTACACAACAAACCAACATGACAGTGTTTTTCAACACCCGCATCAACAAGTTAAATAGGCTGAATGATTGTTGACAATTTTCTTGTATGTTGTCTGTTATTAATGATTTCCTATGTTTTCTTTGATTTTTCTTGTTGGTGTAGTTCCAATGATCGTTATGTCAAGACAATAGGGTGTATGTGATAAGAGCTTCTAAATTCAGGTGGATAAGTCACACATCCCTCAATCCTACTCTCTTGTATCATAAGTTGAGGTTGGTCCTATCTCCTTGTTTGTTATTCTGCTTGTTTCAACAACAACACACTCATGGTTATCTTGGCTCTAAATGCCTTGATATTGGTGTACTTTTGTTATATCAACCAGAAATAGTGTTCAAGTCATCTCGGCTCTTGTGCCTAGATGCTTACAATAGTTTCTTACATCTATCTGATGAAGAGTCGTATTCATATCCTTATGGTTTCTCTCGTACTAATAAGGATTGTATTGACTCTGGTGTCCCAAACGTCCAAATAATGAAAATATAGTGACTAAGGAAATTGGTGACTTGACTCGTATCGTAGGTTGCATTTCTAGGCTTGCATGATATCATTATAACACACTCCATCAGATAATAAAAAAGATCTATTCCTTTAACCGATTGTCCCCTTTAATCCTTTGCTCATGTAATCAACTACATTTCATCTCCTTAAGGTTACCTATCTATGCACAAATGATTAGTAACAAGAACAAGATCATGACATATATTCAGCACAAGATAAAACAAAGCACATGTGATCTACATCTGTCATTTATGGACCTCAACTATTATCACACATACACGATCTAATCTACAAAAAGCATATAACATCGAACAATCATACAACAACAAGAGACATGATAAGAGATATAGACAAGAAAACATATAAAGCACCAAAATGGATCATATATATA
>MU226860.1:2228490-2239377 GCA_018584345.1 Thuja plicata
ATATATATATGTATGTATGTACGTATGTATGTATATGTGTGTGTATATATATATATATATAATGTCTCGGTGTATACAAAAACATGTGCTCTCATAAATATCAAGCAAAATTGTGTACCCTCGGTGCAAATGAATCATATACAATCAAATGGATCTCAAAAATCAGAAGAGGATAAGACAAGAAAGGGGACGATCAGGTCTCGCTTCCTCCCTCACTACCATCAAGAGGTGGGTGTGGAGGAGTCTCTGTGCTAGGTGGAGGGCCTATCAACTACTTACAGGTGGTGTGTAATCTCTAGGCCGTCCATGCCTCCACATACACTTGAATTAATGAGTTGATACGAGGACCACCATTCTCGCTCTGAGCAGCTTCTCGAAACTCAAAAGGTGGACAGTGAAAATGGTTTGAAAATGACCCTTCTAAGCCTTATATAGAGATTTGAACTAATTTTCAAAATGCTCCTATGGATGCAAAAATTGCACCCTTGGTTAATCGGCCTTCTCTAAATCGATTTTTGGGACTAAAATCAAAATTTGACGATGTTTCAATCCTCAAAAATGAAATTTAACCTTTTTTACAAATGTAGTTGATTGTTGATGCTTTCCTCACAGGATTTTGATTCAATATTCCTTTTGATCCCCTTTTTAGCGCATTTCCCTCTTTGATTCAAAAATTCAACTTAATCTTGGTCAAAATTGGTCAACCAGACCTCAAACAGGCTCGCATCTCACATTTATCAATTCTTTTTCAACCTATCAGGCTTGTGCCTCCCCTCATTTTGATTTTGTTCTCTAGGGGGTAGTACCACTACATCAACAATTTGATTCACATTAAAAAGTTAAATCTACAGGGATTAGTCCCTGGCTCAAATCAGAATCCAATAAAGTGATTCTCATCACTACACATCAAAATCTAGGTCTCTATGGGCATATCAAATTCATCACACCATATCAATCTGAGAACTCCCATCAATCTAGGAATTGGCTTCATCAGGATCCATATCAAGTCAATTATCCCAATCAATCAATCAAATGACAATCAGTCTCATCACACCACATCAGGTTGGTTTGCCATTCAAAATTAATCTTAATCAGGAAATCTTCATGGAGGATGGACATTCACTTTCATTGCTTCACATCAAGCTGGATGCTCAAACTCTTTTATCAGTATTTTCTCAATCAAGCCCAGAGATGACATACGTAGATCTCTTTATCTGTCTTTGCTCAATCAAGTCCGAAGCTGATATTTTTAAAATCTCCAATCGATCTTCGTTCGATCAAGTTTGGAATTAGTTCTGATCTGTGGGATAGTTTCATCACTTCACATCAAGCTATTTCCAGATTCAAGCAAACTTTAAATTTTTTTGACCCAATGTGTTCCCAGATCGATCATACATTCATCAAAGAGGGGAAAATTTAATAACCTAAAAAATGATCTAGCAAACCCATAGCCCCCTTTTCTCAAATATTTGGTCGTAATAAATCCTAAATCTAAGACATTATTTCTAAACTTTAAATTATTGAGCATTTATGTTGGATGATATCAGATTTGGCTACTATTCATGTTGTTGATTTTCATGTTTTTTCACTGATGTCAACATATGTTTCTGTGAAGAGAACAAACTGGCTACTTGACTGACAGAAGTGTAAGGACACTGTAGGGATGATTCAGAACAATCAAAGACAAGATTAGGAAGATAGATGTGTGATGATCTTATTCCTAAGGTTTCTTGACTTGAGGTTACATATTGGTGATGTTACAGATGACGTAGTGAAGACTGGTTTCTCGACTATGATAGAAATGCTTGATAGAGAATGTCTTTGTATTTTGCAAATATCTTACAGATGAAGATGTTTTAGCGTATGTGAGTTTATGAGATGACTGAGGAAACATTTAGGAATTTTTTCTACTGATCAATAGTTGTGAAAGTATTGGTGACATCAACTGTGGCATGTATTCTAGAGAGGACCTATTCTGGTGGCCGACTTCAAACATGTAGCATGTATTATGAATTATGAGCATGGATTGCGGATCTTGGTGTATAACTAATGGATTATAATTGGATTTTACTTGTTATAGGTACCGTGTGTATATTATCAAGGGGTTAAACAATTGTTTATATATTGGGAAAGCCTAATTTTCTGACCTAATTAATTATTTGTGTAGTTGGGAAAGCTTAATTGACCAACCTAATGAATTATTTTAATAGGGTATATATGAGTGATCTTTTCTTTTGGAAAGATGTGGTAGAGATTGAAAAGGCTGAGAAGTGTGAAAGTTGTGAGGCTTGTTTTGTTGTTGGATGTAGAGCAAATTTGGTGATATGAATACTTCATTGGAACTAACCAAGCAAAGACAATTACTATCAGATAGTTCACTAGATTTTATGTTTCTTATATACACTTGTTTGGATTGTGAATCCTTGAGGGTGTATTTAACCTTCTTTGGGAAGTGTGCTTGGGCAGTGAGCCTATTACTTTTTCTTGACTCCTAATAGGGTTTGTCCTCTAATAGGGAATATGTACTGTCATGTTGTAATAATCTCCCAATAGGGATACTATACTCTTAGTACATTATTTCTAGGTGATAATTACCACTGGGGTTTCACCTTTAACATGGTTTCCTCGACAACAAGTATTGTGTTGGCATTTATTGTGTTATAATTTGAATTACAGTTTTGGTTTATAAAGTATAAATTTTAATATTCTATATCACAACTGATTCACCCCCCCTCTTAGTTGTGCTTGTGGATTATTATTCATAATAATTGGTATCAGAGCTACTGGTCCTTAGAGACAAAGCTTAACAGATTTAGGTGATCCTGAAGATGACTTACTACAAGAAGGGTAGTCTGAAATTCAATCTTGAAAACTTTGACAGTTGGAAGAACAAGATGAGAACACATTTGCTATGTTTGGGAAATGACTACTAGATGATTACAAAAACTAATGAAAATATAGAAAGTGAAGATTAATTAGAGAAAGCTACTGAAGATGATAAGAAGCTATTTTAGTGCAATATGGTTGCAAGGGAATCATTGATCAACGCACTTTCTGAAGGTGATTTCATAGAAGTAAAAGACTTCGACTCTGCACATGAGATTTGGACAAGATTGGTGGCACTATATGAAGGAGATAAGTTTGAAAAATAGGAAAAGTTATAAAAATGGAAGACAAAGATGGAGTCATTGAAAATGAGAGAATATAAGAAAATTAGGGCATATGGACAGATAATTACTCAAGTGGTCATTGGAATTAGAAACTCTGGAGGTACTTGTAGTGAGGAAGAAGTGATTGCAAAGATTCTCAAATCTCTAATACCTAAATATAGAACTAAAGTACAAGACATAGAGGAGATTATACCTTTGACACTGAACTTCACTAGAGAAATGTTGATTGCAAATATCACTACTTTTGAGGCTGCAAAATTGGGAGATTCTTTACGTAAAGTTGACTCAGCATTCAAGCCAACCGTAAATACCTTAATTGGAATTGCGATCACCAGAAATAGTAACTTGAGAGAAGATCTTGGAGAACATGTTGATGATTGGGAACATGTACAGGAGGAAGAAACAAAGCTAGATGAAGTAGTTTCACTAATCGCTATAAGAGAAAAGAGAGGTAAGGGTAAATTTGAAGGAAAATTACTTTTGAAATGTTTTTCATGTAACAATATTGGTCATTTTGCATCTCATTATCCCACAAGGGTTCCTAATCATAAACCTAATTCTTACAAATAAACGCATCCTAAAGAAAAGGAATTCTATTATGCTAGTGAGGGTGTTTCTGATGTCGATGGTAACTATGATGAAATTGGATTTATTGAAATAAAGGATGATAGACGTATACATGACGAAAAAGCCTTAGTATCTCATGGTAAAAGGAAATTTGAATGGGTTATAGATAGTGGTTGTTCACATCATATGGATGGAGACAAAAATAAATTTGTGAGTCTGAAAAGATATGATGGTGGTGTTGTTAGATTTGGTGATAATACTCCTAAGCTTATCATTGGTGTTGGATCTATTTCTCTGGATGGAAAGAATAATACTAACAATGTATTACTTGTTGATGGGTTTAAACATAATCTATTGAGTTTTGGGTAGTTAGTCGATAGAGGTTATCAATTGAAATTAATTGATGGGAAATGCTCTATTAGAAGTAAATTATGAGACTTGATCACATCTAGTACTAAATCTAGAGGTAATGTATTTGAATTAAATACATATGAAGCTTCTTGTTTTATTGCAAAGGTTGATGATAATTGGCTATGGCACAAAAGATTTTTTCATATTAACTTTGATAACATTATGAAGGAAAGTATGAATAATTTGTAAGAGATATATGTAATATTGTGAAGTCATCTAACACTGTGTAGAGAGTGTGTTATGGGGAGGAAGACTAGAAGTATTTTTAAAAGAAAATCATATTAAAAAAAAGGGGAAGTTGGATATGGTGTATACAAATCTATGTGGTCCTACAAGAACAAGATCTTATTATGGAGAAAGGTACTTTATAAATTTTTTTGATGACTTTTATAGAATGATGTGGGTCACATAGTTGAGAGAGAAATCTGAAGCATTTGGAAAATTCAAGTTATTTAAATCAAAAGTTGAGAATGAATTTGGGTTGAAGATAAAATGTTTGAGATCAGATAGAGGTGGAGAGTTTACATCAGAGTTATTGGTGTAGGGCACCAAAGCTATGTTCTTCATGTTCTTCCCTAGGATAGATTAGGATCCTTTGGGGTTAGTTGATAAATGAGAATAATGTAATAAGCCAAGTGTAAGATCTTTCAGATCCTAGGTGCAATTATAAACCATGATGTCAAAATGATTAAATGGGAATAAAGTTTTTATTTCAGTTTCTCACTAGGTATTAGTTCATTAGGAAATGTTTTGAAGCCATTTATGGCATTACATAAGCCTAGTGTGCAACATATTGCAAATTGGCAAAATTGTCAAAAATGTTGTTTGACAACATTGACAACTTTTCAAAAAGTTACTCAGTATAGTTGAAAATTTGCAACTTCAATTCATAACTATTTGAATTATAGTTATGAGAATTGAAAATGGTATTTAAAAATTTTTGAAGCTCATTCATGAGTTAGCAATGATTGTACAGACTTTTGGAAGGGTAAACCAATAAGGAATTCTATTATTTTGAAAATAGTTACTTTGTTTTTGTGTTTGCAGATATTGTACAGATTGGTACGGATGAAAAGAAAATTTATTTATTTTTCTTATGGATATATATGATATGTTCCTTTGGTTTGGGGTGATTTAGTCTTGTTTGGTAAGATAACAGCAATTTACAAGTTCACTAGTTCTCTAGACCCCAGAAATTGAGGGTAATTTGGTTATTGATCCCTAACTTGCTTTCCCACCATGGAAAAAGCATGGCCCTTTGGGGAATTAAATTAGGGAGGGTATCTTAGAGATTATTGAAGCATAGAAATAGAGGATTCGTCTAGAGGATTTTACCACCCAACCCTAGGTCAAATATCTCTTGGATTTCACCAGGAAAGCAGGAGAATGAATGGATAACTACTCTCATTGATTGAAGAGACTTGGTGAATGGTTGGGATAGACAATTTAGAGTATAGGGAAGATTCCTAAGGGTTTTATTTTTTTTTATGAACCCATTTTCAAATAGTTGCATTGTTATCCAAGCATGGTCTAGGCAATTAGGCCTGTGGACAGAGTTGGAGTTTGATACTGGAGGAGTGAAGTTAGAATTCCATCTCTTCGGGTATGAAGGATAAGGATAAAGGGTATCCTAAAAGGTATGGATATTGACAATTCATTTGGATAAGTTGAGAGTTATCCACCAAAAATTGAGTGAGAAAGGCTACAATGTTGACTGTCCTAATTTGAGTAGGATAGGTTGTGGGTGTTTAGGAACTCTAAAAGTGAGTGATTCCTAGTGTAATAGGTCAGTATAAGAGCTTCCCACCATTGAATTTAATTCTCATATGGTTGGGATAGAAATAATTCATTTCTTCTATTTGAGGGAATTGATCCCTAACGTCCAAATTGGATCCAAGTTGTGAGAAGTCCCTAAAAGTCAGGGAAGGGTGTGGCATACTAGGTCCACTTGAGAAAGGAGGTATAGAAACCATAGGAGTTGTTGGATCAAGGAGAAGGCCTAAGGTAGGGATTTGAGGTTCTTCTAGTGAAACAAGACAAATCTAGGTTGTGTGGATGCTTTCTTTGCATCACTTATTTAATACCCATTGTGAAGAACACAGAATATACAAACAAACATAAGCTCCTAGGACACCACAATAGAATGAGATAGCAGAGAGATGAAAAAAACTATAGTAGATGCTGCAAGGACTATTCTACTAGAAGGAAATGTGTCACATTTTCATTGGAGAGAAGTTGTTGGTACTTCTATGTACATCTTGAATAGAATTCAAATAAAAAAAGGTACAAGACTCCTTATGAATTATGGTTTGATCATGCACCTACTGTAAAATATTTCACAATATTTGTAAGTAAAACATTATATCAAAATAAATGATGAGATAGAGAAGTTTGATGCTAGAAGTGATGAAAGAATCTTTCTTGGTTATTCTACTAAGAGAAAAGCATATAAATGTTTAAATCTAATATTGAGGAAGTTGATTGAAAGCGCCAATGTGAGGATAGATGAAAAGTTTTTGATTCAGGAAAGAATATATGGTTGTGGTCAGATTAAAAAGATTAAAGAGGTAACTAGTGAACCTGAAGAACCTTTAATTGTTGATAATGAGATTGAAGATGAATTAATTGAGGCTATTGAGACTCCTAAGGCTTTGAGGTATGTTAAGAAGAATCATCTCAAAGATCAAATTATTGGTGATGCAAGTAAAGGTATGATGACTAGATTTAGAAATAGAGATGAAATTTGTTTGATTTCTCAAGTTGAACCAATAAATACTGATGAAGCTTGTAGAGATGAATCATGGAATTAAGCTATAAAATAACAACTTGAACAGATAAAGAAAAACAATACTTGGGAATTGGTTCCAAGACCTAAGAATAAAAATGTGATAGGAACTAAATGGGTTTTCAAAAATAAGATGGATGAGGAAGGAACAGTGGTAAGAAAAAAGGCTAGACTGGTTTGTAAGGGCTAATCGCAACAAGAAGGCATAGATTATGAAGAAACCTTTTCTCCTATTTCTAGGTTGGAAGCTGGGAGATTATTTATTGATTGTGCTGCACATAAAGACTTTAAAGTATATCAGATGGATGTGAAATCAACATTCTTCAATGGAGATTTGGAAGAAGAAGTATACATTGATAAACCTGATGGATTTCCTTTGACAAAAGATGAAGACATGGTTTTTAAGGTGAAGAAAGCACTATATGGACTGAAACAAGCACCGAGAGAATAATATGCAAGACTGGACAAGTATCTACTTTGTCTTGCTTTCAGAAAATTAAATGCAGACAATAATTTATATTTAAGAAATGATGAAGATGGAATCTTAATCATAGAATTTTTTGTTGATGATATCATTTTTTGAGGCAATGATAAGATGATTAAGAAGTTCTTTAAAGAAATGGAAAATGAATTTGAGATGTCAATGATTGGTGAAATGGAATTCTTTCTTGGTTTTCAAATCAATCAGAGTAAGAATGGTATTTTTATATCTCAGACCAAGTATCTTAAGGAAATGTTGAAGAAGTTTGGAATGGAAGATTGTAAACCTATTGGAACACCTATGGTCACTGGTTGCAAAATGACTAGTAATGATGAGACTCAAAGTGTTTTTTAGACAAAGTACAGATCTATGATTGGTGGTATACAATATCTAACTTACAATAGACCAGATATTACTAGTGTAGTTGGAATTGTGGCAAGATATTAGGCAAATCCAAAAGAGACACACGTTGTTGTGAAAATAATTTCAAGATACTTTAAAGGAACAATAGAATATGGATTATGGTATGAAAAATTAGATGACTTTATTTTACAGGCTTATACTAATGCTGATTCAGCAGGTAATGTGGATGATAGAAAAAACACAAGTGGTGGTACATTTTTCCTTGGGAAAAGGTAGGTTTCTTGGTTAGGTAAGAATCATGACTGTATTGCTCAATCTACTATTGAATCAGAGTATGTTGCTGCTGCAATAAATTGCACACAATTTGTTTGGATAAAATATTTGCTGAAGAACATCGAAATAATTTTTGAAGAGCTAGTGGTTATTGATTTTGATAACACTAGCACAGTGAATATGTCAAAGAATCATGTAATTCATTCAAAGACTAAACAAATTTCTGATGAGTATAATTTCTTGAGGGAGAAGGTAGCAAAGAAAGAGATTAAACTAGTATATCAACACAAGGGAACAAATAGGAGATATTTTTATTAAACCTTTGCCAAAAGATGCTTTTAAGTATCTCAAAAGCATGGTTGGGGTAAGATCCCCTCCTTGTGAAAATTAATTTATGCAAGGTATGCATCAGTCCAGTGGCTTTTAGATCCATATCATTTTCTGGACATGATGTATGGATCTACTCCTCAGGGGGAGTGATCACTGGAACACTATGGAGAACATCTGGGTGATTTTGCACCTAGCTATTAGACGTGAATATTTGAACAAGATAAAACTTACAGAATATTATAGAATACTTATGGAACCCTTTTCCATTACTTCCCAAGGGGGAAAGATTCTATGTGAAAATCCCCAATGTTTGGGGGAGATTTGCGTTGAGGATATTGATAAGATTGTACTGAGAGAGAGTAATTTTTGGGTTGATGTATTTTCCCATATGTTTCCATCAATGCATAAGGGGGATATTTTTGGATGATATCAGATTTAGATATTATTCATGTTGTTGATATTCATGTTTTTCCACTGATGTCAACATATATTTCTATGACGAGAACATACTAGCTACTTGGTTGACAGAAGTGTACGGACACTATAAAGATAAGTCAAAATGATCAAAGATAGTATTATGGAGATATATGTATGATGACCTTATTCCTAAGTTTTTTTGACTTGAGGTTACATATTGGTGATGTTACAGATGATTTAGTGAAGAATGGTTTCTGGACTGTGATAGAAATGCTTGACAGAGCAAGTCTTTTTATTTTGATATATCTTACATATGAAGATGTTTTAGTGCATGTGAGCTAATGGGATGAATTAGGACACATTTAGGAATGTTCTTTACTAATCGACAGTTGTGAAATTACTGGTGACGTCAGCTGTGGCATATATTTTAGAGAGGACCTATTTTGGTGGCCAACTTTAGACATGTAGCATGTATTATGAATTATGAACGTGGATTGCAGATCTTGGAGTATAACTAATGGATTATAATTGATTTTTACTTGTTATAGGTATCGTGTGTATCTTAGAAAGGGGTTAAAAAATTATTTGTATATTGGGAAATCCTAATTGGCTGACCTAATTAATTGTTAGTGTAGTCTTGAAAGCTTAATTGGCCGACCTAATGAATTATTGTAATATGGTTCATATATGAGTGATCTATTCTTTTGGAAAGATGTGGTAGAGATTGAAAAGGAAGAGAAGTGTGAAAGCTTTGAGGCTTGTTTTGTTGTTGGATGTAGAGAAGAGTTGGTGATAAGAGTACTTCATTGGAACTGACCAATCAAAGATAGTTGCTATAAGACAACTCACTGGATTATATATTTCTTCTATACACTTATTCCGATTATGAATCCTTGAGGGTGGATTTAACCTTCTTTGGGCAGTGAGCCTACTCCTTTTTCTTGACTCCTAACAGGGTATGTCCTCTAACTAGAACTATGTACTATAATGTTGTAATAAGCTCCTAACATGGATAAATATTTTAACAGGGATACTATACTCTCATTACATTATTTGTGGGTTCTAATTCTCACCTGGGTTTTATCTTTAATAGGGTGTCCTCAACAAGTATTTTGTGATTGTGTTGGCATTTATTGTGTTATCATTTGCATTGTAGTTTTGGTTTATAAAGTATAAAGTTTAATATTATATATCACAACTAATTCGCCCCTCCTCTTAGTTGTGCTTGTGGACTGTTATTCTTAACAATTTAATAAAACTTGCTTATATAATTCTAATCCTCACTTCTTGAATCAAATCATCAAACATCAAAGCCTAAACCCGAAAATCATAAAACATTGGGATAAATAAAAAGTCCTAAGTTCAGAAAGTGAACCCATTCACACATGGGTGTGCACTCAAAAATCAATAAAACAAATAAAAGGGAGAAAATATCAATTTTTTCTTATTCACCACAAAGTTGATCAATCCCAAATCACTTTATCTTCTTACATGGATTGAGAGTAATTGCATCTTCACCATTGATCAATCTTTGTTTCCTCATGTGATGCCCAAAAGTTTGGGTCAAAACACAACCAAATTTTTTTTTTTTTTTAAAGTGAAAAAGTTCCACGTTGAAGTTGCAGGAAAGAGGATTCAATGATGTGGTCACAAAAGACTCTGGTGATCAACCTCAACAATGTTGAAACCATATGATTCTAGATGATATCGATATAATCAAAGAAGATCGTTGATCATCTTCTCGATCAATATCGTCGATCATCGATCTAAAAAGCTTATAGGTTATCTAGGAGGAATTGAATGTTATAGTTTACGTCCTTCTAAAAATAGGTTAACCATATCCCAATAGGGTACATATCAAGCCAATGTGATTCTATAATTGTGTGGTCCATTTATGGAAATGATGAATATAAAATTTAATTTGACGTTTACATCAATATTCATTTTCAAATGAATAAATACCAATTCAATTTATAATTACAACATACCCATTTAATCAATGTACTTTTAACCAATTAATACTCTCAAAGGTAACATTAGTTTATGATAAATATTATCAAAGTTTATGATTCAATAATATTTATGGTATT
>MU226860.1:2250778-2268554 GCA_018584345.1 Thuja plicata
GCAATATCTTTGTTAAAGTAGTTAACGAATCTATTCAGTTGTAAGGATTTAAAAGAATTTGCATAATACTTTCCTATAGAGATTAGCGTAGGAAGCTGTTTCCGCACCTGAGTTTCCTTACAGTATCATGGTTATTGATGAGGATTGTATTTATGGTTATGTAAGTTGTATTTGTTATATCTATTCAAATGGTATCTTTTGTTATATTGTTAGTCATGTTTTTCTTTAAGTAATTCAAAGTCATGGAACCCTTGAGTTTTGTAATCTATGTGAGTGTAAGACATGTGTATAAATGGTATTTGCTTCTGCATTAATGTATGGCTCTTTATGTTAACTTTAAAAAAAAATATTTAGCAAACATAGTATCATGTTTAGGTTAATAACTCTTGGGTTCCCTAGCGGGGCATTACACTTTCACCATAGTAAGTTCTTGTTCTTATAGGACTAGAGAGATCTTTGTATACCAGATCCAACTTCTCTTTCACTGAAAAGGATTTTCTTTGTAAGCTGCTCTTAGTTTGTTTTCATATCACACACTCTCCACACATAGTGTTAGTAGTCTTGACAATTATTGGAAAATCTTTGACTGCATTAGTGTTACTGGCCTTTAAAATATCAAAATTTATATGAAAAAACCTCAATGAACTGTCATATACCTTTGTGAAATTGTTTTTACCTCTGTAGTATTCAGCTCAAACACATTACTTCTTGACTTAGTACCTGATGCGATCAAGTTTCTAGATTGACCTTTTATAGTACATTTTCCATTCATAAACTATAAGTGATATCGCTTGTCTACAAGTTTTTCAACACTCAACATGTTGTGCTTAAGACCATCAATAGGTAAGACATCATCAATGTTAGTTTTACCTATTGGATGCTATCAGTTTTTGGTATTGATCATGCTATTGATGTTCATGTTTTAGTCACTGATGTCAACATATATTTCTATGGAGAAACATACTAGTTACTTGAATGGCATAAGTGTATGAAAACTGTATGGATGATTTAAGACATGATCAAAGTTGGATTTTAGTAGAAGGATGTGTTATAACCTTATTCCTAAGGTCACTTGGCTTAATGTTACATATTGTGAATGTTACAGTTGATTTGTTGAAGACTGGTTTTATGGACTATAACTGTGATTCTGGACAAAGCAGGTCTCTGTGTTTCTAGTGTATCTTTCTGGAAAACATATTTCACAAGAAGCAAGCTTACTAGTGGATAGCCAACATATGGTTGAGTAATGGGTTGAGTTAAATTTCCTTATTATTACTGGTGACATCAGCTATGGTGTGTATTCTGGAGAAGACCTCTTTACTGGCCAACTTCAGACATGTAGTGTGTGAAATTAATTATGAGCGTAGATTGTGGATCTGGAAGTATATGTGATGGATTATAATTGATTTTTACTTGTTATAGGTACCATGTGTATCTTTTCAAGGGGTTATATAATTATTTGTATGATGGAAAGCCTTAATTGGCTGACCTAGTTAATTATGTATTGGGAAAGCTTAAATGGCCGACCTAATGAATTATTGTAAGAGGGTATATATGAGAGATATTTTTCTTGTGGAGAAGATGTGGAAGAGATTAAAAAGGGTAGAGATGTTTGGAAGCTACAAATCTTGTTGACTGCTGGATGTAGAGCAGAGTTGATGATTGTTATACTTCATTGAAACTGACCAAGCAAAGATAGTTACTATCAGACAGTTCACTAGATTATGTATTTTCTTTATACACCTGATTGTAATTGTAAATCCTTGAGGGTGTCCTTAACCTTCTTTGGGTAGTGTGCCTTGGTAGTGATCCTACTATATTCTTTGACTCCTAATAGGATCTATCTCCAAATAGGGACTATGTAATGTAATGTAATGTTGTAACACTCCTAACATGGATAATATCTTTTAATAGGGATACTATAATCTCATTACATTATTTATGGGCATCAATTCCCACTGGGGTTTTACCTTTAACAAGTTTTCCTTGCCAAAAAAAATTGTGTTATAGTGTTGGCATTTACTGTGTTATCATTTACTTTTGCTGATATGGTTTATAAAGTTTAAATGTTAATAATCTATACTACAATTGATTCACCCCCCCTCTCAGTTGTCTTGTGGATTGTTATTACTAACAATTGGTATCAGAGCTACCGGTCCTTAGATAGAAAGTTTAATAGCTTGAGGTGATCTTGAAGATGACTTACTACGGGAAGGATAGTCCAAAGTTTGATCCTGAAAACTGTGACAGTTGGAAGAAAAGGATGAGAACACATTTGCTATGTCTGGGAATTGATTACTAGATGATCACAAAGAAGGATGAAAAGATAGAGACTGAGGATGAGCTAGAGAAGGATACTAAAGATCAAAAGAAGTTATTTTCATGCAATATTGTTGTAAGGGAATCTTTGTTCAATGCTCTTTCAAAGGGATAATTCACTAAAGTAAAGGACTTGGACTCTGCACATGAAATTTGAACAAGAATGGAAGCATTATATGTTGAAGACAATTTTAAAAAGCAAGCAAAGTTATAGAACTATAAGACAAAGATGGAATCACTGAAGAGGAGAGAAGATGAGAACATTAGGGCATATGCACAGAGAATTATTGAAGTGGTTACTAGCATTAGAAACTCTAGAGGAACTTACAATGAGGAAGAAGTGATTGCAAAGATACTCATATTTTTGACACCTGTATACAGAACCAAAGTACAAGCTATAGATGAGATTATACCTTTGACACCGAACTTCACAAGAGAAATGTTGATTGGAAAACTAACTACTTTTGAGGTCATGGAATTAGGAGAAACTGTACCTAAAGTATAGTCTACATTCAAGGAAACCGTGCACAAGAACAAAAAGACCTTATCTGGAAACGCAGGCACCAGCAGTAGTGACATAAGAGAAGAGTTTGGAGCTTATGTTGATGAATGGGAACAGATACAGGAGGAAGAAAGAAATCTAGATGAAATTGTGGCACTGATTGCTAGAAGAGAAAAGAGAGGTAAG
This sequence comes from Thuja plicata, assembly GCA_018584345.1. Classification (NCBI taxonomy): domain Eukaryota; kingdom Viridiplantae; phylum Streptophyta; class Pinopsida; order Cupressales; family Cupressaceae; genus Thuja; species Thuja plicata. The sequence goes on from MU226860.1 coordinate 2,253,786, forward strand.
GGCAAATTTTAAGGGAAATTACCTTTGAAGTGTTTTTCATGTAACAAGATTGGTCATTTTGCATCTAGATGTCCAACAAGAGTTCCAAAGCACAAACCTAATTTTTTTAAGTCTAAATACTCAAAATAAAAGGAATGTTATTATGCTAGTGAGGGTATATCAGATGATGATGATGGTGACTATGATGAAATTATATTTATTGCTTTTAAGGATGATGTACCTATGCAAGAAGAAAAAGCCTTAGTATCTAGAGTTGAAAAGAAATCTGAATGTGTTATAGATAGTGGTTGTTCACATCATATGACTGGAGATAAAAATAAGTTTGTAATTTTGAAAAGACATGATGGAGTAGTTCTCAGATTTGGTGACAATAATCCTAAGCTTATTATTCAAATTGGATCTATCTCTTTGGATGGAAAGACTAACACTGACAATGTATTACTTGTTGATGGAATTAAGCATAATCTGTTGAGTGTTGGACAGTTAGTAGACAAGGGTTACCAATTGAAATTATTTGATGGGAAATGCTCGATCAGAAGTAAAGTAGGAGACTTGATCACATCTGGTACTAAATCTAGAGGTAATGTATTTGAATTGAAAAAATCTGAAGCTTCTTGTTTTATTGCGAATGTTGATGATAGTTGGTTATGGCACAAAAGATTTTGTCATGTTAACTTTGATAACATTGTGAAGGCATGTATGACAAAAGCAGTAAGAGATCTACCTAAGATTTTAAAACCATCTAACACTATGTGTAGAGATTGTGTTATGGGGAAGTAGACTAGAAGAAATTTTAAAAGAAAACCTTATTCAGAAAAAGGGAAGTTGGATTTGATACATACAGATCTATGTGGTCCTACATGAACAAGATCATGCTATGGTGAAATGTACTTTATACTATTTGTTGATGACTTTTCTAAAATTTTGTGGGTTACATATTTGAGAGAGAAATCTAAAGCATTTGACAAGTTCAAGTTATTCAAAGAAAAAGTTGAGAATGAATCTGGTTTAAAGATGAAGTGTTTGAGATTAGATAGAGGAGGAGAGTTCACATCAAAGATATTTAATACATACTATGAAGAAAATGGAATGCAGGGACAAACTTCAGCCCCTATAACTCCACAATAGAATGAGATAGCAAAGTGAAGAAACACAACTATATTAGATGCTGCGAGGACTATGTTGCTGGAAGGAAATGTGTCACATGTTCACTAGAGACAAGTTGGGACTGCTATGTACACACTGAACAAAATTCAGATCAGAGAAGGTACAAGTAAAACTCCTTATGAATTATGGTTTGCTCATACACCTACTGTGAAATATTTTAGAATATTTGGAAGTAAATGTTAAATCAAGAGAGATTATGAGATATGCAAGTTTGATGCTAGAAGTGATGAAGGAATCTTTCTTGGTTATTCCACTAAGAGTAAAGTTTATAAATTTTTCAATTAGAGATTGAGGAAATTGATTGAAAGCACCAATGTGAGGATAGATGAAAAATTTCAGATTCAGGAAAGGATGTATGATTGTTGTCAGATTATAGAAACAAATGAGGTTACTGTTGAACCAGAAGAATCTTTGATGGTTGACAATGAGATTAAATATTAACAGACTGAAGCTGCTAAGACATTGAAGACACCAAGGTATGTTAAGAAGAACCATCCTGAAGATCTAATTATTGGTGATGATAGAAAAGGCATGAAGACTAGATCTAGAGTTAGAGATGAGATCTATTTGATTTTTTAAGTTGAACCAAAGACTACTGATGAAGCATGTAGAGATGAATCTTGGACTAAAGCTATGGATGATGAACTAGAACAAATAAAGAAAAATAATACTTGGGAATTGGTTCAAAGACCTAAGAACAAAAATGTTATTGGTACTAAATGGGTTTTCAAAAATAAGATGGATGGGGAAGGAACAATGGTAAGAAACAAGAATAGACTGGTATGTAAAGGCTACTCACAAAATGAAGGCATAGACTATGAAGAAACATTTTCTCTTGTTTCTAGATTGGAATCTATGAGATTATTGCTTTCTTATGCTGCACATAAAGAATTTAAGGTTTATCAGATGGATGTGAAGTTAGCATTCTTGAATGGTGATCTAGAAAAATAAGTTTACATTGAGAAACCTAATGGTTTTCCTTTGATAGATGATGAAAACATGGTTTTAAGAATAAAGAAAGCATTGTATGGACTGAAACAAGCACCAAGGGCATGGTATGCAAGACTGGACAAATATCTACTTCATCCTGGTTTCAGGAAAGGTAATGTAGTTAGTAATTTATACTTAAGAACTGAAGAATATGGAATCTTGATTATAGAATTTTTTGTTCATGATATCATTTTTGGAGGCAATGATAAGATGAGTACGAAATTTTCTTAAGAAATGGAAAATGAATTTGAAATATCAATGATTGGTGAGATGAAATTTTTTCTTGGTTTTCAAATTAATCAGAGTAAGAATGGCATTTTTATATCTTAAATAAATATTGAAAAAGTTTGGAATGGAAGATTGTAAACCTATTGGAACACCTATGGTGACAGGAAACAAACTGACTAATAGTGATGAGACTCAAAGTGTTGTTCAGACTAAGTACTGATCGATGATTGGAGGTCTAAAATATCTAACACACACTAGACTAGATATTACCAATGCATTTGGAATTGTGGCTAGATATCAGGAAGATCCTAAAGAAACATATTTTGCTATTGTGAAAAGAATTTTTAGATATTTGAATGGGACAATAGAATATGGATTATGATATGAAATATCTGATGATTTTACTTTGCAGGCTTTTACTGATGCTGATTGGGTAGGTAATGTGGATGAAAGGAAGAGTACAAGTGGTGGTGCATTTTTCCTTGGGAAAAGGATGGTTTCTTGGTTGAACAAGAAGCAAAACTGTACTGCTCAATCTACTATTGAGTTAGAATATGTTGCTGCTATAATAAATTGCACACAAGTTGTTTGGATCAAACAAATGCTAGAAGACATTGGAATAGTTTTCCATGAGCTAGTGGTTATTCATTGTGATAACAATAACATAGTAAACATGTCAAAGAATCCTATAATGCATTAAAAAACTAAGCATATTTCTATTAAGTATCATTTCTTGAGGGAGAAGGTAGAAAATAAAGAAATTAGACTGGAGTACATTAGCAATAAGGAACATATAGCAGATATATTTACCAAAACATTGCCAAAATATGTTTTATAATATCTTAGAGGCATGTTTGGGGTGTTGGCCCCTCCCAGTGGTAGTTAATTGATGCAAATATGCACCTATCCAGTGGTTTTTAGAGCTATATCACACTCTGGATGTATGGATCTACTCCTTACGGGGAGTGATCACAGGAGAACACTATGGAGTACATATGGGTGATCTTGAACCTAATTGATGGACATGAAGATTTTAAAAAGATACACAATACTACAGAATACTACAGATGAGTTATGGCACCCTTTTCCATTGCTGTAAAAGGGGGAAGGAATCTATGTGAAAATCTCTACTATTTTTGGGAGATTTGTGTTGAGGATATTGAGAAGATTGTATTGAGAGAAAGTAATTTTGGGTTGATGCATATGGATTTTCCCATATGTTTCCATCAATGCCAAAGGGGGATATTGTTGGATGATATCATTTTTTGGTACTGATCATGCTGTTGATGTTCATGTTTTTGTCACTGATGTCAACATATATTTCTATGGAGAAATAGACTGGTTACTTGACTGGCAGAAGTGTACGAAAACTATATAGATGATTCAAGACAATCAAAGTTTGATTTTAGTAGAATTATGTGTGTTGAAATTATTGCTAAGGTTTCTTGGCTTAATGTCACATATTGTGGAAGTTACAGTTGATTTGGTGAAGACTGGTTTTCTTGACTGTAACTGTGATTCTCGACAGAGTAGGTCTTTGTGTTTCTGGTGTATCTTTCTGATGAAGATATTTAAGAAGAAGTGAGCATACTAGTGGACATCTGACATATGGTTGAGTAATGGGTTGATTTCAATTATCATATTTTTACTGGTGACATCAGTTGTGGCGTGTATTCTGGAGAAGACCTATTTACTGCCCGACTTTAAATATGTAGTGTGTGAAATTAATTGTGAGCGTGGATTGTAGATCTGGAAGTATATGTGATGGATTGTAATTGATGTTTACTTGTTATAGGTATGGTGTGATCTTTGGAAGGGGTTATATAATTATTTGTATGATGGAAAGTCTTAATTGGCTGACCTAGTTAATTATGTATTAGGAGAACTTAACTAGCCGACCTAATGAATTATTGTAAGAGGGTACATATGAGAGATCTTTTCTTATGGAGAAGATGTGTAAGAGATTAAAAAGGGTAGAGATGTGTGGAATCTATGAATCTTGTTGACTACTAGATGTAGAGAAGATTTGATGATTGTTATACTTCATTGGAACTAACCAAGTAAAGACATTTGCTATCAGACAGTTCACTAGATTGTTTATTTTCTTTATATACTTGATTTGGATTGTAAATCCTTGAGGCTGACCTTAACCTTCTTTGGGCAGTGTGCCTTGGAAGTGAGCCTACTATTTTCTTTGACTCCTAATAGGGTTTGTCTCCTAACAGGGACTATGTACTCTAATGTTGTAAAAAGATCCTAACAAGGCTAATATCTTTTAATAGGGATACTATACTCTCAGTACATTATTTGTGGGTGTTAATTCCCACCATAATTTTACCTTTAACAGGGTTTCCTTGACAAAAAATATTGTGTTATGGTGTTGGCATTTACTGTGTTATCATTTAATTTTGCTGATATGGTTTATAAATTTTAAAGTTTAATAATCTATACTACGACCGATTCACCCCCCCTCAGAGTTGTCTTGTGGACTCTTATTCCTAACATTACCATCAAGAGAGGTTGAACTTACTCCAATGATCAAATTAAGAGTGTTATCACCAAATATGAATACACCACCATCATATATACTTAGATGACTAAATTTATCTTTATCGCCAGTCATATGATCTGAACAACCACTATCAATGATCCATTCTAATTTCTTTTTGACATGCGAAACTAGGGATTTTTGTTCATGCACAAAATCCTCATCTTTAATAGAAATAAATCCAATTTCATCATCATCTACAACATCATCATCAAACACACATTCACTATCATAGTAGCATTCCTTATCCTTGGAGTAATTAGGCTTATAAAAACAAGGATTATTCTTAGGAACCCTTATAGGACATCTAGATGCAAAATGACCAATCTTATTACAAAAAAAAAACATTCCAGGGGTAACTTTACCACAATTTCATCTAGTTTCCTTTCTTCTTCTTCTATGTCTGCCAACTAATCAACATATTCTCTAAGCTCTACATGTCTATTTATTCTATTGAAGCTCACAAGACTTGATAGGGTCCTTTTATCATTATGTATAGTACCTTTGAATGTAGAATCTATTGGCAAGTTGACTTCGTGAGGATGCATGACTCATTTTGTGTTGTCATCATGGAAACAAAGTCATGTTTAGTTTCTATCATGAAAGAAAAAATGACTAAGTATGAAAATAGGGTAGACAGAGATACTCATCGATCATCACATCAGCGCACGTGCGAGAGATCAAGTTAGCATATGTGCGTTCAGATATATGTTGTATGACACATGTACATGCTACATCCAGACATGTATAGTATGGAACTATAGTATGGCAAAGTTATAGGTAGATTAGTAGACCAGTAGTCCAGAAGATAGAGCATGGAAGCTGACCACTGTTTTGATCAACGTGAATTATTTTGTAATGTAATGGCTAAGCACCTTTGGTTATATGTTTGTAATGATGTAATTAACATTGTAGTAAACATGCTTGAGCCAACTTGTTCAGAAGTGTTGTATATTTTGTTTTAGGGATTACTAGTGTTTTGTTTTGGGTCGCGCCTATTTGGATATGAACATATAAGTATGTAATGTAAATTTATGTTACAAATGTTGATTATAATGTAAGAGTAAGATACAGAAGTGTAGTACAATGAAGTCAGTATATGATATAGCTCTTTAAGAGAGTAAGAGCATTCGCACATACACAAAACTGATCATACAACAGTGTCATCACAATAGTTCATTTTGATATAGTGTATATCATCTTTCACAAGGTTGTAGCCTTCATCCTATTGGGTAGTGAGCCTAGGCAGTGAGCCATATACCTTTAACAGGGTTTTGTAAAAGACTCCTAACAGGGTCCAACCTTTAACTAGGTCATTGTACTCATATTGTAAAGACTGCTTCTAGCAGAGCAAAGGAACTTTAACAGGTTCATTATAACTAGTACAATATTTGTGGGTACTAATTCCCACCAGGGTTTTCCTCTGATCAAGGTTTCCCCATAATCATATCATGTGGTATGAGTTCTTATGTTAAGCTTCATTCTATGTATGTTTGATTTATGTTTAAGTTGCTAAAAAGTAATTAATAGACAAACACTGATTCACCCACCCCTCTTAGTGTTTCCAACAATTGGTAACAGAGCTCTGGTCCTTAGTAAATAATTTTAACCACTTGAGAAGATCATGGACTCAGCAGAAGAAAAACATTTGAAAAGAATCTTTAAGAAACTCTTGAATAGCTTGATAGATCTAAAAAAGAAAATGAAGAACTTAGACTGAAAGTTAATGGATCACAAATGCTTATCAAGAAATTAAGAAAAGATTTGAAAGATTGTTCTACAAGTGATTTAGGGAAAATGATGAAAAATCTCAATGAAGAGAATATGTCTTTGAAAGATAAAATTGAAAATCTGGATGAACAGCTCACAGACAACCTAATTTCTATTGAAGAAAAGATCAAAGAAAGAAAACAACTAGATGATGAACTCTTGAAAGAAAACATGAAAGTCCTGGAATTGGAAAACATAAAGAAGAAGTTGGAATCTGAATTAACAGAAGTAAAGGATAAGATTGATAAAATTCACACAAGTTCTACTTCACTTCAATCTCAGCTCAATGCATAAAAGCAAAAAGGTGACACTACTGGTCTTGGATTCAATATAGCACAAATTGAAGTCAATTCATTGCAAGAAAGAAAGAAACCTCATGAAGCATCTTCAGAAGCAAAGAAAGAAGCAAATATTGAAAAGATTAAAATAGATCCACCTAAAGGGGAAATCAATCAAGTTAATAGAACTTGTTATGCATGTAACAAACATGGCCATTTGGCAAGAGATTGCAAAAAGGTAAAACCTTTTAATGGCTATTTTTTCTCCTATAACAAATTTGGTCACAGGGCTATACATTGCAGAATAAATCAAAGAAATTAGTCACAGCAGAATCAGAGAATAATGAATCAAAACAATCAGAGAAATGAACCTCAAAGAAATTTGCAAAACACTACATGTCAGATATGCAATTACAATGGACACACAACAAAGCAATGCAGCATGATGAACAAGAGCATCATACCTCCTATCATTTGTCACACATGTGGAAAGGATGGACACGTCTCAAAATTTTGTAGATCCAAACTCAAAAGAAAGAGGATCCTAAGAAGTCACTATTTGAAGAGAAAGGAGAAGTTAAGTTTGTTCAAGCAAATGAAGATTCAGTAAAAATTTGGGCTGAATTAAAGAAGGACAATGATGTTGACAAAGTAGTTGATGCATCCATAGTGGACGCACCCTGTACTTCTGCTTGAATAGACCTTCTTGGTCTTAGGGGGAGGTATTCTAGCTCAGGACCCCTACATGGTTGGTATACTCATCTTTGATTATGTGCCTATGAGTTCATGGTTACAAGCACATAATATTGGTATATGAATTCATGCACTGTCTAAAATGCATCGGGATCTAAGTTTCAAAATCTCTGAGTAATTTGTGTATGGTTGCAAACATTAAATGCGGTATTTTTATAAAAGAAAGTAAGTGTTTTATCTTCTTCACACTTTCATTTGAGAGCATAGAATTTGGAGAGCATTGGAGCACTAGAAATCAAGGCACGTAAGCATAATAGATTTGGCAGTTAAGCGAATGGATAAGAAGTTTGGAATGGAACCCTAGCAGTCGTGCCATTTTAGAATTTTATCTAAACCTAATTAAGCAAGTTCCAAGTAAGTATGGAAACCCTAGTTGTGTTTGATATATAAGAGAGGAAGAGATTTGTATTCAAGAGGCATCCATTCAAATCCATACTGGATGATGTGGAAGGGGCTTTCTCCAAAACCCCACTAGGTGTTGTTCACGTGGAAGATATCTGAGCGTATATTTACTGCAAGAAGGAAAGTGTAGGAGATGTCAGCATAGCCACTCATATGGGATCAATGATGAAACCTAATTACACATTCAAGGATGAGTTCACACACTTGATAGATAACCCTATTTTTGAATATTTGAATGTGCATGAGTTTGATGAGCAAGAATGGGTGAAGATTTTGTTAAGCAAATACATGATGATCTTTATTGGATTTGTGAGGTCCCTACATGTATCACTACCGACCTAATCTATGAATTAACTAGACTTCCCAAGATTGGACCAGTTTTTCCTACTGGTAAGGATGTCAAGAAAAAAATTGAGCAAGTTTGCCTATCTATAAGTGACAAGCGCAGAATGATAGTTGACCCTATCAAAGAAGATGAAATAAAACTCTTAACAATGATACTTGGGTATAAGTTTCAGAAAGCAAGCAGGTTGAACAGTATCTCTGCAACAACAGTCCTAGCTGCTATCAGAATGGTGAAGGACAACACTCAATACAACCTATGTGAGATATTGCAAGGTCAAATGATTGACAACATTTGAATTATCAAGCATGACAGGAGAAAGACATTCAGGTTTGGATCTCTGATCATCTACTTTTATTTCCATATAGTTGGAAAGGTTGCAAACCTTTACCTAGATAGGAGCAAACCCATAATGTCTCAGATTTCTGTTAAAGTCACTTTAGAGAGTAGTGCAAGGGATGCCATGGATATGGATATAAAGACATTCAGGATCAAAATGCAGAATAGGTTTAGACTATCTGAGAAGATAGTTGACAAATATAAGGATACCATATGTTTCATGGTAGAAATAGATTGCACTTGCATGGAGGCAGTTGAGCCTAGAACCAAATGGATTCTTCCTCTTGGTTATGAAGTGGAAGAACATGTGCTAGAAGGATATGCGCAAGTTCTATTGTCAGCACCCAAAGATCCTAAAGAGCCTAGGTGGGGCACCTACATAGAGAAGACCAATGAAGTGGATATTCTCTTACACGGTGCTGATAATAAAAGGAAAGCATCTAGAATTACATCTAACATACTGAAAGTTCATGGAGTCACTCAAGAAGATCTTGACAAAGCAAGAGATGCCAAGATAGAAAAAGAACTTGAGAAAGCTGAACAGATCCAGAAAAAGAAGACTAGAGGAAGAAAACAGGTGCCCACAAATCACCCATCCTCAAGGAACACTCAGAGAAAAGCAAAGAATACTCAAGCTCCTCCTGAGGTAGGATTTAGACCTAGTCTAAAAATTTTGAGGAACAAGATTGTAAATGAAGGGAGATTAGATACACTTTCTAAAGTCTATGACAAATATCAAGAAATTGATAAGACTGAGATACATTCTATGATCATATCTCACATGATCAAGTTTAAGAAGACAGTTCTTGAACTCAAGACAGTGATACAAGATCAGTTATGGAACTTATTGGACATCATGAAAAGACATGCAATAGAGGAAGAGATGAATATTAGAGAAGAAACATTGGATACTCTTCTCCCTGTATGCTCACATGATGAAAAGGCTATATTATTAGATCTAGTGAAGCCTCATCTTTGAACTAAGACAAGGACCTTACAGATTATGAACAAAGAGTATGAGAAGATAGGTAAGGAGACTGAAAAGGAATTTGCACAAGTGTTTATGGATAGACACATGTTTCCACCAATGGCGCCTACAAAAAAAGTTACTCCAGCTCCTCCCAAACAGGTTACAAAACCAGTGATTCAGATTGCACCTACAACAGGTCCACAGGTTTCAGCTCCCATAGTGACAATAACTTCTGCTACAGATAAAGACTCAGAAGACACTATAGTAGTTGACAATGTCAAGATACCCATGACTACATCTGAAAAAGATATGGATAAAGATTGACCTAGTTAGTGCCTATGCAAGTACACCATGAAATGAGAGATTCAAATTGCATGAAAATGAGATCTACTCTATATGATAACAATGCATGAAAATAAATTAATCTAAATAATAACAATGCATGATTCATCTATGAAAGGAAATATGCAAATCTAATCTATGAAAATAAACATGAATCTAATCTACATGAATATACATGAATGCAAGAAGAAGAAGACAATAAGAGAGAAGTTGCAATATCCAAGCTTAAGTGCTCAAATCCTCCTCCAAAATTGCTCTCCAAACCTGTAGCATAACAATACTATGAAAAAGATGTGTATGAATGATTGATGATTAAATGAGGAGAGATTTCCTTATATAGGAGAGTGAACAGTTGAGATTAAGAGGCAAAAATAAATAATCAATGGTTGAGATTAAGAGGCAAAAACCCACCACTTAGGAAGATGTGATGAAAAAGGGATTTTATTTACTTTTTCATTTAATTTATTTCTTTTTTCATCAAATAAAGTGCTTTAAGTGGATATTTTTATTTATTTAATTAAAAGAGAGGTTTTCTTTCAATTAAATAAATTAGAAGAATTTTATTTAATTAAATGGGGGAAATTGAATTTAATTAAATAAGATGAATTTAATTAAAAGGGAAATTAAATCTTTTAATTAAATAAAAATGATCAAACCTTAGGAAATATTGAAATAATTGAATAATTGAATTAATTACAATTTGATCAAGAAAATTGATTTGAATTGAAAATGTTCCAAAGCATTGATTCGCAAATTTGATAAATTGGTAAAATGATAAATGGGGCCCATAGTCTAGGCGACCATTTTAGGGTGCATACATTTGCCCTTCTTTGACTAATGTGTGGTCGAATCGGGAACACATGTAGTCAAAGAATGCAGTTGAAGTGTGAGGTCAACTTGGGATCACAAAACAACCCAGACGTGTGGTTGATTCCAGAACACATCAGGACAAAAAGCAAGCTCAATTGAAAAAGACAAAGTCAACACCAAAATAAGTAATTGACATGTCAGAGATAAGAATCTCAAGAAAGACTGATATAATTGATAAAGTTGAATCAAAGATTGAAGTTTGATAGGTACTGCCCCCTCGTGATCGAGATCAAAATGAGATAGAGGAGAAACAATAAATTGATAAATGTGATCAAATCAAACTAAAGATAAGGTTCTTGATGTAAGATGAAAAATATAAAGATCATAGAACCAAGGTAGATCATCAAGGATGAAAGATTATGCCCCAAGGTTGAATTAGAAGAAGAAGAAGAAGAAGAAGAAGTAGTAGTGGGGTGAAAGAAAATGGAAGATAGAATTTTGGAAGAAGTGGAAAGAAATGGAGAGAAGAAAGAGAATTCACCTTAAGAAAAAGAATGCCCCAAAATTAATCAATTGTTTAAGATAAAATTTTTGATTGAGATCACGGAAGAAGATAAGGAAATGATGATCAAACATGACCACAGTTGATTAGAATTCCACAAGAAAGATGAAGGAAAACACTTTCAAACTCATAATGCAGCCTAAAAATGCAAACTAACATGAGGTCTAACAATGCAAGCTACATGAAAATGTAAAGGTGTAATTGCAATAGAGCAACAAACTTAGGATCTCATGTTCATCATTAATAATAGAATGTAAAGGAACTTATTTTCATCATTGGGCCATTATTAATAGACATTGGAAAATCACACAATCATCACTAGTCACAAGTGCAACCATGAAGATATGAATGCGATTTATATTGGAAACATCACACAACCATCACTAGTCACGAGTGAAACTATGAAGATATGAATGTGATGTATATCGGATTTGAAATGTGAAAAGATTCTAACATAAGCATAAAAGACATAAAGGTCAAGATGACTGTGATGTTATCTTACCCAAATTAATATAGCAAAACCATACTCGCATCAAGGCATAGAGGCCAGGATGACCAGCAGAACGGTTGTGCAAAAAAAGTGAAGCATAAAGCAAGAAGCAAATAAAAACATTCCCCATGCCCCAATTCCTCCAGCTATGCATCATGGAGAGACTTATTAGAAAAGGACACTCAACAAAAATCAATAACAGTCAGCACATAAAGAAAAGATCATAACATAGCTCAAGCATTTAAGTGTTGTGTTTAAAAATTTAAGTGTGTTAACTGATACTAAGTTCCAAGGATAAGGATCAAATGCTTGCAAGCAGGTAAGGCCACATGACAAAATGGGGTAAGACCAAACCGATAAGTGTTGAAAAACACTCGATGTCAGGGGTTGTATTGAAAAATATAGTTGGGGTGGTATTGAAAAACACCATTTGCGAGGTGTCCTAAAGACAAATGCATCCAAGAGACCGAAGCTAATACAGTTATGCCCCCCAGACAAAGACAAAGACCAATTCCAAACAAAGGCATCAAGGACAAGGCATGATGGAGAAAGGTAAGTGTCAAGAACACACTCTAAGAAATAGGGGTACAAAGGCCTGAAGTAGCGCCCGTTTCCAGGTTTTCACCACTTGGATTTTATTACAATTTTTTCATTTTTCTTTTTTTTTTTCATCTTTTTTTAAGGACTTTTTATATTTTTTTTGAATTTTTACTACCAAGGCGCCTGTTTCCAGGTTTTCACGAAGGCACTTTTTCTATTTTTTAAAAAAATTTATATTTTTTTTATATTTTTTTATATTTTCGGAATATATAATTTTTTTGAAGATACATCAAAGCACCTATTGCTAGGTTTTCACTAAGATGATAATTTTTTCAGGACATTTTTCAATTTTTAGAATTTTTGACAATATATCATTTTTTTGGATTTTTTCAGGATCAATAATATATACAGAAGGATGCCCCCAGACATAACGGGAATCATGGATAGAACTTCTTCAGGTGCAAAACATTAATAGGATCAGGGAGCTGTTCTCCCTCCTCTGTAGATAGTAAATAAGCACCTGTCCCAAAATCTACTGTAATAATATAAGGTCCAAGCCAATTAGGTTCAAATTTACCCTTTTGATCTCTATGCTGTTGATTTTTAGGATTTTCACGTAGGACAAGATCTCCTACCTGGAATTCTCTAGGGAAAACCTTTTTGTTGAAGGCTTTAGACATATGCTTTTGATAGAGCCTCATATGGTCAAATGATGCTTGACATTTCTCATCTAGAAGTTCTAACTCTTGAAGTCTCATGGCGTGGTAGTCTTCATCTGTAACTAGACCATGGAGAGAGACTCAAAGTGAAGGAATCTCAACCTCCAAAGGTAACATTGCTTCAGCACCATATGCAAGGGCAAAAGGAGTAGCCCCAGTAGGAGTACGAATACTCATTATATAGGCCCACAAAGCTAGATTTATCTGTAAATGCCAATCTCTACCATTCTTACACACTATTCTATGCAAAATCTTAAGAATGGTCTTGTTTGATGCCTCTGCTTGACCATTTCCTTGAGGGAAGTAAATGGAGGACCAATGTTGTTTAATCTTGAATTTCTTGCAGAGTTGTTTAAGGTCCTTATTTTTAAACTGGCCTTCATTGTCAGTAATAATCTCAGAAGGCACTCCATATCAATAGATGATATGGTTCAGAATGAATAGAGATACTATCTTTCCTGAGGCAACAGAAAGTGGGACAGTTTCTACCCATTTAGTAAAGTAATCAGTAGTAGTAATGATAAATTTGTGTCTACCTAATGAATTGGGATAAATTTGCCCAACAAGTTCAAAGGCCCAGCGCTGAAATGGCCAGTGAGAAATAGAAGGAATAAGCTCCCTACCTGGAGCATGTATTAGGTTACTATGTTTTTGACACTTTTCACATGACTTTGCAAAAGCTACTACATCAATCTACATTGTGGGCCAATAGTACCCCGCCCTAAGCAACCTTCGGGCCATGGAAAGACCATTGGAGTGTCCCCCACAGATGCCCTCATGAATGTCAACTAACGCTTGATCAGATTCTTCCTTTTCTAGGCATCTAAGAAGTGTTCCATCGAGACCCCTCCTATACAAATCACCAGTGATAAGGGAATGGCGAGAGGAATTTCGGGTAAGATTTCTACATTCAGATTGGTTAAAGGTTTCAGGTATAATGCCATCATGAAGATATGAGTAAATGGCACCATAACGGGAGGATTCATGACCAACAAGGGTACAAATAATATGGATTTCTTGGGAGTCTAAGATAGGGTGATGTAGCTCTTCCACCAGGAATTCAAATCTTGACTCATGTTGCTCTAACTGAAGAAGTGAAGCAAGGGTAACCATAGCATCGTGGTTTACTCTTTCCTTATTTTTATTAGATCAAGACCAAAGGGGAAAAATGATAGCGATAGGAGAAAATGAATGGAGAAAGATAGATATGAAGGCTAAACATGAAATGAATGAGAGCAATATCATCGTAAGATAGCTCACAAGATAGCCCAAATGTTCGTGTATAGCTCAACATTGTCAAGATCAAAGAGAGAATATGGAATGGATGAAAGATGTAGAAGAACTATGCATGATGCCTAATTGCCAATTTTTCATCATGGTACTTATCCAAGGTGCCACAAGGAAGTGGTTTTCACCATAGGACAAAATTATTTCTCTTTAATTTTTTTTTCTCTTTTTTATCTATATATATATATATATATATTTTTTTTTTTTTTTTTTCTTTTTTAAAATTTTTTG
>MU226860.1:2274165-2321658 GCA_018584345.1 Thuja plicata
CATCAAATAAAGTGTTTTAAGTGGGGATTTTTATTTATTTAATTAAAAGAGAGGTTTTATTTCAATTAAATAAATTAGAAGAATTTTATTTAATTAAATGGGGGAAATTGAATTTAATTAAATAAGATGAATTTAATTAAAAGGGAGATTAAATCTTTTAATTAAATAAAAATGATCAAACCTTAAGAAATATTGAAATAATTGAATAATTGAATTAATTACAATTTGTTCAAGGAAATTGATTTGAATTGAAAATGTTCCAAAGAATTGATTCACAAATTTGATAAATTGGTAAAATGATAAATGGGGCCCATAGTCTAGGCGACCATTTTAGGGTGCATACACTAGCAGTCCTTAATGAGAACATCAAACAGATTGATGACACCATGGTGACATATGATCAAGGTCCTTGTATGGATCTGACAAAAATGGAGAAACTGACATATGCCCTATGCGCGCATCTTCAGACAGTTGATGCTATGAAAGTATTTTGGCAGAAAGAGATTCAATCTCTTCAAATTGTGTACCATGAAGTTTACATGGAGTAAGTATGCAGAAGACTTAATAGTTTTTGTACACCTTTGTCATTAATATGAAAGGGGGAGTAATATAGAATGTGTATATGCAGAAAAGTATATGTATATATCAATAAGATGTTATGATATACAGTCACTTTTTGTGTTAAGTCATTTTGAGTAACTTGGCCACATTCCTTTGTTGCCATAAATGAAAAAGGGGGAGATTGTTGGAAAGTTGACTTCCTGAGGATGCGTGACTCATTTTGTGTTGTCATCATGGAAACAAAGTCATGTTTGGTTTCTGTCATGAAAGACAAAATGACTAAGTATGAAAACAGGGCAGACAGAGATACTCAGTGATCAACACATCAGCGCACGTGCGAGAGATCGAGTCAGTGTATGCGCATTTAGATATATTTTTTATAACATGTGTACATCCTACATGTAGACACACATAGTATGGAACTACAGTATGACAAAGTTACAGGCAGATCAGTAGACCACTAGTCTAGAAGACAGAGCATGGAAGTCAACCACTATTTTGATCAGCGTGAATTATTTTGTAATTTAATGGCTAAGCACCTTTGGCTATGTGTTTTTAATGATGTAATTAACATTTTAGTAAACACACTTGAGTTGACTTGTTCAGAAGTGTTGTATATTTTGTTTTAGGGCCGACTAGTGTTTTGTTTTAGGTCGCGCCTATTCAGATATGAACATATAAGTATGTAATGTAAATTTATGTTACAAATGTCAATTATAATGTAAGAGGAAGATACAAAAGTGTAGTACAATGAAGTCACTATATGATATAGCTCTTTAAGAGAGTAAGAGCATTCACGCATACACAGAATTGATTAGACAATAGTGTCATCACAACAGTTCATTTTGATATAGTGTATATCATCTTTCAGAAGGTTGTATCCTTCATCCTATTGGGCAGTGAGCCTAGGAAGTGAGCCATATACCTTTAATAGGGTTTTGTAAAAGACTACTAACAGGGTTCAACCTTTAACCAGGTCATTGTACTCATATTGTAAAGACTGATTCTAACAGGGCAAAGGAACTTTAACCAATTTATTATACCTAGTACAATATTTGTGGGTACTAATTCCCATCAAGGTTTTCCTCTGATCAAGGTTTCCCCATAATCATATCATGTGTTATGAGTTCTTATGTTAAAATTCATTCTATGCATGTTTGATTTATGTTTAAGTTGTTGAAAATTAATTAATAGACAAACACTGATTCACCCCCCCTCTCAGTGTTTCTAACAGAAACAACCTTGGGTAATGTAACTTCCAACTCCATGGCTTCAAAGGTGGTTAGTTTAGCAATCAACATTTCTCTTTTGAAGTTATTTGTCAATGGTATGATCTCTTATATTTTTGGTACCTTTGTTTGATAGGTAGGTGTTAGAGATTTTAGAATCTTTGCCATCACTTATTATTTAGTATATGTTCCTTTAGAGTTTCTAATGCATGTAAGAACCTATGTAACCCTTTGTACATATGATATGACATTCTCGTCATCTAAATTCTTATGCTCTCCACTTTTGTCTTCCAATTTTGCAGATTTCCCTACATAGTGTATTGATCTCCTTCATATAGTGCCTCTAGCCTTGTCCAAATCTTATGTATAGAATCAATGTCTTTGACTTCTATAAATTAAGGCTCAAAGAGTGTGCTAATCAAATATTCTCTTGCAACCATATAACAATGAAACATCTTCCTTTTTTCTTTAGTGACACTTGGTAAATCATCTTCTATCTTGATCTTCTCATCCTTCTTTGTAATCATCAAGTAATTAATCCCCATACAAAATAAATGAGTTCTCATCTCATTCTTTCAACTATGAAAAATTTTAGCATCAAATATTTTACTCTCCTTCCTATAGTAAGCCATCTCTATATTACCTCAAGATGTTAAGCTTTCTCTTAGAGGACCACAAGCTCAGACACCAATTATTACAAATAATAATCTATCATAACAACTGAGAAGGGGGGTGAGTCAGTTGTGTGCCCAAATATTTAAAATTTTAAACTTATACTAAATTAATTAATTTAAATCTAAAAACTTCAAGAAAAACACCATAACACAAGTATTTGTTGTCAAGGAAAACTTTGTTAAGGGAAAAACCCTAGTGGGAATTAATACGCACAAAATAATGCACTAGAAATATTGTATACCTATTAGGATATCTATCCCTATTAGGAGCTGATTATTACAACCAGTAAAAAGTCCCTGTTAAAGCACAAACAATGTTAGGATTCATTTCAACCCTATTAGGAGTTGAATGAAATTAAGAGCTCACTGCCCAAGCAAACTTCCCAAATGTGAAGGTTAAACCCACCTTATGGATCCACTTTCCTAAGACAAGTATGAAAGCATACTTATAACATATAACTGACTGATAGCAATTTTCTTTGTCTATACAGTTCCAATGAAGTGCATTATAAACATAATCACTGATATACATCCATAAAAAATTGCATCCACATGCTTGTAACATCTAATCTATACCTTTTACATTAAGACATTGTTGGAAATAATAGGTATTGAGAGGAGGGGGGCTGAATCAGTACAAACAAGTAGAGAACTAATTTCAACAATTGATTTAAATAGCTGCTGAAATAATTTCCAAATAATACAACAAGTAACTCACACATAACACATATAAGAGGGAAAAAAAACACAGTGGGGATGACACCCACAAGCCCAATACTACAGTATATGAATTTTTCATAATAGCAGCTACATATACCCTTTATGAGGGTTCACCCGATTAGGAGTGAATAGTACACTGTTAGGAGTATAATAAGATTAGCTATGATCTACCTCGCTAGAGGGTTTTAAACCTCAATGAAGAAGTTACCATGTTAAAGTATTTATAAAAAGAACTTGTTAGAGTTCATACGGTTAAGGGATTTTGTTTGCTGCAACTATTAGGGAACAACAAGATTAGTGATCTCACTATAGCACTAATTTCTTGTCAGATACTATAAGTTCTCTATACTCTGTAACTTCTCTCTTCTCTCTCCTCTTTGATCATAACCTCAACTTGAAATCTCAAAACTCTAATCACCCAAAACAGCTCTTGCAACTTCTCTCAACAACAACAACAACACTAATTTTCAATATGAGCAGTTCCTATAAATTAAAAACTTGCACCGACATAATTGATCTTCAAATTTCTTTCCCGTGACAACACTATGTGTGAAAATTGATAATCTCAATGAAATAAATGATTTATCATGACCACATTAGCTCAAGATAATATCTGCAAGTTTATATCCCCAAGGTAGTTAACACATTTTGACTGCTCCAATGCAACCCCTTAAATATATCTTAAATTCTTGCATCAATCTTGTAAATAACAATATATTGGATGTATAAACTTTATTCCACATCATTATATCATTATAAATGATCACACATACTTTACCACTAATCGAGCTATGATCTACCAACCGGTTGATCAATAACATAAGAGTTCTACTTGTCTGAGTCTCTATGACACTAAAAAATCTATCACCGCTTAACCAAAATGAGTTGTGGTTAGAACCACATTTCAATATAATCTATTTGAAGATAAATTTGTGATCTCTCTTCATAATTCCATTTGTACCATGATTTTCACCAAAGTGATGTTTGCATAGTTTACCCATCTTCTGGACTTAATCAATTTTCAGTATTACCTCCTGGCCGATTATGTCTTGACTCTACATGTATTATATTATGACTTTACTCACTTAGTTTCACTATACTAACTTAGTTGGCATCAATGAAAACCAAATAAATGACTCCTTCTAACTGCACCACAATATCTAACAATCTCCCAACACAATACAAATAATACACAATACCAACAATCTCCTCCTTTGGAATTGATGACAAACATATGCTAACTACTTACAATCATGGGATGTTAATATCAACTTATGACTCCTTATACATGAATATACCTCCCCATACATATAATTAATCATTCATATTATCCCCCTTTGGCAACAATGACACAGGTAAAAATATTATACTATATGTATACAAAATCTTGCTTGCATCACGTCAAAGATTACCTTGAAGTGAATCTTTGTTGAAGTCAAGGATGTTTCCCATACCTTCTGCATGTAACCCATAATAATTATTTTCTCAATAAAACTTGAAGAAATATCTTCCATTCTATCTAAAGTACTCATGTTGAGTAAGGAAAGTATGGCTTATTCATTTTTTCACATTCTATTGCATCACCTGTATTGTAGGGGATAAGGTTGACTGAAGTTCCATAGAGTAATCATTCTCTTCTCTCACTTGTTTTGAATATGCTTGACCTTGTGTCAAATTTTCTTGACCTTACTACTATAATTAGTGAATGAACTTGACATTAGACCAAGTCATCCGCTTAAGTTATCCAACTCCTATGCTTATTCTCTACTTTGTTCCAAATCTTGAACAAAATTGGAATACCTTGATACTTTGACAACTAATTGATCGGCCTCAGTCAATGTAGTCTTAAATTTCTTTATCAAATTTGATAATTTGATCCTATTTATGGTAATCTTGTCCATTATCTTACCTATCATCTTCTTCTCTAAGTTATCCTTTGCATTCTTCACTACAACTGACTGCAAATCTAGACCTTGATCTAGAATTTCCTTAATAAGAGTATCCATTTGATCAATAGCTTTTTCATTTTCATCATATTTAACCTCAAGAAATAACTTAGCTATAATTTCTCTAGCTTGCCTTAATACTCGTGTCTTCTTCTTCTTTGATTTCACCTTATTTCTTACAACTTGTATCCTTAATTTATCTAACAGTTTCATCAATTCCTCGGGTTTCAGTTTGGATATGTCTATCGGTGTGATTGGTAATTCTTCTTCACCAACTTCTTCTTTTTCTTCTTTGTAGAATTCATCAGTTTATGTCTCTTGCACTAATAACTTCAAGACTTAATTTCCTTTTAGTCTTGGGTTCTTCCATCTTTTTTTTATGTCTCCTCCTGCTTAGTTTCTACAAATTTCTCTTCTTCTTTCTCAGAAATAATCTCCTCTATATGTTCCATAGGAAATGGTGAGGATGAACCATCTTTGCATGTTATGTATAAAATTTCAATCTCATCACCACTAGTTTGTGGTAGACTGATATTTTGTGTTTCAGTGTCTTTCATCAAGTTTGGAACATCAAGAACAATATTTCCAATTAACTGATCTGCATGAACTTGTCCTTCTTGGGATTCTACTGCCTTTATTTGTAGTATCTTTGTCCATGTCTCAACAGTTTCATCATGTATAATCTATGTGTCATCAACTAGAAGTCTAGTTGATCTCCTCTTAATTTTGAATTTATGCTTGTGAGATGTAATCATTATCTTAGCATCTTTAGTACATAACTCAAGTTGTACTTGTATAAGTGTTCTTTCCATAATCTCTCTATCCAACTATAATGCACCACTCCATCTAGAATCAATTAACTGATATAATTCATCAGGGATGAAAGAATGGATTTCTAAAGGTGTTATGTAAAATTTATGAAAATGATACAAAATTACATCTTCTATCTTTATCTTGTCTTCATAGTTCCTCAAAGTGTATCTTCTTCCAACAATAACAAGTCTACCATTATCCATAATACCTTTTGAAATATCATCAATAGAAGGGGCCTTCTTTGTTTCACCACTCTTCTTCAATTCAGAGGTATCTTTGTCTGATTCTATCATTGCTTCTTCAATTCCATTCTGATCATCCTTCACCTCAGTTGATTTTTTCTTCCTCTTGTAGGTTTTATTTGGAGTAGAAATGTTTTGCCTTTTCTTCCTTAATGATTATATTTCAGAATTAACTTCACTAGTAGTTGGTTTTCTCGATTTTCTCTTAGCTTCAGTTATGGTTTCCATGGTGCAAGCTGTTCCTACATCATTACTTCCAAAATTATTCTCTAGGTTAGATATCATTCTCCTTCATTTCCTTTCAAGGACCAGTTTCTTCAATTCCTTTTAAATTTTAGAAACTACTTCATCATGAGTTCCAAATATTTATGCTTGTTTGTCCAAGGGTTTTGAAAACAACTCATCAACATGCAAAGTTACTAAATCACCTTCAATTTCATAACCCATAGGAGGAATCCAACATGTCCTAGGTTCCACAACTTGCACAATACATGAATCGGTGTCAAATAGAAAAAAATATCATTTTTGTACTTCTCTACAATGCAAGATGGAATCCTTTCTTGTCTGTGCATTCTAGATTCTAAATATTTAAAGTAACCCCACATGAAATTATTAAATTTATTTCCTATTTTCTTTATGAACTCACTTATTTGTATAACTATCAGTTTGTCCTTGAACTATGTTACATTTCCTTTATCAAGGAAGAATTTTTGAACATTGAAAAACATACATACCAATAGAGATCCATAATTAAATGATTGTCTCTTGTCTCTCTTTATCCTTTCCATGTTTGCCAAGAATTGGATTATGATCATGTCACATAAATCATATGTTGAATCATCCTCCACAATCTAATAGGCAGCGTGAATAGCACCACCAGTCACACCGTTAACTTGACTAGACTAGTAAACTATGTAGGCTATCACCATGGATGCGAAACAAACTTTCCTGTGTGCAATATGATCAATTTTTCATTTCTCCCCTATCTAGTTTGGATTTGGTTAGTTTAGTGACCAAATGAGTAGCCATCACTCTTAATGTACATTCCAAACCTTGTGCTCAAAATCATGTAACCATGTGAATCAATGTCTTAGAAATATTTTATGGTATATCCATCCATATGAATTGATCATGTAGTCTTCTTATCACATAACGAATCCACTTAGGATGTAATTTGGTATGAATTTCCACAAAATAAGTCAAACCCTTCTCATTTAGATGTTTGTGGTAAAGTTTCAATACTCCATTGATGTACATACCTTTATATTCCTTCTTGATTGCTTCAGCTCCCAATTCTTCTATTCTATAATGGATATAAGACCGAACATATTCAATCAGAATTACACCACAAGGGATAGTGGATAGGGAACTAAACATATCAATCTCAGATGTTTTTCTTGGATGTAGTTTGAATACGGGTCGAGGTTCCTTAGAAATGTTCACCAAAACTTGTGTATCAATGTTTTCTGCCACTATGACCAACTGCAACAACACACAATTCTAACAACAAGCTGAAATGATATTTTGCAACACACAGGTTAGACTTTCATGAAAATTCTATATGAAATTAACTTGAGATCTCAATCACAAAAGTATCCTTTTGCACACAATAGCTCAAGATAGCTCTCGAATTCTCAACTGAAAGTAAAAAGTGTGAAAATAAATTAATTTTCCCTCTATATGCTATTAGAGAAATAAATGTTGCATACATCAATGATAGGAATAATTTCATATCACCATTAACACATATCTACGGATTGATACTCAACCAATCAGTAATAATCGCTATCAAATAGATATTTGACCTTGAAATCTAAATGAAGTCTACACACAATCTCAAAAACAAAATCATAGAAACTTAAACCATACTATGCATATAGATCTTTACCGCTCTTAATTCTAGGGGATCGATAATATATTTTTCTTTAAGTGCTCCCCCTAAGAAAATAATATCCTTAGTTTACTGATGGAACCTCCAGAATTCTCAAACTTCTGGATTTCCTAGTCAACTCAGAGGAATTCAATTTATCTTTCTTTACCCATGTCTTCTTCATATCACTTTTGACTTCATCAACATTAGAAACCTTCTTTTCTTTTCCATCTTCTAACGAATGAAGAGGTTCCAATTCCTAAACAAAAAATCTCTAGTCAGATGACCCATCTTATGAAAGACAAAATATGCCATACCTGTTGACTTCCACAGACCAACATTACCTTTCATAGTTCTCCTTCTGCAATTTATTTCTAGGTGTCCATAGTTACCACATACAGAACATGTAGTGTTTAATTATCTTTCCCTTCTACTAATATTCACTAATGTGATAGGTGACCTAGGTGCATAAACTCTTGACCTGCACTTTTAAGCTTTCTGTCAATATTTGTTGCATGAAAAACAATATCCATCAAAGTTACCACCACTAGATATATTTCTAGATCTAGATCTACACTCATATGAAACATGACCATACTTGTGATGATTATACCAATAATCATTAATAGAGTAAGGTATATTCACTGGTATGCTCCTAGACATATTTGCACTATGACCAAGGTTTCCACAGTTATAACAAGTAGGTTTGGTGGGTTTCTTACCTGAATTGATTGCATCTACCTTTGGATCTTTCTATGCCTCCTTAGGTTCAGCTTTAGAGGACTCTCCAAAAATATTCCTTCTCCTAAATAACCTAGACCAGTTGTAACTCTATGTGTTGTTTGACTCTTCAACTATTGATCACGATTTGGTAAGATTTTATTGTATTTCATTAGCTTTTCATTTCTTCTTCTTTAGTTTCTAGTTCTTTCCTCAA
This sequence comes from Thuja plicata, assembly GCA_018584345.1. Lineage (NCBI taxonomy): Eukaryota > Viridiplantae > Streptophyta > Pinopsida > Cupressales > Cupressaceae > Thuja > Thuja plicata. The sequence continues at coordinate 2,283,158 of MU226860.1, forward strand.
TGACTCTTCGTCTCCCTAAGTCTTTCATTCTCAGTTAATACTTGAAGATTATTAGTAGAAGTATCCTACATTTGATTTTGATATAGGGTAAATTATTTTCTTATTTTGACAAGCTCTTCACCTTTTTCTTTTATGGCATCATCAACGATTTTCTTGGCAGCTTGTACGTTCCTTTTTTCTTCCAGATCTTCACACATCCTGACAGAATGACTTTCAAGATCTCTTTTAAGATTAGTCATATTTTCTTAACGCTTCTTGTTCTTTTCCAACAGATTTTCTATTGTTTCTTCAGATTCTTCAAATGTACTTCCTTCATATAGTTGTTCTATGTAGTCTTTAATTTCACTTAGTTGATCGGTAAGTTCTCTCCTCTTTGCAAAAGAGTGTCTCAACTTTTCCTTTAGCTCCTTGATCATCTTTTTTTCATTATCAAGTTGCATCTCATACCTATACTATTCCATTATACTGGATCTTTTCTTAAGTTGTTAGACTTGTCACTAAGAGGGCATATGCTTTGATACCATTTGTTGGAAATAATAGCTATTGAGAGGGGGGTGAATCAATACAAACATATAGTGAGATAATTTCAACTACAGATCTAAATAGTTATCGAAATACTTTCAAAATAATAAAACAAGTAACTGATGCAAGTACATAAAATAAAGTAATAAAAAGCATCCAAAAGTACCTCACACATAACACATATATTTTCATCTAGAAACCCTTGTAAGAGGGAAAAAAACCATGGTGGGGATGACACCCACAAGTCCAATACTATAGTATATGAGTTTGCCCTGTTAGGAGTTAAAAATACCCTTTCTAAGGGTTCACCTAGTTAGGAGTGACTAGTACACTATTAGGAGTACAATAAGATCAATTATGATCTACCTCACTAGAGGAATTTAAACCTCAATGAAGAAGTTACCGTGTTAAATGATTTACAAAAGGAACTTGTTAGAGTTCACCCGATCAAGGGGTTTTTCTTGCTACAACTATTAGGGAACAACAAGATTAGTGATATTGATGTAGCACTGATTTCTTGTGAGATCCTATAAGTTATCTATAGTTTGTAACTTCTCTTTTTTCTCTCCTATTGGATCACAACCTCAATTTGAAATCTCAAATCCCTAATCACCCAAAACAACTCTTGCAACTTCTCTAAACAACAACAACAACACTTTTCAATATGAGCAGTTCCTATAAATAAACAACTTGCACCAACATAAAATTGATCTTCAAATTGCTTTCCCATGACATCACCATGTGTTAAATCAATAATCTCGATGAAAGAAATGATTTATCATGTGACTACATTAGGTGAAGATAAGATGTGCAATTTCATATCTCCAAGGTAGTTAACATGTTTTTACTTCTCCAATCCAACCCCTTTAAATCTATCTTAAATGCTTGCATCAATCTTATAAATATAAATACATTAGATTTAAAACCTTTATTCCACGTTATTATGTTATTATAAATGATCACACATACTTTACCACTCACCAATTTGTGATCTACCAAGCGGTTGATCAAGAACATAAGAGTTCTACCTATCTTAGTGTCTGTGACACTAAAACATCTATCATCTATCAACCAAATGAGTTGTGGTTGGAACCACATTGGAATATAAGCTAGTTGAATCTAAATCTATGATTGTTCCTCATAATTTCATTTGTACCATGATTTCCACTAAAGTGATGTTTGCGTTGTTTACCCATCTTCTGGACTTAACCAATTTTTAGTATTACCTCCTTACTGATTATATCTTTACTTTACCTGTAGTATATTATGACTGTACTCAATTTCTTTTACTATACTATCTTAGTTGATGTTAATGAAAAATAAATAAATGAATCCTTATAATTGCATCACAATTGTTAGTAATAACTGAGAGGGGGGGGGGGTGAATCAGTGGCCTCAAAAATTAATTCTTAAATAAACCCTTAAAAATTATAACCACAAATTATGTATCAAGTTATCTTCTGTCCTACAAGATGAATGCCTTGAAATAATTTTATCAATTTACTACTTCTCGGATTGCTTTGTAAATCTCCCCCTTTCTATGATTACCAATAAGCAGTCAACTATTTACCGAAACACAGTAAATATGCAAAGTATACCGATCAATCCAGAATTGCATATGTGAAATGTAAAATAGTAAAGTAATAAAGCATAAACACATAACACATGGATTTTAATGTGGAAACCCTGTTAAGGGAAAAACCACTGGGACTAGTACCCCAAATTTTCACTCTTCTAAAGTGAGCCCTGTTAAGAGCCAACCCTATTAAAGGTTACATAAACTCTTTTAGGTGTGACCTTGTTAGAGGATTTAAAAATAGTTTTTCACCTAGTATCTGGCATCTAATGCTACCATCCTTGATCAAACACTCACTTGGCCTGTCAATAGGTATCAGGCATATCCAATGCTACTTTTATGATCAAACCTTTTGATACTCCTTGGGATGTATCTCAATTGTAAAAGTCTTATCTCAATTGTAAAAGACTTTTAAGTCCTGCTCAATTAAGAGAATTGGTGCTTCAATGGTTAAATTGAAACACTAATGACCTATTCATACATACAACTAAATTGTAGGTTTTCAGATCTATTGTAAGTCCATTACCTCTCTGATCAATATAATCACTTATACCTTTTCTCCACATTTTTCTTCTCTCTGATGCTATCTCACTGTTCGTCGGTGTCAGCAGAATCTAGCTATTTCTCAGCTTGTTGATCAAGAATGAAAGAAGACTTTCTTCTCCTTTAGATTTTCTTTAGCATCTTTCCTCTATTCTCTTTTTCACCCCATAATTCATAATGAATTGGATTTGTCTCTATATAGACATGATTTCCCTTTTTTTGGCTTTCTTGATTCTTAGCGAGTTCCACAATTCTCGCCAATAGATTTAAAGAAAACTCCTGATTTATCTCAAAGCGATCTTCTTGCCAATTGGAAAAATCATCTTTAAATCAATTACTTATCTCTGGCTTTATCTAGATGATTAAAATAATGATAAGTATTTGTTACTTCTATCTTTAGCTTCTTAACAGCTAAGCATTTTTTCATTTTCTGAACTCTCTTCTCTGTCAGTCAATACTTCAGTTAGTCATCAATGATAAATGACTGTTCCGTCAGTGTGACTTCAGTTCTCATTAGGATCTCCATCCTTGTCTTCTCCATCGGGCAACATTGAAACTTTGCTCATCGGTAATGCTGAGCATTGGCTCATCGGGTAACACTGTGACTCTGCTCTTTTACTTTGACCGTCGGTGTGCACTCCATCGGTGTATGTAGTCACTTAGTGAATACTTATCTTGTATGTATTAATGATAGCATAGCCTTGATTCATCACTTCTTTGAATTCTTTGGCAGCATTTCCTGACTATATAGATTATATCAAGTTGACATTAATGACAATATAATACATAAACTGATTTAACGCCTTGCATGATCATCAACTTAACATCTTCAAACATTCAATCAGTTACATGTCATCAATCTCTCCCTTTGGCATTGATGACAACATACTACATTATCATACTATACTAAATTTCTAATACAATATGAAATATACAGTTTCATCAAGATTTCCTAATGTAACTATTACAAATGTCTGGCTTTCGGTAAACTCAAATAGCTTTGATTTGATTCTTGCAATTTTCTTTCTGTCTTCAATCCCTTCACTAGATAGATCTAGAATCTTTCTTTCTCTAATGTGATATGTTCTTCTTATGTGTCAAACTCTCTCCTTTTGATTGTTCTCCTTTTTTGTGATGTCTCTTGTCAGCAATTCTCTTCCTTTTTGTGTACTCTCCCTTTCTTGTTACATCTCTCCCTTTGGATCCTTCAATTGATATGATCTCTCCCTGAGTTGATAATGGATATAGTCTTTGTATGATAACGAGACATCTCTCTCCCTTTGACAACAATGCCTAACAAATATCTTTTCAAACAGATATTTGACAATAGTGTCAAGCGGATCCTTTCTATCCATAATATATTCCTTGAATTTCCCAATCCATCAAAAATAACTCTAGTGCTCAGAGTAGATAAATACCTTGTTGTGTATAGATGTATTTTTGAAGTCCATTTCTCTTCTTGCATCAACATGAATGATATTCTTGTAATATATAGGTTGATGCAGCCTTCTTGTAAGCTTACTGACCAGTAGCCAAGGGTATGACCCCTAGTCTCTTTCTCAAGTACTCAAATGCATCCTTAGGCAATGGCTTGGTGAAGATATCGACCAGTTGTTCCTTTGATTCCATGTACTCAAGTATCACCTCCTTTGCATGAACATGTTCTCTCAAATAATGATACTTGATGGCAATATGCTTTGTTTTAGCATGCATGACTAGATTCTTGGAAATATTTATTGCACTTGTATTATCACAGTAGATAATTACTGGTTCTAAAATTTTCATATGCATACCTTCCAATAACTGTTTGATCCATGCAATATTTGAGCAGTTTGTAGTAGCAACAACATACTCTTCTTCTGCAGTAGACTGAGAGATGCATCATTTCTTCTTGTTGATCCATGTGACAAGTCTGTCATGCATAAAGAATGCTCCTCCAATTGTGATCTTTTGGTCACCAATATTTCTAGCCCAATTAGGGTTGATAAAGACCTTTAGTTCAATTTTTCCTTCTCTTTTATACCATATGCCATATTCTGCGGTATTCTTTAGATATCATAGGATTCTTTTCATAGCAGTCATATGTGATTATCTGGGATTAGCAGGAAATCTAGCAAATATTCCTACTGCATGTGCAATATCTAGTCTAGTGTATACAACATACATGAGTTTTCCAATCATTGAGTTTCCATAGGTGTTCCAACTGGTTTGGACTCTTCCATATTGAATATTTTTAGTACTTATTTGATGTACTTGGATTGTGTAATGAAAATACCTTCATCTTGTTGCATGATCTGCAGACCAAGAAAGAACTTGATCGCTCCAAACATAGACATCTCAAACTCTTTTCTCAATTCATTTGCAAATGATTTGCATAGCATATCATTGCCTCCAAATATGATGTCATCAACAAATATCTTAGTAATCAAAATGTTAGCATCTGTATCTTCCTTCAAATAAACATTATTGTTTTCACTAGTCCTTACAAATCCAATACTTATAAGATAGGAATGAATTCTTTCATACCAGGCTCAGGGTTCTTGTTTTAATCCATACAAGACTTTGTGTAGCCTAAATACCATGTTCATCTTGTCTGGATCAACAAACCATTATGGTTGCTCAATGTATACCTCTTCCTCAAGTATTCCATTTAGGAATGGAGACTTGACATCCATATGATATACCTTGAAGCCTTTATATGCAGCATAAGCAAGTAATATTATAACTCCTTCTAGCCTAGCAACTGGTGCAAAGGTCTCTCCATAGTCAATCCATTCTTCTTGTGCATACCCCTTGCATACTAGTCTTGCTTTATTTCTAGTGACTTCTCCATTCTCATTCAGCTTATTCCTAAATATCCATTTTGTACCGATGACATTCTTGTCATCTGGTCTTGGTACAAGTGTCCATGTCTTGTTTTTCTCTATCTGCTCAATCTCTTCATTCATAACACTAATCCATTCATCATTATCTAGTGCATCATTGACAAATTTGGGCTCATAATCACAAATAAGATATCTTGTATTTAGAGACTTACTTCTAGTTCTAATACCAGTCTTTTTATCTCCTATGATATGGTTTTGTGGATGATTCCTTCTGACATATATTGCAAGTATAGGTTCAGCTCTTTGTCTATTAGCTTGATCATCATTTTGTTCATCATTATGTTCTCCAGATCACTTTGTGCATCATCTTGAGCAATATTATGATCATTGCTATTTGTAGCCTGATGCTCAGGTGCAATGATCTGTTGCTCAGGAGTTCTACATTGTTGGTCAGGTAGAGTGTCAGGTTCCTCATTGTAAGAAAACCTATTGTATTCCTCTGGTTCTTTAGTGCTTTCCTTTTCATTCTTCTCTGCAAATTCATCTATCTTTACATTTGCACTTTCAACAATTTTGTTAGAGGCTTTATTTAGACATTTATAAGCATTTCTCTTGGTTGAATACCCTAGAAAGATTCTGTCATCACTCTTGGAGTCAAGTTTTCTATTTCTATCATCTTTTAAGATATAACATTGACTTCCAAATTTTTTGAAATAACTTACATTGGGTGTGTATCCATACCATAGCTCATAATGTGTCTTTTTGGTGTCTTTCTTCAACTGTACTTTTTTCAATGTATAAAAAGCAGTATTGCCAGCTTCCCTCAAGAAGATTTGGGTGATCCCTTTCTCTATCATCAGTGTCCTTTCACAATCAACTATGGATCTGTTCCTTCTTTCAGCAATTCTATTTTGTTGTGGTGTTCTCAGTGCAGAGACCTGTCTTTTGATTCCATGCTCATTACAAAAGTTAGTGAATTCATCTAAAATAAATTCCCCTCCTCTATCTAATCTTAATCATTATAACTCCTTACCACTTTGTTTCTCAACCATTTCCTTATACCATTTAAACATCTTATATGCTTCAGATTTATCTTTTAGAAACATGACTATCATCATTCTAGAGTAATCATCAACAAAGAGAATAAAATATCTATCTCCATAATAACTCTTTGTCCTTATAGGTCCACATAAATTAGTATGGACTAATTCTAGAATGGCATCATATGTATGGGTTTTGCTTTTGAAACTAGACTTTTTCATCTTACCTTTTTGATAATTCTTACACATGATGTTGTCGGGCATGGTCATCGGTGATAAGGCTCTGACATTTCTCTTTTTGCTAATCTTTATCATGTTGTCAAAGTTCACATGACACAATGTTTTCTGCCACAACCATATTTCTTCGTTTGTAGCAATCAAACAAGTGGTGTCAGTATCATTTAGATAGAATAAGTTACCTTTTGTCTGCTCACCGGTACCAATCAGATTTCCTAATTTATTGAAGATCCTTGCCTTCTTATTTTCAAATTCTACTCTGTGACCTAGATTATTAAACTAAGAAACACTCAATAGATAATAATTCAATCCATTTACCCAATAAGCATTTTTAGATAATAATCTGGTTATTCAACATTATGGCTCCTCTACCTTCAACTAGACAAGGCGTGTCATTACCCATTCTTATTGAACCACCTTTATAGTATTCAAAAGTCTCAAAAATTTTCTTATCATCGGTCATATGGTGAGTACAGCCACTATCGATGATCCAGACACCATTTTTACTAACTTTAGATATGAGTGTAGTTTCTACATACCTTTCTTCATCATCATCTCAATCATCTTTCACTGCCACAAACACCATCTCGATGTCTTCCTCAGATTCGGTGTCAGTATCATCATCTTTGCATTTTTCTAGGTAACTAGCCTTCTTTTCTTTGTTCTTGTAGTCTCAGGAATCTGTTATTTTCGATTGTCGGTAGCTTCTGTAATCACCTTGGTCAGACTTCTTTTCAAATGACCTGTCATTACTTCTGTCATCTTTTCTTCTGTTAGGACATCTTGCAGCAAAGAGTCCAATCTCTTTACAATTAAAACAAACAAGTGGTAATTTACCGTTGTATTTACCTTTGCCTCTTTGAATTCTTCTTTCCATAAGCGCTTCAATTTCATCAAGATCATCCTGTTCACTTTCACTATCACTATCTTTTCTCATAATTTTTTTATGACTTGATTTAATTATTCTCATAGAAGTTTTGAATGTAGACTCTATGTTTGGTAAGACACTATTATCAAATTTATTCATCTCAAATGAAATTAGTCTTCCAATCAAACTGTCTAGAGTTACATTTCTATTTGCTACTGCTCTCATTTCTTGAATGGAAGATACTCTAATAGCATAAGTAGGCAGTAAGGTTCTTAGAATTTTACTTACCACTATATCTTCTTCTAGTATACCTCCAACTCCTTGGATAGCATTGAATACCTCTTTGATTCTTGTGTTGTACCATGTGATGTTTTCACCTTCTTTCATTTTTAGATCATCAAACTTTCCTCTAAGGCTTTCTGCCTTGGCTCTCAAAAAATTCTTATCACCACCATGTACAAGCATCAATTTGTCCCACATCTATTTTGTAATTTTGCAGGTTTTGACATCTTGAAATTTAGCATCCGAGAGTGAGAAAGCAAGCTCTATCATCATGTAGTTGTGCTCATGCTTCTCTCTCAATTGATCAACTATTGGTGCTCCTTTGGGCAGCACATATTCAGCATCTAAGTACTAAGTAACATCATTACCAATACCTGATAAGTAGAGTCTTATTCTACTATGCCATGGAGCAAAATTATCTTTGTTCAACTTGGGCACATCTCATCTGTTCAGCTTGTGATCTTTAGCTTAGGTCTCAAAATCTTCCTTCTAAGCACACAAGCTCTGATACCAATTGTTAGTAATAACTGAGGGTGGGGGGTGTGAATCAGTGGCCTCAAAGATTAATCCTTAAATCAACCCTTCAAAATTATAACCACAAATTATGTCTCAAGTTATCTTCTATCCTACAAGATGAATGCCTTGAAATAATTTTATCAATTTACTACTTGTCAGATTGCTTTGTAAATCTCTCCCTTTGTATGATAATTGATAAGTAGTCAACTATTTTATGCAGAGTATACCGATCAATCTAGAATTGCATATGTGAAATGTAATTTACAGTAAAGTAATAAAGCATAAACACATAACACATGGATTTTAACATGGAAACCCTGTTAAGGGAAAAACCACTGGGAACGGCACCCCAAATTTTTACTCTTTTGAAGTGAGCCCATTTAAGAGCCAACCCTGTTAAAGGTTACAAACACACTGTTAGTTGTGACCTTGTTAGAGGATTTAAAAATATTTTGTCACCTAGTATCTGGCATCTAATGCTACCATCCTTGATCAAACACTTACTTGGCATGTTAATAGGTATCAGGCATATCCAATGCTACTTTTGTGATCAAACCTTTTGATACTCCTTGGGATGTATCTCAATTGTAAAAGAGTTTTAAGTCCTAATCGGTTAAGAGACTTGATGCTTCAATGGTTAAACTAAAACACTAATAATCTATTCATACATACAACTCAATTGCACATTTTCAGATCTATTGTAAGTCCATTACCTCTTTGATCAATATAATCACTTATACATTTGCTCCACATTGTTCTTCTCTATGATGCAGTCTCACTATTTGTTAGTGTCTGCAGAATCTAGCTCTTTCTTAGCGTGTTGATCAGGACTGAAAGAAGACTTTCTTCTCCTTCAGATTTTCTTTAGCATATTTCCTCTATTCTATTTTTCATCCCACAATTCATAATGAATTGGGTTTGTCTCTATATAGACATGATTTCCCCTTTTCTTAGCTTTCTTGATTCTCGGCGTGTTCCACAATTCTCTCCAATAGATTTAAAGAAAACTCCTTATTTATCTCAAAGAGATCTTCTTTCCAACTAAACAAATCAACTTTAAATTAATTACTTATCTCTAGCTTTATCTAGATGATTAAAACAATGATAAGTATCCGTTATTCTATCTTTAGCTTCTTGACAGGTAAGCATTTTATCATTTTCTGAATTCTTTGTTCTATCGGTCAATACTTCAATTAGTCATCGGTGATAACTGATTGTTCCGTCGGTGTGACTTCAGTTGTCATTGGGATCTCCGTCCTTGTCTTCTCCATCAGGAAATATTAAAACTCTGGTTGTCGATAATGCTGAGCATTGGCTCATCGAGTAACAATGTGATTCTTCTCTTTTACTCGGATTGTCGGTGTGCACTCCATCGGTGTATGCAGTCACTTAGTGAATACTTGACTTGTATGCATTACTGATAGCATAGCCTTGATTCATCGCTTCTTTGAAGTCTTTTGGCAGTATTTCCATGACCATACAAATTATATCAAGTTGACATCAATGACAATACAATACATTAACTGATTTAATGCCTTGCATGATTATCAACTTAAAATCTTCAAACATTAAATCAGTTACATGTCATCACACAATATTCAACAATCTCGCAACACAATACCAACAATACACAATACAAACAGACACTACTTTCATTTATACATAGGATACAACAAGCAATTAGGTCAGCCTATTAAGACTTCTCCAATTTAAAAATAATTACATAGACCATTTCTAAGATACACATGGTACCTTAGACAAGTAAATACAAAATATAAATCATCAATTAAGCCCCAAGATCAATAATGCATGCTCACCATTCAATAAGCACATTACATCTTTGTGGTCGGCTCCAAATAGTTCTTCACAAGTCCACATGCCTCGACCGATGTCATCAAGAGTTGAGCAACCCAAGAATCACAAATAAAATTCTCAAATATGTCATCTATCATTCTTTAATCTTGTATATCATAACACACGCTCGCATCCAAGTTAGAACAACAACCCAGGCACAAACTCTGTCATAATTCCTTGTCACCAGTCTTCACCAAAATAACTATAACTCATGCAAATAACAACATAATATCCAGTGACCTTAGAAATAAGATATACACTCATTTATCTACACATATCCGGGTTCGCATACTCTAACATGTCGTACACTATCCGTACACATATGTTTATCTCGCCTGTACCTGTGATAACCAATCCTTCTACAAATTCTAATACATCCAACTGAAAGTTGACATCAATGAAAAAACATGAATGTCAACATCTCAAAAAGAAATAATTCCAACAGCAAGAAACAACAAACACTAGGGGCAACACTGTAAGGAAGAGCAACACCAACAAATTGAAGGTGACATTTGCAAAAACCACATACAAAGATGATATCTCCTCATCTTTTGAAACCCCAAGGACAAGGTGAGCAATGACCATGTTGAAAGATAATTTCAGCATGATTATCTTTCATAAATTAGAAAATTAAAACCTTTGGTTAAACTATAGAGAACATTTTCTTTAATACCATGATGGACTCAAGAGCCTTTCACCCAACTTCTTATATGCTTTTATATAGAATCATTCCTACAAACTAGGATGTAAGAGTAAATTATTCTAGTCGCTTATATGGATTATGACATTCTAAAACAAGAATAGCAACACTTGGTGGATTTCAAAGCTCATACCTCATGATTTTTTTTATTTCTGAAGTTTATTTGTATATAGTAGCATTAGTTGTTCAAATATCAACCATTGTAGCTTTGAAAGCAAGTGAAAATATTTGGTTGTCATTATAAAGTGGCCAAATGATAAGAAACCCTGAAAGCTTTCACAATGAATATATGAAATATAAAAAATTTATTTGTTTTTTCTTGCAATATTATATAAATAAAAAGTATATGCAATGTAATGATTTTTTATATGAAAATTTGCCCTTTGATTGAAGTATTTTGTAGTTTGATATTTTTTTAAATAAAATTAACTAGGAAGTCTTGCCATGACCTCAATATTATAAGAAATGAGCTACTAAAAAGTTTCAGCCTAAAGGCTCATTTTGTAATTATTTGCAAAAATAATTGATTAATTCATAGTTACAATATGTTGCATTATTGAAATGTATAAGGTTTACCTTTTGATTAAAAGTAAACAAGCATGAGTTAGGTGGGACTACGCACAGTAGTAATGACACCCGGACAAGTCCTATAAAAAAAATCAGGTTTAAATTTCGAATCAGATATAAGGACTGGAAGTTCACTTGGATTTGTGTGGTAGGAATAGAGTTTTCAATGAGACTTTAGCTTTCCCAATTTAGTGCGAAATTTCCCATACCTAGAAATTCTGGTTTTTTATTCCATGCCTGGATTTTTCTCTAGCATTTCCTGAAGCAGATTGGACTTTTGTGTCCCTCAAATGAAAGCTGTGAATGCAAGAGAAAGCAAAATGATATGATTTGTAGCAGGTGAAACCGATGGAGTAGGATGGAACGATTAGGTATAATTGGGAACTATTTCGACTCCTCAAAGAAGAGGAGACGGTAGAATTAGTGATCTTCAATTTTTATAAAGAAAGAAAAAATATCTATCATCAATATAACACTTTTGTTAATCTGATTTAAAGCTTCATGGTTATAAATTTACCTTTGTTTTGGGTTTCTTCCTTTTCCACAAATTAGGTCTCTTCTGGTTATTTGGGTTTCTTCTGGTTATTTGGGGTTTTTTTTAAGGACAGAGACATTTGAGGTCTAAGCTGAAGCAAATCAGTAACTAGTAGAGAGAAAACGAAATGGGTAGCTGTGAAAAGAGAACAGAAGTTAGACAATACGTTCGTTCTAAGGTACCTCGCCTTCGCTGGTCTCCCCATCTCCATCACTGCTTTGTCAATGCAGTACAACGACTTGGAGGCCGAGATAGTAAGTTTTCAGATACTTGGTATTTTTCAGATACTTGGTATGAATTTTTCATAGTTTTAGTAAGTTTTTAGGTAGTTGGTATGAGTTTTCAAAAGTTTATGAGGATTTTTTAGGATGCATATTTTTTAAATCATATTAGACTAAATAGTTGATATGATATGAGTTTTACATCGTTCGTGAAGATTTGTATGATTGTTTCTTAATTTTAAGAGTATATTTTTTAACCATTTTTTAGATCATACAGTTAAAACCAAAATCAATCATACAAATTTGCATATATTCTATTGACCTGTTATACATTTTTCTTACTATTTTAGGTTTTGGAGTTATCAGATTTATGGAAACCTTGTCATATTTTATTTTTCCTTAGCCTAAAATAGAGTCTGATTCGCTGTTTTGTAGAGGCGACTCCAAAGCTTGTTCTTGAGCTGATGAATGTTAAGGGACTTACAATCTCCCATGTTAAGAGCCATCTTCAGGTACTCAAAAGAACTTCCCATCTGCATCTTTTGAACACTTTTATAGAACCCTTTTTTGATGTTTTACATGAGATACATCCATTTTCATAGAATGAAAGTAACTCTCCGGCTGTTTTTGATTCAGATGTACCGGTCTGCCAAGAAAGACAACGAAGGCTATGGTACTCAAAAGAATTTCCCATCTGCTGAAACACTTCATTAAATACAACACTTAGTTCTTTATCCCAGAATTTTCAGGAGAGATCATGATCTATATTAGAAATTAGGAGTATTCTTTTTATTCTCATGAAAAATCGTGACATATGATCTGAAATGACGATTTTTAAAGTTATTTTATATGATTAATTTAAGAAAATTAAAACAAACATCATATTTCTAATTAAATAATTTTTTATTGTCAATTGGCAGCAGAATCTGAAATCAAAAGCTTTCCATGGCATCAGATTGCTAGTTCCCAAGAGAACTATTTTGACCCTGAACTTCCAATTAAAAGGTAAACATAAATTATTAGGCTTCAGCTTTCCTAAGGTCTAGGGTATCTTGAGTTTCAGCGAAGTTATGTGCATCTTTTTATATGAAGAATCAGTAGTAAATATTCTGTTATTGTTTATTTCCACATCAGAATGTACCTTTTGATCATAATTAAAAAATAATAATTTTTAATTCGTTATTAAATATATGATCAAATATACATTGTGATGTCTGAATAGACGTGGCCCCCATAGTATACTGTAATTTAGCTTTAAGAAAATCAGCTTCTATTCTTTGACTTTGAAAAAATCATGTTGTAAAATTGGCATTACAGATTATGGAGTGAAGAGGCCACAGCCTACGCCATGAAAACAGGTGGAACAAACTCCACAAGTCCAGAAGAAATGTCCTCACAGCACTCAAGTGTGACTAGAAGCTATGAAGATTACATACAAGGTGAAAATTTGACAGATAGCTCAGTTCCAAACCAATATGATTTCCCTCTACTGAAGCTGTATGCAGAAAATGGCTTGGAAAAGCTTCTAGAAGATGCATGGCAAACAAAGAGAAATCATAAAGCGAGAGAAGAACCATATGCAACTAAAGTTTTCTGTTCGAACAGTGATTTCCAAACAGTATTTAAGGTGAGACAAAGAAATCCTTATTTTGACTACAACAATATATAATCATTATATTCGTCTCAAAAGCTTTTTGTTCACTTTTACAGTAATTCAAGAAAGTAATAGAGTTTATTGCTCTTTGTGAGAGCTTTTGTATCCATTATAAAGTTTGTGTTTATCTCATGTAGATAACTTAAAATTTTATACTTATAGAGTCTTAAATAAATCAATAGAATGCAAGTTTGATGATGGGTAATTTAAATTATTGTTTTTCTTTGACAGGGCAATGAGGTTGAGAACCTTGTTAGTTTATTCTTATCAAATCAACAATTTCTCAAAACTGAGTTGAAGAAGCCTTGTGAGTTACAATTGATCCAAAGACTAAGTCCAGAAAGTGGGAAATCAGGAAATTGGAAAGACAATGAAGATCAGTGTGAGATGAACGATGGTAAGCAATCTCTAAGCATTAATGCCAAGAAAATGAAAACTGCTACAAGGGATCTGAATTGCATGACACCATTATATAATCATTTCCAAGCTGAAAACAATATAAAACTGGATCTCGCCATGTCTATTTGATCTGGTCGAATGCACATGTAGACAGTTCTGTGTTCTATATTTAGTTTATGTTAGTGCTGAGGATTCTTAGAATCTAGTAATAATGTTTCTAGACATGTTTCTAGACCTCGCTAAGGTGTTAGAAGGTTAAATAAAAATATTAATTCTGAGTCTCTAACTACTTCCTACTTCCTTGCATGGTAACACTGTCCCAAAAATTTTCAATGTCATGTACAAACTTTCATGAAATATTTTTGAAGGCATTGCTGTGGACTTCAAAGTGTTTCCTACAGGTCCTTTCAATTTAAAGTGGAGAGAAGCAGCTCAGACATTTGTGCATTATTCGTATTAGGTTCAATTTGGACAATTATGTTGTAGGTAGCTCAAAATCTTTATTATCCTTTCTTGAGCTTCCCTGTTTTTAAAAAAGTGTTGTTGAGGAAAATGATTTAATAGAACGTCCATTTATGTTTTTCTCTTTTCTCCAGCACTTAAGTTTGAGCCAATCTATGTTTCAGTGATTTTGCTTTTTTCAAATGCCCATCTTATTAGTATTAATAAGATACTCAATCTAACTGGTTTATTCTTTTTAGTATCCACTTGCACCATTCATTCATCAATACCTAAGTTATCCAATCTTTAGGATACATCAATAGATAACTTGTTCTCATATGCCATATGTATGTATTGCTTATCAGGAAACTTGTTCTCATATGCCATATGTATGTATTGCTTATCAGGAGTATTGGTGCATTCGTTCATGTTCTTCCTACAAAAGGATTTTTTTTTAATCTGTTTGCATAATTCACTTCCAAAAGGCTTGTCCAACGACTTGATTGTCGGACGAATTAATCTATGTATCTAGTGAGAGGTCAATTTTCTATATCTCTTTCTTCAACCTTCTACAAGATGAATCTTTAGTGGCTTAAGGAAATGGAATGGTTTTGCTAGAATACTTTAGTGGATTACTTAATCTTTAAGTTCATTTCTTTTTAAAATAAAAGAAATGATTTTTACTTTTATTTTAAAATATTTAATTATAAAGTTATTTTGGTCAAACATTCAAATAAATATGTTTTCAAGTAGGACAAGATTGGATCTTTTACAAAATAGTGAACATGCGAAAGGGAAGGGGACTCATAAGGGGTGAAACCACCCAAATAACAATCAACAACCTAAACAAAACTGAAAAACAAGAACAATAAAAATAAATAAGACAACAACCAACCCCAAGAAAACCTCAATTAGAGGCGGGTGGGCTTAATAGACTTCTAGTCTGGATTTATTTCCTTTAGCAAATGTAGAAAGGATCTTTTTTTCTTCTTTTCTTGGGCAAAGGATGGATCATCAAAAGGATGAACCAAATGTCATCTCTTTTCTTTTCTTTTCTTTTTGGTACGCATTTGTTCTAATGTGTCTTGGAGGATCTGCATGGAGCCAAAAGTCTTGCATATCATCTCTTTTCTATAATCAACAACCTTGTTCAAGTTTCTTTTCAAATCATCATGGTTGCCTTAGATAATAGCAATAGCATACAAAATTTCACATTTTCTCTTCCTGAGAGAGTGCTAACTAATGGAGCTCGTTGATCTCGATCTCAATATTATCCCAATTGTTATGTTTGTTAGCAAGGTCATCACTAGTAGCCTAAAACCTCTCATCATTAAGCACATCAAACCAATCCCTAGCTCTTGCATCTTCTTTTGCTAAAGCTTCAATTCTATTATTTTTCTTTTTAGCCACATGTATTTGGGCCAACATCCATTGACTAATCATGTTGTCTTTGTTATAGGACACATGTAGCTTTTTAACTTTGTCCACAATTTTAGGCATCCCAACCTCTTGGGATGGTGAAGTAGCAAATTAAGGAAGGGAAGTAGGGGTAACCAAGAAAGGGTTGGGACCAAGTTATGAGGCTTGGAGGGGGAATCTTAGGTGTCCAATCTAACTCTGTCATCTAGGAGGAAGAAGGGTCCTCGGAAACACCAAAGACTTTAGTATGCACCACATTCTTTCCCTTGGCCACATTGTTTATCTTAGAGGTTCTTTGATGGTTAACTCAAACTTAGTAGTGGGGATAATAGAGGTGGGGTGACAAAGCCAAATGAAGAGGTCCATTTGTACTCTTTGGTATTGGGAAACTTGACAACAAGGGTGAGATTTGGATTAGGATTGGGGTAAGAGGGATTAGGACTAGCAATATGGGAAAGAGCTAAGTAAAATTTATACAATCCATAAATAATGCCCTCATAAAGGGGAATTCCTCCTTTAACCTAGTTGACATTCGTCGATTGACAAAGAATAGAAAAATCCAAAATGAAAAATTAAGCTTGGCCCACATGTCTAAAATGATTAAGCAAAGAATATAATTGAGAATGAAAGCATTTAAACCTACCATCAAGAGTAATGTACTCCACTAAATCCAGTGCCACATCTGATTTAAATAAATGTGCTGTTACTAAAATGTTTCTATGCATTTTCTAAAATATTTTTTATTTATAAATTTATTATTCTTGAAGGATATTAATAATTTTTAATTTGAAATCTGTCATAAATTATAATATAGAAATTTTAATTTTTTTTTTTTATATATATTGAAGTTTGTTGGTGTTAGAGGGATCCCTATGCATACATCTTCAATAGATTAAGGAATCTCTTTGTGTTAAATAATTAGTAGACATATGAAAATCATAAATACATGATATTTATTGAAAAACATTACTTAAGATGTCCCTATATTACTTTCTCTTCTGATTTTTCTTATGAAAATAAGTACCATGTAGAAATATTTTTAATGACATTTATAAATACAAGAAATATTTGAAGCCTGGTCAATTAGAAGGGGAATTTTTTTGTTCTAGATCCATCGTAACTTTTCGTTTCTTTTGATGGTCTCACTTTCAAGAGAACTTACATTCTTTGTCAGAATTTTCATCATGAAAATATTAATGTTTTTTGGAAAGATATAAGAATTGAATTCAAAAAATATAATTTAGAGAGTTATAACACCTATTTTCAATGTGGAAAATATGTGAAATTCAAGTATTAGCTAGACAATATGCATCTTCAATCCATTTTTTAATTTAAATTAACCTTATATATTACATTATTCATGATGTTGGTAATGAAGAAACCTATCTTGAAAGAAATAATAGAAATTCAAAAATCATTAATTTCAGATAGATGGAAAAGTAATAAAAATATAAAAAATTGAAATTTTGGTGATATTTCTTCTACAATAGTTTATTAGTTGTGAATTATTCACACCTAGATTAATTAACATTGAGTATGTCCTCATTTGAATATTAGTAAGCACATTTTGATTCTCATGACTACAATGCGATCATTCCTTTTCTATACCTTTTAAGCTTAAACCTTTTTTGGAATATGTTTTTATTTTGTACATATTTAAAACAGTATTGACTATTTTTGTGGTTATGTATTATTTTTAACTATTGAAAGATATTAACTATGGCATGTTCATTAAAATTTCAATTATTATAATATTCAACAACTCATAAAATAATATTTCTTCTATTATTTTACAAAGTTAAATATAATTGAAGATTGTGTGGTTGCATGTGAAATAGCTAAAAACTTGTATTGTTCACTAGTGAAATGCATTCTACATAATTAGCTACATTTGGAAGAACTTTTGGATTTGATTGTGTAATAGTTTTTGCATTAACATTTTGGATCACACTTTTTTATCGTACATTTATTCTATGATCCCCTCATTATTATTACTCTTATGTGAAAGAAATCGTGACAACCAAGAGAAAATATATTATCCTCATAGCCATCCTAGTATCCATTAAGAATCAAGAGAAAATCCTCCCTCTCATATTTTAGATAGTTCTATGGTGTGATTCCCAATGCAAAAGATTCATGAGCACACTCAATATTTCTAAAATGAGTATAGGTGTCATTCTAGCTCTATAAACAAACCTGAAGGAGACCAATAAGGAGATATTCAAACTAGGTGTGAACCGATATCTAGGTATAAAAAATCTATAGCTAAACACTTGCAACAAGTATTTAAACTTATTGATCTCAAAATAATTATGGATGATGGATAAAAAATCTAAATGTTAAAAAAAAAACATGAATAACTATATAGTCAAAGGAATCATTAAGGGTTTATATAGATGATCACAATGTTCAAATGAAAAAACAAAAGAATTTATTTTGAGTGAAAGGGAAGAGAGAAATCATAGTGGAAAACTTAACCAATTTACTAATATAATTTGTCGAGAATCAATAAGTGAGTATCACTTGATCGTATTCAAAACCTTTTGTAAATTTAATACACCACGTATTACCTTTATATATGTTTTAAATAAATACTAAGATGAATCATAATTCTATGCTGAATTGGCAATGCAACCACTATTTTTTGTTGGTGTCCGCTTGAGCTAGGGATTTTATGCCCTAGATCATTTCTCTATTTTCTCTGCCTACATTTAGGGGCTTGGGGGTTTTCTGGTCTTGTAGGGTGAGGCTTTGGTTTTGATATTTTTTTTAAGTTGGTGTGGGGTTTCATTGCTTGGATTATAGGTTTCTATCTTCTAAAACTTTGTGGCTAGGATTAGGTGTCTTTTTCCTTAGTATTTCTGAATTGGTTGTTTAATTAGATAGAGATTCATTGTTCTTCTTAAAGTTTGGAGGTTGTTGGTGTTGTGTACAAAGATAGCTCTTATTTAGGTGAGTATGTGAGGTCTGTTAGATTTAAGACAGAACATACAATTGAGAGTTAGGGGGGGTGACTCAATTGTGTCCAAAAAATCAACAACTTTAACTAAATTATAGACATAATCTTGGATCCAAATGATAAACATGAATGCAAGGACACTACATATTAATCAACACTTAACACTAAGATTTTTGACATGGAAAACCAGTTAAGGGAAAAACTATGGTGGGGATCAAACCCAGAAGATGAATGTACTCTGTTAGAAGCACTTATCCCTGTTAGGGGTATTACAAAGGGGAATGAACATGCATTCATACACACTTCCTAGAGCTCATTTCTCAATTACAGCAAGTGATTCAACACAAAGGAATGCTCACTACCTTACTATTAGAATTAAGGCAGCACACACAACTAAGAGTGGGGGGGGGGGTGAATCAGTTATGTCCAAAAACTCAAAACCTTTAACCAAATTAATCTCAGATCCAAATGATAAACATGAATGCAGGAACATATAGTAATCAACACATAACACCAAGACTTTTGACCTGGAAAATTGGTTAAGGGAAAACCCACAGTGGGGATCAAACCCACAAGATGAATATACTCTATTTAAAGCACTTTACCCTATTAGGAGTAATGCAAATGAGAATGCACATGCATTCAGGCACACTGTCTAGAGCTCATTGCTCAATTACAACAAGCGCTTGAACCCAAAGGAAGGCTCACTGCCATATACTAATCTTTGATCATAAATAATAATAAACATACCATCCAAACTCATGACTTGACAAATAACATCTCTGATATGCCAATAGAGTCTCAATGAAGCACATCAAATATCTACCTTAATTGTAAATTCCACTCATACCTCTTCACACAAAATCTCTCGCACATTCACAACTTCACAATCACAAATGATTACATATTTATGTACATTACATCAACTTTATCTCAACTAGGTTGGCCAGGGAACTATTTGAAAATTATTAATTCATTAAACTCAATGCCCTAAACTTTTCAATTAAACTCCATGCCCTAGATATTAATTCATTAAACTCCATGCCATGGATATTAACCAAGGAAAGATTAAGTTCTAGAAAAAGGACACACATCTATGCCCTAAACTCACCACCAGGTTAGCAAAAAAGAATATTGCATAACCAGTCCACACTAATCCTATAACTGAAACATTGTCTCTTCTTGAACAATAAAAATATCCGTCTCTAATAAATCCTTCACAGATCACTCAAATCATTATCGAAAGCTCTATACATTGACATATATCAACTATAGATATCAATGAAATCATTTGTACCTTCACAACATCTGATATTCAATATAGTAGTTGTAGCATAGTAATGATCTCACTGAACATCTCAGGAATACATAGGAACACTATCATCAATAATAGGAATATGTAGACATCAATGACAAAACATTAATGTTAGTGCATATATGCACAATATTAACATCTCAATAATCTCCCCCTTTGGCATTGATGGCAACATATGATTTTAAAAATCAAATCAATACACAAAGAAATAATATCAATAGTACTACCAACAATATCCATAATATCTTATCTCAGTCAGTAAAAAATCTCTCCCACTTAGACTTATACCTAATTTTCACATGAATATCTCTCCCCCTTTGACATCAATGACAAAGGCACATGTATGCACTAAGTCATAGAAGCTAAAAAATTTTACAAACATCTCTCAAAACTAAATAAGCATCTCTCCACAAATTCTTAAATGCATACCTTATAAATCTAACCACTAACCACTAATGAATAATCTCCCTAAGGAGTAGCCACCAAACAAATCAATCCAGAATAGTGATATTGTTTAAGCACACTAGATTGATGCAACTTAATTCATCTCTAGGTCTAATCAGGAGGGGAAATCACCAAAAGCTTACCTCAGAGATACTCAAAAGTATCCTTTGGGAAGGGATTCATGAAAATATCTGAAATCTTCTCGTATGTAAACACATACTCCAATCTGACTTTTTTCTCACTAACTTTGTATCTCAAGAAATTATATTTGATAGAAATATTTTGTCTTTGAATGCAACACAAGGTTCTTTGAAATATTGATAGCACTTCAATTGTCACAATAGATAGCAATAGGCTCATCAATCCTCACTTTAATATCTTTTTTTCTTCAACCATATAACTTGTGTACAATTAATAGAAGAAGCAACATATTCAGCTTCAACAATAGATTGAGATATACAATTGTGATTCTTACTTTCCCACGAAACTGATCTCTTACCCAAGAAGAATGCTCCACCACTAGTGCTCTTTATGTCATCTACATTACCTACCCAATTCACATCAGTATATGCACTCAATGTAAATTCATCATCCTTTACATACCATAATATATAATCAACTATCTCTTTCAAGTATTTGAATATCCTTTTAACATCAACAATATGTGATTCCTTCAGTTCTTCTTGAATTCTAGCAACAATGCAAAAAACATTCATAATAACTGGTCTAGTTTGAGTCAACTATAGTAACTCACTGATCATTGATATGTTTCTTGTCTAATTTTCTTTAGGTGAATCATCATCCTTTCTCAGTTTGCAACTAGTAATCATAGGAGTACCAACAGGCTTTGAATCATCCATACCAAATTTCTTCAACAATTATTTCAAATACTTGGAATGAGATATGAAAATACCTTGATTAGTTTGTGTAATTTACAGACCAACAAAAAATTTCATCTCACCTATCATGGACATCTAAAACTCTTTATGCAACTCATCAACAAATTCCTTACTCAACTTGTCATTTCTACCAGAAATAATGTCATCCACAAAAACTTCAACAATCAAAATGTTATCATGAACAACTTTGAAGTACAAATTACTATCAAAAGTACCTTAACCAAAACCAAGTCTTAGTAAATAATTATCTAATCTTGCATACTAGACACTAGGTTCTTATTTCAATCCATATAATGCTTTTTTCAATCGAAATTCCATGTCATCTTCATCATTCAAATTAAACCATCTGGTTTCTCAATGTAGACTTCTTCTAACTCTCCATTCAAGAATACAAACTTAACATCCATTTGATATAATTTGAAATCTTTGTAAGTAACATATACATGAAACATCCTAACAACTTAAATTATAGCAATATGAGAAAAGGTATCCTCAAAATCAATTCCTTCCATTTGTGAGTATTCCTTGCAAACAAGTTTGGCTTTGTTCTGATCCACTTCACTTCCTTCATTTAATTTATTTCTAAATACCCATTTAGTATTGACCACATTTTTGTCTTTAGGTCTAGCAACAATAATCCATGTCTTATTCTTTTCAATCTGTTCCAATTCTTCTTCCATCGCTTTATCCCAACTTTCATATTTATATGCTTCGTCAATATCTTTAGGCTCAATATTAGAAATTAATTCTAGAAATTCTTCTTGTAGTCTAAACACCCTGATTCCTATCACCAAAAATCTGATTTTCTGAATGATTTAGCCTTGCATACCTGGGAGTATTCATATTTTATTTTGTAGCAGACTCTCGTGTTTCCACTTCTTCATCATTTGCATCTTCTTCATTTTGTTCTACCGATCCATTTTGATTTTGATTTTGATTTTGTGCTTGCACAATTTTCTTTTCTTGTTCGTCATCTAATTCATATGTGCAAGATCTTACATGTTTCTGATAATTTTCATCCACTTTCACATTTTCACTTTCAATTACCTATTTCAACCTTTAGTTATAACACTTATATGATTTTATTTTAGAAACGTAACCAAGAAATATTCCCCCATCACATCTAGGATCAAATTTTCCTACGTCTTCATCTCTTCTGATATAACATTTACTTTAAAAAATTCTAAAATGTTTCACTATATGAACATGACCATACAAAACTTCATAAGGTATCTTATTGGTTCCTTACTTAGTTTACACTCGGTTTAATGTATATACTATAGTACTAATAAATTCTCTCCAATAGATTTGCAAAACATCTCCTTCAATCATCATAGTTCTAGCAGTGTCTAGAATAGTTATATTTCTTCTCTCTGCAATGTCATTCTATTGTGTGGTTCGCAGAGAATACATTTATCTTTTTATTCCATGCTTTTTATAAAAAGTGTTAAACTCAATGGGAGTAAACTCACCAGCTTTGTCTTATCTCAAGAATTTCAACTTTGATCTTGTTTTAGTCTCAACCATAGCTTTGAAAATCTAGAATTTGTAAAAGGCTTCAAATTTTTCTTTCAAAAATCTAACCCACATCATTCTATAATAATGATCAATGAATAAAATGAAATACTTGGCCCCATAATATCATCTTTTTCTTTTAGGACCACCTATGTTAGTATGCACCAAATCTAGAATTTCATTTGAATAATAATTCATACTCTTAACAAAAGATATAAGAAACTTACTCAACTAACATTCCTTACACATTGCATTAGAAGGCTTCAACAGTTTAGGAATATCTGCAACAACTCTTGTTGTACTTATATTCATAAAGATCAAATTAAAATTCTTTGGATATAACATTGATTCTATTGGATTATCTACTAAAGGATCTTATAAGCAGTGTGTGGTCTGAGAGATTTATGTTTATGGTTACGAGTCTATACTAATAGGTATGTATGAAATTTTGGTATTGTATTGAGGAGTTTATGTAATGGCTAAGGCACTGATCCAGAACTAGTATATTGTTTTGACATATATATGTCTGATAGGTTTGGCTATATTCTATCCCTAAACTTAAAATCAAACTCTTTACTGAATTCTTTACATTTTACAGTTGTTAGTTGTTGTCCTCCCATGGTAATGGAGAGTCAATGAATGCCAAGTTAGCATTTAGTACTTTCTTATCATTATCTATTGTATAAATCCATAGTATAAGGTATTGTAAAGAATTGAGTTTTATCTAGATTAGGTGCACTCGACCTGGTTTTGTAGAGCCAGAAGTGCAGAGGGCAGTCTTGTCCCTATAGTTGGTCTAGATACCTTGCAGAGCTCTCATACATGGAGTTAACCCCTTCTAACATTAATCTCAATGTATATTGGTGGCTTCTCATAAACATAAATGTTTTAAAACATCAACAGGGTCTAAATAGATGGTTGGGTTCACTCCTTGCGAGTCAACTTCTCTTCTAATTTTTGTCTTGGTATAAGGGTTTTTCCCCCCTCCTGATTTATCTATTCACAACATTTGAATTTTTTCAGAAGAATGGATGATTAGTGAATTAGAAGAAGCTATTTTCTTGAAAAAATTAGTAAATAATAGAGATTATTTGGAATTTTACAAATCTATAGATGAGTTGACAAAAGATGTGATGTCATATTCATAAAGGAATTAGTAAAGGTGTTCGAGTTCTCACCTAAGGTATAATTTGTAAATAATAGTAATTAAACCGGAGTGTTGGAATATGTAACATCTCCATAACTAAATATAGTAAATAGTTTATTTGAAGTGACAAGATAGGAAATTTATTTACCATTGTTATTAGATAATTATTAATTGTATCATTTCTAGATTTCTTGAAATAACCTTGTTGTAGTAAATAACTCCATTTAATGAGGTAATTGTAATATTTTTAGCATCATATGATCAAAACATCATATGATCAAGTAATCAATGAGTACAAATTTTTTAGTGTTGTAGCATTATAGATTTTTTTATTTGTAATCATATATAATCAATTTGAATTGAAGAAATATTTGTTGAAGCATTTTAACGTATATTTATATCCCAACTTAGTATTTTTAATTTGTAATCATATTATCAAGTTGAATTGAAGAAATATTTTTTGAATAATTTAAACATATATTTATATCCCAACTTAGTATATTTTGAATTTGAGTAATTTGTGTGTTCAGAATCTAAGTTTGCATGTTTTGAGTTAGTGCTCATTTAATACTACCAGCCTCTATTAGTATTATTTGTAAATGCATGATTTTTTTTGGAAGGGTGAATATTCTTTTTTTTTTTGAGAGATAAGGTATTATAAGGTTTTCTTTGTATATAGATAATATTGGTTAAAATTAATGTTTTATTTCTATTGTATTTATTGCTTATAATTGTTGAACACACATAGGAGGCTGAGAGGGGGGATGAATCAACCTAAACCAAAATTATTTTACCTAAGTGATTAACCATCAAGACTAAACCATAAAACTAATTGAGAAATTACAGATCATAAAATCAACACAATAACACCAACATTTTTATACGTGGAAAACCAAACTAGGAAAAACCATTGAGAGCGTTAGCCCATGAAAAAAAAAAATTGTGTGTGTGTGTGTGTGTGTGTGTGTTTTGATTAAAAAATAGGAGATCCCTACTCTTGAATTTTAGAATTAAGGAAACAAAAACAACTTATAGGGAAGGCAGAATTAGTTATTTTCAAAAACTTTAAACCTTTAACCAACTTATATACATAATATTAGATCTAAATGATAAACATGAATGAAAGATAATAACACAATAATCAACACATAACACTAAGATTTTTGGCATGAAAACCTGGTTAAGAAAAAAAACACAGTGGGGATCAAACCGCCAAGATGAATTTACTCTGTTAAAATCACTATAGGAATATGCATTCATTCGGTAACACTTCCTAGAGTTTACTTCTCAAATCCAACAATGACATAAATCCAGAGGAAGGCTCACTTCCTTACAATAATCTCTGATTACAATTCATAGTGGACAATAGTCCATAACTCACGAACTAATAGATAGCATCTTTGATTGTGCCAATACAGTTCCAATGAAGCATATCAAATCTTTACCTCAATTCTAGATTCTATTCATACCTCTTTGCATCTACTCTTCCATACCACTCGCACACATTTGCATTCACATATGAATACATCTTTTATATATTATATAAACTTTATTTTAACTAGGTTGGCTACAGACCTAATTAAAAATATTAAGTCATTACCACTAAAATACAATGTGATCCATTGAATGTCAGTTAATACATAGCAATGACCCATAAAAAGTTCCTCATACATGATCAAGAGCCATAAATCATCCCACGATCTTTTGAAACACGCTACACCACCATGTAGCCAATAATAATAAAAATAAAAACACGCTAAATTGAAAATCACCAAATCAGATCACATAACCCAATACGGACCAGAAATGTGAATAGAATAAGATCTACAAATATCAACAAGAAACATGAAATGCCATGAAATTAACATGAACAAATCTATCTTTGAATTCACACTCATCTTTGTATTGTTCATCAAGAACACTAATCAACAACCTCTATCACAGCATAAAAGTATCTTGCCAAAATCCAAATCATGAACCACTCGAGATGAGGACACTATCAATGTCCTAAACTCACCACCAGGTTAGCAACCAAGAATGTTGCATAACTGATCCACACTGATCCCAGAACTAAAACACTATCTCTTCCTAAATAACCAAATTATTAGTCTTTGATAAATCTTTCATAGCTCACTCAAATCATCATGTGAACCTTTGTAAGTTGACATAGATCAACTACATACATTAATGAAATCATATGTACCTTTGCAACATCTGATATTCAATACAATAGTCATACCAAAGTAATCTTCTCACTAAAAATCTCAGGAGCACATAGGAACACTGCCATTAACAATAGGAATATGTTGACATCAATGACAAAACATCAATGTTAGCACATATATGTACAATATTCACTTCACAATCTCCCCCTTTTGCATTGATGACAACATAAGATGTAAAAAAAGAAATAAATGCACAAAGAAACCATATCAATAGTACTACCAACAATATCCACAATATATCTTCTAGAGTCTCTCTAACAATAAGCCAGAAAATGATCTCTCCACACATACATATACTTTTTTTTTCACTTAACTCTCTCCCCCCTTTGATATCAAAGGAAAAAGCACATATATGTACTAATTCATAGAATACAAAAATATGAATATTTGACTCATCACGCTAACTAGTCCCCCTGACTAGTAGCCACCAAAAACATCATTCCAAAATAATGATAATCTTTATAAGTGTAGACACCTAAAATTGGTCAGGTGTACTTTATCAAATAAAATGGTAATTTATCAAATAAAATAGAAATTAATTAAATCAAATGGGACTAAATCAAATCACAATAAAAGGATCAATTAATAAATATATTAATTAATTAAATCTAAGCCTAAAAGGGATTAATCAAAACTATGTAATTGATTTAATCAATTAATTGTATAGTTTAAATAAAAAATCAAAATAAAACTATTCCCTTACATGAATAATTTAATTAATTAATTGAATTTATTAAATCCTTATTTATTTCAACAAAGGAGACAAGAATTTGAAGAGCCAATGAGAATCAAGGATTGAAATCACATGGATCACTCCAAACTTTGTAATCCTTATCACTCATTTAATCCTTTAACATCGTCACCACTCAATTTATCTCTTTGTCCCAACCTTTGAGACCGACATTTAAATGGTCTATCCATTTGAAGCCATTTGAAAGCATTCAACTCAACCGGCTTTGATCATGATCAAATTGACTCTACCCCTATCCTTGGGGAATCCTATAAATACCAAAAATTTTGAGAGCATTAAGAATCATATACATTCATGAGCAATTGCATCTACACTATAGAGAAATTATTTGAGATTATAACATTTGTGAGCTGCAAAATAGAGAATTTTCAAAGCAAGATTGAATGAATTGCATTACAATTTGATTATTTGAGATCTAGTTAGGCATTATCAGACATCATTTTCTCATTCTAGGACTGTCACTAAGGGCCCGTTTGGTAGCAGGAATTGGACCGGAATTGGCATTATCTAATTCTGGATAATGCCAAATTCCATATTTGGGTCCTTGAAAAAAAATGGAATTGGAATTCCGAAATTCTCATTTTGCCCCCAAAATGGGAATATCATCTTCCACCTAAATAGGTGGGATTGGAATTTTGAATTCCAATTCCAATTTTTACAAAAGCAAATTTAATATTTCGTGGGATCCGTGACTATAAAGATGTATATTATATTGCTATAAGGATGTATATATATATACATGTATGCATATACACATTTGTATATACACATGTGTATATATACATACATGTATGTGTGTATATAATATACACACATGTATGGTGTGTGTACATATACACATGTGTGTATATATACACACAAATGTGTGTATGTGTGTATATATATACATGTGTGTATATGTGTATACATGGATACACACTTGTATGTGTATATGTATGGTGTGTATATATACACACATGTATGTGTGTATATATACATGTGTATGTGTGTATATATACACATGTATGTGTGTATATATACATGTGTGTATATGTATGTATATATACATAAATGTGTGTATATGTGTATACACATGTGTGTGTATATGTGTATATATATACATGTGTGTATATGTGTATACATGGATACACACTTGTATGTGTATATACACACATGTGTGTATACACACACATGTGTGTATGTGTGTATACATGTGTGTATATACACATATACACATGTGTATATATATATACATGTGTATATACACACATTTATGTATGTATATATACACATGTGCATGTGTGTATATATACACACATATATACACACCATATTCAAAGAAATTAAAAAATAAAGAATTAAAATTCCTTAATGCATCTTCTCATTCATCTTCCGGGTGAACCAAACGGGTCAGACCATATTTCGGATTTCATTTTGAGGATAAGCATCTACCTGAATATGCAACGTCTTCCTGAATTGACCATATCCATGATATGGTATTCCAGCTGCCAAACGGGCCCTAATGGAGATTAAGGTTGAGAGCTTCATTAGCATGCTTAGTTACAGAACCATGGAATGCTTATTTATTATTTGTCTATTCTTTGATTAAAATTCAATTTTCTTTTTATAGAATTGATAGATTTAAAACTAATTTCATTAAGTTATACTTTATATATACACAAATAGTGCCCATAGTGGAGTTTTAGGCCTTTAATTTCCATTTTTCATTTTATTTTGTATATTTTTGTGTCTCTTGTTGTCATATTGTGCAGTTTGCAGGTAATGCGACACCTATGAGGCAAATGTTCATGTGTATGCACAACAAAGTCACGCCTAAAAGCCTTCTATTTTTCATCTTAAACTTCTTTTAGCACGTATCAGGCCTAAAGTCATGCATTTGCAAGAAAAGTCATCCATTCACATAGTGAAATCACGCTTTCGACATTATATTACCACATACAAAACTTTTATTTCACACCTTTGCATATATGGTTTTACACATTTTAGTAGCTATTTTACACCTGACCTCTGTAAAGTTGCACGTAGTAACACTTTAAATGTCGCGTAAGGTTTTGTAAAGTATTGCGTAAACTACTGTAAAGCATCGCATATCCTCCTGCTAAATGACATGTAGAGTTTTTTGTATTTTTCAAATTACACCTTATTGAAATTAGAAAATTAATAGTCTGTATTTCTGATTTACAGATGAGTAGACATCCGAAGGTACAAAAACCAGAGTAGAGAGTTTACAAGGAGAGAAAAGAGGTAAGAATCCTTGCAAAACACACAAAAGAGATTTATAATTCATCTATGTTGGAAAGCCTAGGTGAATAAGAGAAGATTTTTGAGCATTTTGTCAAGATTGTTAAAGCTAATAAAACTAATTTTCCTACATTGAATTGACACTAAATTTATTAGGATCTTTAAGGAATTTGCACATTTAGAAAAGATCCTTAATTTTTTTTTTCCTTCATTGTGTTGGTTGTGTTGACTAATTTTGTTGGAGGAGAAGGAGAGGGAACAATCGCCACTAGGTGAGTTAAAAAGAAAGAAAAATACTCCTAAATGTGCCTAGCATTTGACTAGCTTTTAAAAGAGGTATTTTTCTTAACAAGCTTGCATTTAATCAAATTGTGGCATTCAATTTCCAAAATAGACTAACTAGTAGCCTATTATTGGTCACCAAAAAACACATTAGGCCTATAATCTTAACTCTTGTAGTTGATCAAAAGGTCAAACATGTCGGATTTGGGGATAGAAAGAGAGGCTAAGGAATCAACCAAAAATTTTCTTTTTAAAACCTCCTTGTCAATATGTTGGAATTTATAATTGTTAAATGTGTTTGGAAGATAAGAAAGTTGTAAGGATATGCTCTTCACTCTTTGAGTGAATCAAACTCCTAAACCTACCTATTCAATTTATTTCCTGCTTTAATATGAACATGTTAGAGCTATAGAGGGCCTATCTCCTAAGTACATCCTTATGAGGATGGTGAGGGGGAATGACCCAAGTGAGAGACAATCACTTTAGCTGTGATAAAATATGACCCACTATAATATGTGTGTATTCATCCTCAAAAGGGTGGGTGACAAATAAGTGTTGAGAATTTTCACCTACTAAAGTAGTCCTTTGGGATTGCACAAAATCATATGTTTTTGCATGTAGGAGGCCCTTGTAATGGGTGTATAAGAGACTCATCATTTGTTTGAACAAAATTTACATTAAAATCTAGTTAAGTAGAAGGATTACCTTTTAAAGCCATAATTAAAAGCTAAAATTGACCTTGTTGGCAAGTTGACTCCCAGGGAGTATATGGCTTATTTTGTGTTGTCATTATGGCAACAAAGTCATATGAAGTTTTGACAGTAAACTATGAAGTGAAAATTGACTAAGTGTAGAAGACAGAATAGAACAGTGACTTACAGTCGATCAGAGCATCAGCGCACGTGCATATGATCACATCAGGATATGCACATTTAGCCTTAAGCTCTATGGTATGTTGTTATGATTACCCTATACACACATGGTACATAATGGTAGTACGGACAAGTTACAGAAAGAACAAGTACTCTAGCAGTTCAGAATACAGAGTATCAAGCCGACTTCATGTTTTTTATTAGCGTGTAATCTTTTGTTATGTAAAGGCTAAGTGCCTATTGTAATAAGTTTTTAATCATGCGTTAAACATTTTTGTAAACATGCTTAAGCCAATTTGTTTGGAAGTGTTGTGTATGTTGTTTTTGGGCCGACTAAGGTCTTGTTTATAGTCGCGTCTATTCAGGCATAAACATATATATATGCAATGTAAAGATATATTGGAAGTGTCAAAGAAAAATGAAGAGTAGAGAAATGTAAAGATGTTAGCATGAGATAGAGCCCTTAAAGAAGATAAGAGTGTTAAAATAGTCCCAATTGATAACTGAGAGGGATAGGGGGGGTGAATCAGTTATCAGTAACTTCAGTTCTTTTTACTTCTTTAACTTTATAATATAACAAAGTAAATGCTTAATCAGATAACACAGTACTCAACACATAATTTGATTATGGGGAAACCAAATGGTAAAAACCCCGGTGGGAATTAGCACCCACAATTAACTATACTTGTTTGTAGTAATCCCTGTAAGAAGATATTTCAACCCCGTTAGGAGTTGTACATTACAATGCAATAAGTATAGTGACCTGGTTAAGGGTTAGACCCTGTTAGGAGTCTTTTACAAATAACCCTGTTAGGGGTGGTGGACTCAGTATCCAAAAGCTCACTCTTAATGGTGAAGGCTACAACCTTCTGGATAACAAATATGCACTATATCTAATGATGAAATATAGAGTAGACCTATTGTCTTGATCGGTTCCAGTGAATTGCAATCTTTCACTTCTTCCTCACATAGACTCTTGATGAATGAACCAACTCTAATAATCTACTCTGTACATCTTTCTTTACTTTTTCGTATCATTCACACTTAGCGTGTCACCTTTGACTTGCTATGAGTATCTTCCTCAAAGTATGAAATCATGGGACCTATAAGAAAAATCTTCATAATATCCTTGTCGGCTCTACTAAGCACACAAGCTTTATTACAATCACGCAAGTATAAACTGAATAGACATGACGCTTCACTAAGTCGGCCTCACCAATTTAACTATAACTTTGAAATCTTCTTGAAACACATTTGGTGCCTTTGGATTAATATTATCAACTCATACCTAATCATGAATATACACACACATATACAGAAGATAGGTGCAACCCAAGAAACATGTGATATACATCAGCCCTAAGCAGTTACACTTCCAGAACTATAACTGCCAATAACAGAATTACATAACTTTACTGGAACATCATATCAAGGTCTGTGTGTATGAAAATAACATAATAAACATGTCAACATCATGTATCTATTCATGCAAATCTTCATATCATCATTTGAATAAGTAAATACAGAATTACTACTGTGTATTATATGTTGTCATCAATGACAAACATACAATCAATCAACTGCTCAGAATAAAATCTCCAATAGTCTCCCCCTTTGACATTGATGGAAACATATGATATCAAAAACATCCTCTGTTCATGGTTTCCTCTTTCTTTTACAATCTTCTCAATGTCTTCATCAAGGATTTATCTAAACTGCTGCATTTCCTCTGTCTATGGTTTTGTTCCATGTATATACTCCCCCAGAGCATATGCTCCCCCTTAGTACATACTCCTCCTTACTATATACTCCCCCTTTGACATCAATGGAAAAGGGGGCCATAGTCCTTTAGGCATAGGTACTAGTCCAGAAGTAGAGTAGTCAACCATTCATCAGTCACTTAATGACTGATGTATTTGCTGCTTCTTCTAAACAGACTTAGGAGAGGGAATTACTCCCAACTTCTCCCTGATATACTCAAAAGTATCCTTTGATAAGGGCTTTGTGCAAATATCTTCCAACTATTCTTTGGTGCTCACATAGTCCAATTTTACTTCTTTGTCTGCAACCTTTTCTCTTAAGAAATGGTACTTGATCTCTATGTGTTTTGTCTTTGCGTGCATCACAGGGTTCTTAGACATGTTGATAGTGCTATTATTATAACAATGAATAACAATAGGAAAATCAACATGAATGCCAAAGTCTTTAACCATCTTCTTGATCCAAACCATAGTTGAACAATTCAGTGCGGCTACAATATATTTAGCTTCTGTTGTTGACTAAGAAATATAGTTCTTCTTCTTTCTTATCCAAGAGACCAACCTGTCTCCAAGGAATACCACTCCTCCTGAAGTGCTCTTCCTATCATCAATACAACCTGCCCAATCTACATCTATATACACATGAAGCTTTACATTCTCTGATTTAGGATACCATAAACCATAGTCTATAGTTCCCTTTAGATATCTGAATATCCTTTTCACTAACATTAGGTGACTATGCTTGGGTTTAGCTGCAAATATTCCAACAATACCAACTGCATTAGATATGTCAGGTCTAGATTGAGTTAGATAAATGAGTTTACCATTCATGGATTTGTACAATGTCTTATCAACTGCTGTGGAGTCATCATCTTTTGAAATCTTACTTCCTATTATCATGGGAGTGCATATTGGCTTACAATCATCCATCTGAAAAGTCTTCAGTATTTCCTTCACATATTTAGACTGATTAATGAATATATCATTATCTGTTTGCTTTACATTTAGTCCCAAGAAGTATTTTATAGGACCAATCATACTCATTTCAAATTCATTCTGCATTTCTTTTGCAAATGCTTTATTGAGCTTGTCATTACCCCCAAAGATAATATCATCAAAAAATATAGCAACTAACAATAATCCATCAGTTGTTTCTCTTGTAAATAGGTTATAATCTGCTACTCCTTTCTTGAATCCAATTTTGGTAAGATAACCATCAAGTCTCTCATACCAAGCTCTTGGGGCCTATTTAACACCATAGAGTGATTTCTTTAATTTGCATACCATGTCTGGTTCATCTGAAAGATTAAATCCTTCAGGCTATTCAATGTAGACTTCTTCATTCAAATCACCATACAGAAAAGCTGATTTTACATCCATTTGATAAACTTTGAAGTCTTTGAATGTTGCATATGCCAAAAATAATTTAATGGCTTCCAGTCTGCTCACAAGGGAAAATGTATCAGTGTAGTCTATTCCTTCTCTCTGTGCATATCCCTTGCATACCAATCTTGCTTTGTTTCTTACTACTGTACCATATTCATTCATCTTGTTTCTGAATACCCACTTTGTTCCAATCACATTTTTGTCACTAGGTCTTGGGACCAATTCCCATGTATTATTTTTATTATCTGATCTAATTCTTCTTTTATTGCATTCTTCCAATCAGATTCATTACATGCATCTTCAACACTTAAAGGTTCAATCTGTGAGAGCAAACATACCTCTTCATCCATTGCTAGACTTTTTTCTTTTGATCTGGTTAAAACACTGCTTCTCTGATCTCCAATGATGTCATCTTTAGAGTGGTATCTAGATGTGAATTTTGGAACCTTAGGTGTGTCTTCTCCTTCTATAATCTGTGATTCTTCTCTACTTGATTTAGGGTCATTCCATGAGACATCAATGCAATCAAACATTTCTTCAATAACAGTATCTTTGCTACTAGGTTTGGGTTCATCCTCAATCATAGGTGCATATTCATAGTATCTTTCTTGAACCATAAACTTTTCATCAATCTTAACACGCGTGCTTTCAATTATCTTCTTTAATCTCAAATTGAAACATCTATATGCTTTGCTTTTAGTAGAATAACCGAGGAAAATGCCTTCATCACTTCTAGCATCAAACTTTCCAACACCATCATCTCTTTTGATGCAGCACTTGCTGCTAAAGATTATGAAATACTTTACTATAGGTACAATGCCAAACCAAAGTTCATAGGATGTGTTATCCATTCCTGGCCTCAATTGGGTTTTGTTGATAGTATATAATGTTGTGTTCACTACATCTATCCAATAGGTGTGCGCAACTTTTCCTTCAATCATCATAGTGCGCGCTATGTCAAGTATGATCCCATTCCTCCTTTCTACAATCCCATTCTGCTGAGGGGTTCTAGGTGCACGCAACTATCTTTTAATACCATGTTCTTCACAATAATCATAAAACTGATCATAGGTGAACTCTCCTCCTCTATCTGATCTTAGACATTTCAGTTTCAATCTGGATTCATTCTCAACTTTAGCTTTGAATATTTTGAATTTATCAAAGGCTTCAGACTTCTCCTTTAAGAATGCAACCCACATCATCTTAGAAAAATCATCAACAAACAAAATGAAGTACCTCTCTCTGTAGTATGATCTTGTTTGGGTAGGACCACACAAATCTGTATGTACTAGGTCCAATTTGTTCTCAGCTAAGTTTTGCTTTCTTCTGAAGGAACTCCTTACATGCTTTCCTATAACACATTCCCTGCATATAGTGTCAACAAGTCTTGCAATACTAGGAAGGTCTCTGACTACCTTAACATTGTTGATCTTTACTATATTATCAAAATTGATATGACAAAGTCTCTTGTGCCATAACCAACTGTCATCCACCTTTGCAACAAAACAACTTACATTAGAATTGAGCTGAAAAACATTACCTTTTGTTTTGGATCCTGATGCAATCATGTCTACATCCCTGTTGTTAATGATGCACTTGTTGTCTTTGAGCTCCAAATGATAACCTTTGTCAAGTAGTTGACCAACACTCAGTAAGTTATGATGTAATCCATCAACATATAGAACATCATCTATCTTATTATTTCCATCCAAGGTGATAGAACCTCTACCTATGATAGGTTTGGGAGTGTTATCTCCAAATCTAACCATACCACCTTTGTACTTGTTTAACTGAACAAATCTGTCTTTGTCACCTGTCATATGATGAGAGAATCTACTGTTAATGATCCAATTAGTTCTGATGTTTGTTTTGGAAATTAGGGCTAGCTCTTGTTCTTCCCTTTCATCTGCAATGTCCATTTCCTCAAGAAACCTTTCCATATCTCTAAGGGAAACAAATCCAATTTTATCTTCTCCTGAATCTTCATCGGTTACACCTTCTTCAACATGATAACATTCCTTCTTATATTTGGGTTTGTAATCATATCTAAACTTCTTAACTCTTGTGGGATATTTAGATGCAAAGTGACCTATCTTATTACACGAAGAACATTTGAATGGAAGTTGTCCTTCATATTTACCTTTTCCTTTCTTTTCTCTTCTATCAATCATAGCTATGATTTCTTCAAGTTCTTCATCAACTTCTTCTTTTTCATTATGACTGGAGATGTGTAAGGATTTCTTACCATGGACTGAGGCTTTGAAAGTTGTTTCACTTTTAGGCAGTCTTCAATCTTGATATCTCAAATGTAGATATTTTTCTGATTAGAGTCTCTCTCTTGAAGTATTGTCAAAATTGCATAGTTTCCTCTAGAATACTGATCTTGTTTTCATAGTCTGATGTCCGAGTAGTTAGCAACTTGTCCATTATATCTTCTTCTAATATTTCACCACCATTGTTCCTAATTCTAGATACTGCTTCATTTATCCTTTCATTGTAAGCTCTAATGTTCTCTTCAGGTAACATCTCAAGACTGTTGTATTTCTTCTTCCATGTCTTCCTACCTACATTCTTTACTTGAACATCTCCTTCAAACATGTCTTCTAAATACTTCCATATGGTATATGCTCTGTCAATTTTCTTGATCTCAGAAAATTCACTGTCAGATAAGGCACTGATTAGGGATTTTTTAGCAATTGCATTAAGAGTAAATATATCCTTTTGTCTATTAGTAGCATCATCCTTTGCAAGGTCTTTCAGAGATGGAATTACAACCTCTTGTGTGGAAATTTCAAAGATCTCAAAGCCAATACACGGTAGATGTGATATCATTTTGTTTTTCCAATCCAAATAATTTTCTCTATCAAACTTAGGGCTTTCTTTTCTAAAGTAAGACATCTGATCTAACTAAAGTTGTTAGGCTTCTTCTCCAAGGCACTTGGCTCTAATACCAATTGTTAGAATAGTCCCAAAGGATAACTGAGAGGGGGGTTGAATAAGTTATCAGTAACTTCAATTCTTTTTACTTCTTTAACTTTAGAATATAACAAAGTAAATGCTTAATCAGATAACACAGTAATCAAAACATAATTTGATTATGCGGAAACCAAATGGTAAAAACCCTGGTGGGAATTAGCACCCACAATAAACTATATTTGTTTGTAGTAATCCCTATTGGAATATATTTCAACCCTGTTAGGAGTTGTACATTACAATGCAATAAGTATAGTGACCTGGTTAAAGGTCAGACCCTGTTAGGAGTCTTTTACAAATAACCCTGTTAGGGGTGGTGGACTCACTGTCCAAAAGATCACTACTGATGGTAAAGGCTACAACCTTCTGAATAATAGATATGCACTATATCTAATGATTAAATGTAGAGTAGACCTGCTATCTTGTTCAGTTCCAGTGGATTGCAATATTTCACTTCTTCCTCATATAGACTCTTGATGAATGAACCGACTCTGATAATCTACTCTGTACATCTTTCATAACTTTTTCGTATCATTCACACTTAGCCTGTCACCTTTGACTTGCTATAAGTATCTTCCTCAAAGTATGAGATCATGGGACCTATAAGAAAACTCTTCATAACATCCTTGTCAGCTCTACTAAGCATGCAAGATTTATTACAACCGCGCAAGTATAAAGTGAATAGATGCGATGCTTCACTAAGTCGGCCTCACCAATTTAACTATAACTTTGCAATCTTCTTGAAACATGTTTGGCGCCTTTGGATTAATATCATCAAATCATAACTAATCATGAATATAAACACACATATACAGAAGCTAGGCGCAACCCAAGAAACACGTGATATCGTTGGGCCTAAGCAGTTACACTTCCAAAACTGTAACTGCCAATAACAGAATTACATAACTTTACTGAAACATCATATCTAGGTCTGCATGTATGAACATAACATAATAAACATGTCAACAACATGTATCTATCCATGCAAGTCTTCATATCATCATTCGTATAAGTACATACAGAATTATTACTATGTATTATATGTTGTCATCAATGACAAACATACAATCAATCAACTGCTTAGAATCAAATCTCCAACAAAGAGTATAAGTGCATAAATGGAACTGATCAAACATCTGTGTCATATACAATAGTTCACTTTTGGATATAGTGTATATCTATTCTCAGGAGGTTGTAGCCTTCTTTCTTATTGAGCAGTGAGCTCTTAGACAGTGAGTCCTCACCCCTAACAGGGTTGTTTGTAAAAGACTCCAAAAAGGGTCAGGCCTTTAACCAGGTCATTGTACTTGCATTATAAAGACTGCTCCTAATAGGGCAAAGGAACTTTAACAGGTTCATTATACTAGTGCAATATTTGTGGGTACTAATTCCCACCGGGGTTTTCCTCTAATCAAGGTTTCCCTGTAATCATATTATGTGTTATGTGATCTTGTGTTAAGATTCAAGTGATATATAATTGTTTTATGTTTAAAGTGGCTAAAATTGAATAAATAGCTAAAAATTGATTCACCC
>MU226860.1:2321708-2341787 GCA_018584345.1 Thuja plicata
TTCCCCCCCCCCCCCCCCTCTCAGTGTTTCCAACAATTGGTATCAAAGCTCTGGTCCTCTGAGAGAAAATTTTAACCACTTGAGGAGATCATGGATTCAGTATAAGTCAAACATTTGAAAAAGAATATTGAAGCAGCCCTTGAAGGTCTAAACAGATCTAAGAAAGAAAATGAGGAACTTAAACTAAAGGTTGATGGCTCTCAAATGCTTATCAAGAAATTAAGGAAAGATCTGAAAGATTGCTCTACAAATGATTTGGGAAAAATGGTCAAGAAGTTGAATGAAGAGAACATGTCTTTGAAGGATAAGGTAGAATAATTGAATGATCAGCTAACTGATATCCTAATAGCTATTGAAGAGAAGAACAAAGAAAATAAATAGTTAGAGGAAGAACTCATACAAGCCAATATGAAAATATTGGAATTGGAAAACATCAAGAAGAAGATTGAATCTGAATTATCAGGAGCAAAAGACAAGATTAACAAACTATACACAAGTTCTGATTTAATTCAATCACATCTTTATGCACAAAAACTAAAAGGTGATACCATTGGTATGGGATAGAGTCTAGCTCAAATTGAGGTTAACTCATTACAAGAAAGAAAGAAAGCTCAAATAGAATCTTTAGAAGAAAAGAAAACTAAGATTCATGAAGAGACCAAAGTAGAACCATCAAAAGATAAGCACAAGGTAGTCAACTATACTTTCTATGCCTATAACAAGAATGGACACTTGGAAAGAAATTTTAAGAATGTAAGACCCTTCAATGGTTACTGTTACTCCTGCAATAAGTTTGGTCATAGGGCTATTCATTGCAGAACAAATCAGAGAAATCAGCCACAACTAAACCAAAGGAATCAAACTCAATTCAATAAGAGAAATCTACCTCAAAGAAACTTGCAGAACATTACATGTCAGATATGTAATTATAGTGGACACACAACCAAGAAACGCAGCAAGATGATTAACAACATCAGACCTCCTATAATTTTTTCACTCATGTGGAAAGGCTGGACACATCTCAAGGTCTTAGAGATCAAGAACAAAAGGACAAGAGAATCATAAGAAGTCTTTGTTTGAAGAATCAGGAGAAGTTAAGTTTGTGGAAGCTAAAGCTAACTAAGATAAAATATGGGTCGAAGTAAATAAGGATAATGAAGAGAACAAGGTAGTAGATGCATCCTTAGTGGATGCACCTTCTACTTCTAGATAGTTGACCCTCATGGTCTTAGGGGGAGCTATACTATCTCTAAACCCTTGTGTGGCTGGTATACTCACCTCTGAGTATGTGCCTATGGATTCATGCATGTGATCATGAATTAAGGTTGTATGCATTCACGTATTACCTTTACTTTGTTCAGAACAAAGTTTGAAATTCTCTCTATAAATTGCTTTACGAAAATGAGCATTAAATGCAATTAATCTTTATATAAATAGGAAAAAGATCTTAAAAACCTCACTTTACATTCGAGATTGAAGCATTTAGAAAGTGGATAAGCATTGAACATCAAAGCACTACATCTTAAAGGATTAGTTAGTTTGTGAATGGATTAACGATTGGAACTGAACCCTAGTAGTTGCGTCATTTTAGAATCATCCTGAAACCCTACTTAACCAATTTGCAAGTAATTATGGAAACCCCTATTATATTCAACATTGCTGAAAGGAAGAGGTTTGTCTTTAAGAAGAATGCATTCAAGTCTATAATAGATGATCTCGAAGGAGCATTCTCTAGGACTCCTCTTGGAGTCATACATGTAGAAGACATCCGCACATATGTTTAATGCAAGAAGGAAATAGTTGGAGACAACAACATTTCATCTGTCATGGGTTCTATGCTGAAACCAGACTATTCATTCAATGATGAATACGCGCATCTCACTGATAACCCTATCTTTAAGTATTCAAACACGCATGAGTTCTATGAGCCAAAATGGGTTAAGATATTACTAAGCAGGATACATGATAACCTATATTGGATTGGTGAGGTTCCTGTTTGCATCACTACAGATCTAATTCATGAGATGACTGGACTTCCTAAGACTAGACCAGCTCTTCCTAGTGGCAAGGATGTTAAGAAGAAGGTTGAGCAAGCTTTCTTATCTGGAAGTGATAGGCACGGCATGACTATTGATCCCATTAAGGAAAATGAAATTAAACTACTCACTATGATACTTGGATACAAGTTTTAGCAAGCAAGCAGACTGAATACTATGTCCGCAGCAACAGTTCTGGCAGCAATAAGGATAGTAAGAGATAACACTCAGTATAATCTCTATGAATTATTGTATGCACAACTGATAGAGAATATCAAAGCCATTAAGCATGACAAGTGCAAGCTATTCATGTTTGGCTCTTTGATTATCTATTTTTACTTCCACATTGTTGGTAAAGTTGCAAATCTTTACCTAGATAGGAGCAAAGCCCACTATGTCTCAGATATCACTAAAAGCTACATCAGGAGTAGTGCAAAAGATTCTATGGACATGGATATCAAAACATTTAGGATCAAGATGCAGAAAAGGTTCAGGATACCTGAGAAAATAGTTGAGAAGTATAAAGACACCATATGCTTCATGGTGAAGACTGACTGTACTTGCATGGAGGTAGTTGATCCTAGAACAAAATGGATTCACCCTCTTGGTTATGAAGTTGAAGAACATGTTTTGGAAGGTTATGCGGAAGTCCTATCTACGCCCAAGGATCCCAATGAACCTAGACGTGGTACTTACAGAGAAAAGACAAATCAAGTTGATTCTCTCTTATACAGTGCTAACAACAAAAGGAAGGCAACAAGGATTACCTCAAATATCCTAAAATTTCATGGTGTTACACAAGAAGATCTTGACAGAGCTAGAGAAGATAAGATAGCCAATGAACTTGAGAATACTCCTACAAAAGTGAAAATAGAAAAGACTGATGATATGCCTAAAAGGAAAAAGAAGAAATCAAATGTAGACACATCTGCACCATCAACCACCATTGATCTGGAATCCTTTCCACCTTCTGTACCAAGAAAGAAGTCTAGAGGAAGGAAGTAAGCACCCACTAGTCATCCATCCTCAATAACTACAAGGAGAAAGGTAAAGAACACACAAGATCCTCCTGAGGTAGGTTTTAGACCTATTCTTAATGTATTAAGGAACAAGATTGTCAATGAAGGGAGACTAGATATAATTATAAAGGTTTATGACAAGTATCAGGAGATAGATAAATCTGAGATACATTCTATGCTCATCTCTCACATGATCAAGTTTAAAAGTCAGTTCTAGAACTCAAAACAGTGATACCAGACAAGCTATGGAACATTCTAGAGATAATGAAAAGGCATGCAATTAAGGAAGATATGAGGATTAGAGAAGAAACATTGGATAATATTCTTCTTGTTTTCACACATGATGAGAAGGTAATTCTATTAGATTTGGTAAAGCCTCATCTCAGAACAAAGACAAGGACTCTTTATATTATGAACAAAGAGTATGAGTTAGTTGGGAAAGAGATGGAAAAATATTTTGCACAAGTGTTTATGGATAGACACATGTATCCTTTAATGACGCCTAAAGAAAAGGTAACTCCAGTTCCTCCCAAATAGGTTACAAAACCAGTGATTCGGAATGCACCTAAGACAGGTCCATAGGTGTCAGCGCCCTCTGTTTCAAAAACTTCTGATACAGAAAAAGATTCAGGGGATACTATAGTGATTGATAATATCAAGATATCCATGAAAACTTCTGATAATGATATGGACAAAGTTGATAAAGCATTTGTAAGCACTGAAGAAACAAAGGAGGTATGCACTGATGACACATCTTTACAGCAAGATGAAGTCCCCTTTAATGACTCAACAAATTTGAATAAATAAAAAGATAATCAAACTAATGAGATACCAGCTATGGAAATCCCAGTAAAAATTGAATGCATGGTTACTAGTCAAAATACTATATTCACACCATCCATTCAACCATCAAACTCATTTTTGTCAAGTTTAACTCCTGACTCAGCAAGTCTGGATGCATGGGGAGAAGAAGACCTGATCAAGATCAATGTCCTATCCATGGAAAAATCCAAAGAGAAATAGGTTATGAGAAACCCTCTCTTCTTGGAATCAGTAAACATTTTGAATGACTTAGTGCCTGCGGAAAAGAAAGTAGAAAAAATTCAATCAGTTGATGATGTAGACATCATCCTAACAAGATTCAAAACACATTTTAAAAGTTTAGTAGACTCAGCTACTCGAATTGCAAAAGATGAGTACAAAAAGGAAAGATTGAATGATCTGGTAAATAATTTTTCCTTAGATTTAAAGTCGTTGAAGATTGGTCAGACAATGTTGAAAGAGTTGGCAACAAAAGGTAGAAAGGTTATAGAAAATTGCATGGACAGAGGCAAACTCACCTCTGAACATATCAGAAAGATAGAAGAGGCAAATATCTTGGTTGACAACATAAGACACTCAGTTGAAACATCACTCCAAGATATAAACATCTGAAACAATATCTATCAAGGTCAGATAGACAAGATAGAAAAAGCTAAAATGGAGATCAGTAAGATAAGGATCAGGCAGACTCAGTTGAGAAATGCACTTGCGCCATCCTTAGTAGTTCTGGATGAGAACATTAAACAGATTGATGCAACCATTGCTACCTATGATCAAGGACCCAGCATGGATTTGACAAAGATGGAAAAACTCACATATGCTCTATGCGCCCATCTCCAAACAATTGATGCACTAAAGGCATTTTGGCAGCAAGAGATGAAGAATCTATAGATAGCCTATCCAGAAGTATACATGGAGTAAGTATTTAAAGACTTACAATTTTGACACCTTTGTCAATAATTTCAAAGGGGGAGTAATGTATGTGTATATATATATGCAAAGAAATATATAGTATATATGTTAAGAGAAGAAAATATATAGTTTTTGATATTAGTCAATTTTGAGTAACTTAGCCACATTCCTTTGTTTCCATTAATGAAAAAGGGGGAGATTGTTGGAAAGTTGACTCCCAGGGAGTATATGGCTTATTTTGGGTTTTCATTATGGCAACAAAGTCATATGAAGTTTTGACAGTAAACTATGAAGTGAAAATTGATTAAGTGTAGAAGACAGAATAGAACAGTGACTTACAGTCGATCAGAGCATCAGCGCACATGCGTATGATCACATCAGGATATGTGCATTCAGACTTAAGATCTATGGTATGTTTTTATGCTTACCCTATGCATGCACGGTATAGAATTGTAGTACAGACAAGTTATAGAAAGAACAAGTACACTAGCAGTTCAGAATACAGAGTATGAAGCCGACTTCATGTTTTTGATTAGCGTGTAATCTTTTGTTATGTAAAG
This sequence comes from Thuja plicata, assembly GCA_018584345.1. Taxonomy (NCBI): domain Eukaryota; kingdom Viridiplantae; phylum Streptophyta; class Pinopsida; order Cupressales; family Cupressaceae; genus Thuja; species Thuja plicata. The sequence continues at coordinate 2,327,058 of MU226860.1, forward strand.
GCTAAATGTATGTGGTAAATTTGGCCTTGTTAATTCAACATACACTTAAACATAGTCCTTCTTCACCAGGTACACACAAGACTAAATATGAGATTATTCATCTTGTCTTCCTGCATGATTTGACCTGTTGCCTTCCATCTAGACGAAGCTTTTTGAAATTGCTCTCAGAACGAGAGTCTCACAACCATGGACCAATCTAGGAATGAAGGATTTATCATGATGAATGCAATACAATGCAAGATTATACTAAGAATTTGAAAGATGTGATATAATCTAAGACATGATGATAAATGCAATTATTCTAGAAATTGAAACTATCTTATTGCAAAAATGAGATTATTCTATATGAAATTATCAAGAAATGTGACCATAATTCAGTATTCTAACAATGCATAAAAGTGAGTGGGATTTTGAATGAAGAATGAGAGTTCTTTTATAGACTCAGAGATGATCATAATAGAAACTTTCCTCATTGAAATAAAATAGATAGAAAAGCCAGTTCAGAATAGAAATCTTTATTCAAAAGAATACAATAAATTGTTTTCTCTCTGCTTTAACTGTTTTCTTTCTTTGATTTAATTATGTTTTATTTGAATTAAATTGTTTTCTTTCTTTTTAAAGCATAATTAATTCAAAGATTCTATTTCTAAATAGAAGAAAGATTTTTGAGAGAATATTCAATTAATTAAATAAATATGACCTCATAATTTCTTTTTCTCAATTATCTGAATAATTAAATTCAATTATTGAAATGAGGATATTTATTTAATAATTAAATATAACTTAATTCCTTTTTCATGTGTCTCAGCAAAAGAGGGTGAATTTAATTTAATTAAAGTGCTAGGACTTTATTAATTAAATTAATTTGATCATAAGGTTTGTTTAGCCAAATAAGTATTTTGGAATTAAACATAATATATGATTAATGCAGATTTAAGATTTTCTACATTTGACACTCAGGTCGAGTAGAGTCAGTCAAAAACTCAGAATTGCCTAGTACAATAGGACTTTGATGATCCAGAAGAATGAAAAATGCAACAAAATTGGTTAGAATTGCAAGATGCCAATTTTGGGGTGTTACATTTTGCCCCTCTTTGAATTGATGTGCGAGAAGCGCATTAATTCAAAGAATAGTCTAATGCCTGAAGCATAGAAGAATAGATTTGAACTTTGATGATGTAAAGATTTTAGAGCCATCTCCATAATAGAGCTTGACTCTCTGAAGTCTAGGTTAGGTTTCCAAGACGCCGGTCAAATAGATATCTTTCACAAGACTATCCCAGAAGGAGGCTCAACCTTCAGGAGTCAGGGTTAGATTTCCCCGATACCTGTCCCAAAAGATAGTAAATAGAGGTTTTAGGACTATCTCCAGAATGAAGCTTAGTCCCCCAATATCTAGGTTAGATTTCCAATACATTGGTTTGATTGACATCTTTCACAAGGTTATCCCCAGAATGAGGCTTAACCTTCTGGAGTCAGCATTAGATTGCCCCAATACCTGTCCCAAAAGATGGTAAATATCTTTCACAAAGTTATCCCCAGGACAAGGCTTAACCTTTAGGATTCAGGGTTAGATTGCCCTGATACCTGTCTTGAAAGATGGTAAATATCTTTCACAAGGTTATCCCCAGAATGAGGCTTAACCTTCAGGAGTCAGGGTTAGATTGCCCCGATACCTGTCCCAAAAGATGGATAAATATCTTTCACAAGGTTATCCCTAGAATGAGGCTTAACCTTCAGGAGTCAGGGTTAGACTGCCTCGATACCTGTCCCAAAAGATGGATAAATATCTTTCACAAGGTTATCCCCAGAATGAGGTTTAACCTTTAGGAGTCAGGGTTAGATTTCCCCGATACCTATCCCAAAAGATGGATAAATATCTTTCACAAGGTTATCCACAGAACAAGGCTTAACCTTCAGGAGTCAGGGTTAGATTGCCCCGATACCTGTCCCAAAAGATGGATAAATATCTTTCACAAGGTTATCCCCAGAATGAGGCTTAAGCTTCAGGAGTCAGGGTTAGATTTCCCTGATACCTATCCCAAAAGATAGATTTCGAGAATCATCTCTAGAACGGAGCTTGATCTCAAGAATCTGAGTTAGATTGCTCAGATGCTGAAAAGCTGACAAGATGTAAGGAACAAAGATGCCCTTATTGATTGTGGAGTATCCAATTTTGACCATGAGGTATGAAAAATTGAACATGCCCCAAGTGATGAGATGCCCCTAGCAATGAGGACTTTTGAAAATCAGATTAGATTGGTTGAAATAGATTTAATGATGTAATCATCCTACCCCCTCAGGAGTGAAATAGAAAGATGACATGCCATATTGATGATGGAGAGTGAAAAATTGTAGATAGATGTTGAGTCAGGGATCAAGAAGAACTCATAACAGATTACAAAAGAATTGAGAAGATTCATAATCAATTTTGAGTGATTTCAAGGACTAGTTGACCAAGTTTAACTGGGGTTGACTAGAGTTGACTAGAGTTGACTTTTGAGGAAAAAAGTTGAAGAAGACAGAAAATGATGATATGATAAGAGTCTAACAAGAAAGCAATGTCAAAAAGTTGACTGCACAAGTGTCCAATCGTGTCAGTCCCAAAAAATTTTAAAATGCAATTTTGAGCTATATAGAAGTGTCAAATTTCAATTTTGATCACGAAAATAGATTCAGAGCGGTCAAACTAGGTAGTGGTGCAATATTCGCACAAAATAGAGCACTTTAAAAAATTAGGTCAAAACCTATATAAGGATGAAAAGGGTCATTTTCAAATCATTTCAACCCTTTGACTTTGAGAAAAGAGCTCTAAGCTAAAAGAAAAAATGGTGGTCCCCTACAGCAGTCATCGATTCGAGCGATCTAGGAGACACAACCGGCCTGCAACATATGGACCACCTGTAAGTAGTCGGCAAACCTCTCTGTAATTTCAAATTTTATTCATTTCAGTCATTTATTGCTCCTTTTTTCACATTTTGAAAAGTTGAGTCACGGGTCTTTGCCCGAAGTAGTTTCTTCGTGTGCCCCGTAGGGAAATCTCGCACAAAGAAACAATGTTTTGCACCACTCAGTGTGAAAACTCATGCGGGAGAGTACCTAGTTTCGCGCAAAAAATCCCTTGAGAGGGCATTTTCTCGTGAGAACAAGCATGAAAGCTCATGTGAAATGGCGATCTTGTGCGATGCGAAGAACTTCTTCATGCGTAAGAGAACTTCTTCGCGTGCAATTTTTCTTCTTCGCATGAGAAAAAGTGGTAAAAATGAGCATGCAATCAGTCTGCGTCGTATCCAATACCTTTTGTATCAACATCATTAACATCTATAGGATGTCTTGAATGATTTATAATCTCATTATGCTTTGATTATTGTCAATTAATGATAATGTGCTATTGTTTGCATGTCTTGCAGGTTGACTTTCCTGATATTGCATTCAGATCGCATCATCCGGCAATCAGCACATTGGTATCTCAGCTAGATGATGCTGAGACAGCACATATTAATACATTGGGACTAAGAACATTGTGTGATATACCCAAGATTTGAGTAAATCACAGACTACTAGGAGCTTTGGTTAGGCGTTTCCATTCGAAAATGAACACATTTTATTTACCATAGGGGGAGATGACCATTACTCACGAGGACATCTATCAGATCCTGAGGATACCTTTCGTCGGGGCCAGAGTCGAGTATGAGACATGGCCCAAGGTGGGCACAGCAGCATTGAGAGAGGTCTTTTAGGACGACCTCATGATGGGTAGAGCGATCCCATGGGATGATCTGATTGGTTTGTATGGGGTGACCCACAGGTTGCCCGTGGTACTAGCATGCTTCCTTGGGTGCTACCTGATGCCTGATCGTGGACAGCATGGTCTAGAGTGTGGCTGAGGCTAGATGCTACAACTGATGATGGCACGGCTGCGACACTAAAAATGGGGCCAGTGTATGCTGGCACACATGTATCATGAGATGCATGAGATCGTCTATCAGGAGGCGAAGAGCATGGCCGTGAGTTTCTTTGTATTACAGGTATGGCTGTGGGAGCATCTTCTCATCACCAGGCCCATTTACAAGGACATGAGATAGCCCTTGGAGCCCTACATATATGGATATAGGGGGATGATTACCCAGCCTGCGCTGGGTAAGGTTGATCAGTGGCGAGCTCAACTCGATGATCTAGCGGTAGTGATTTGGAGGCCATGGATACTGACACAGGCCTGGGATGATGTGGCAGAGCAGTTGAGCCACATGTTTTGCTCATGTGTGATGATTGGTCACACTATCACAGTGATCAAGATATTCTTGTAGAAGTGGGTATGGCGGTAGTTTGATCACCCACAGGACATCTCACAGGAGTATATAGTGTATTCTCAATTTTCTGATGAGGTTAGGAGGGGCTAGGGTACACCGTTGGACTAGGGGCGTATGATGATAGATATCCACTCATTGGTCCCAGTTCAGTGGGAGTACCTTAGAGACAGTAGATTCTAACATGACCACCGAGTATAAGGAGCACTTTATCATGCACCTGTTTCTAAGGTTTACTGATCTAGTGGGGATAGCGGGTCGAGGACAGGTGGTACCTTTGCAGGTTGTTCAGCCATAGGTGGCACAACAAGTGCAGATGCCTCCTCCACAGTAGAGGGTACAACTAGGGTTATAGCAGGGTCCCCGACCTAGGACAGTACAGGTTGATATCCCTTCCTGACATATGGGGATGGATATCGGAGCCAGCGGCAGTGGCAGCACTAGGTAGTCTCAGAGATGGACTACAGCACAGTTATCTGAGGAGTAGCAGGTACCTCCACAAGAGGAGGGAAAAAAGGATGATCCCATGCAAGAGGATCAGCCCGCATAGGATATAGCATAGGAGGCAGTGCAAGACCCACAGTGGCGCATGTAGGAGAGAGTGAGATAGCTCACGAGATAGGTGGGGGATCTGACTATATAGGTAGCTGTACAAGATGCCAGACTGATGGACTGAGATAGGGAGATACAGGATCTTCGGGAGCAGTTGTGGGCATCTCAGGAGGAGGTGCAACATCAGACTACATGGGAAACGTATTACTATGCATCATATATAGGTGCGGTACTAGATGAGGCATCGCTGGTGGCCTAATTTTTTAGCTATACAAGAGGGTCAGAGGGAGCGCAGATGACACCTCCACCAGATAGGGCCGCACCTCCACCTCCTCCAGGTGACAAGGGAGAGGGCTAGAGTTAGATTGTTTTGATAGATAGATAGAGATGAGATCATAGGATATATCTGATGTGTTGGCATCCTTGTATTATATCACCATGTTGAGATAGATTGTGCTCGAGTAGCACCATTTTGTATTTGTATCGACACATTAGATATATATATGAGCTCATATTTTGGTATCATGGCATATTGTATATTGCCTTTATGAGATGTTTCCTATATGCTTAGATGTTTTAGATGAATAATAATGTATGCAAATGGATGAACATGCTTTAAATATATGTAAATGTATGAAATACACATGTACAATTTTGATGAAAAGATGTATGTATGTAAATGATTTTATGTAAATGCAATGAGTAAATGAGAATGTAAATGCATTGAGTAAATGAAATGTATATATGATAATGAATCATGAATATGAATATGTATATGGTACTAACATCTCATGTAGGATGAAAAATGCTAACCAAAATAACATGTGAAGAAATGAGAGCGAGGATCGAACACCTATGCAGTCATGATGAAATGCAAACCATGAAGAAGAACTCTCCAAAGTATGAACCCAGAAGAATGAAATGAAGAGAACACTAAATCATTGTCACAATGCAAGTCTAGAATGAAAATGCAATCCTATGCTAGATGCAATATGAAGGTGCAATTCTAGGACATGGTTGTGAGACCCGTCGTATATTTATCATCATTGAGCATTTTTTGGAACATCAAAGTCGATACAACCCTTACTAGTACCAAAATGCAACCATAAGGATATGAATATGAATTATCATCAGATAAAATGTAGGAAATGAATGTAAGCACCAGGGCACAAAATCCAAGATGACCTAAACATTGTTTCCAGTTAATGTTGCAAGAGTACACCAGTATCGAGGCATTCAAAGCCAAGATAACCATGTGTGTGATCATGCGTAAACAAACAAATCAATAACAAACAAAACAAAAAATAGAGAAATAACAAGCAGGGAGATAGTACCGACCTCACCATGGCATACAAATAAACAAGATTGAGGGATGTGAGGTTGTTCCACCTTAGTGCGGGAGCTCTTATCACATACACCCTATTTATTTTACATTGTTGGATCATTGGGATTACACCAACAAGAAATAGACAAAGAAAATAACAATGAAATTCATGAGAATAGACAACATACAAATAAATATTCAAGCATAGCTCAGCCTATTTCAAAGTTTATGAATGTGGATGTGTATGAGGTGTTGAAAAACACCGTTGTGCTTGTGAGTGCATTGTGTTTGATTGTTATCGATAGATGTTTATGTTTGAGATATCTAATGTGTGTTGAAAAACACAGATGAGGCCAAAGATAGCGTTAAAAAACACTATTTGTGGTGGTGTTGAAAAACACCAGTTTGTGTCAGTAGCGATTTGTCCTTGAGAAATGACAAGATTACTGACTCAGGTGTAAACCAAAGATGTGATCAAATGGGGGACCCATGCCCCCAAGTAATGATGACTGACTTGACGTATGTTGCGAGGAGAAACGAGATGTGATTGCCCCCAAGCATATGGCACTGAATTAATGACAAGTTAGGAGGGTCTGCAAAGGGACCAGAGTGTCACAAAAGTGACCAAAAGATATGTACAAACTAAAGCATAGAATCGTCAAGACTAAGTATCGATAGATAGAGCATTTGAGTATAACTCCAACTAAAATGGATGTGATAAATCTCAAGAGTACGGTGATAGTAGGTAGACGCAGTGAGAACCATTGGCGATTGAGGTGAGAGAGATGCTCAAGTGAAGAGATCATGGTATAAGCTATACATCAGTAGGCAGCCACAGTGAGAACCACTGGTGACTAATGTGAAGAAGATCCTTAAAAGATAAATAGGATAGTGCCCCTTAGACCAGGAGATTTTCCCTGAGAGTATGACCAGTTTCAATCCATGTGAGTTGGTGTCTTGACGGGAACTGAAAGCAAATGTAAGTAGGAAAGCAGGAAAGCTGCAATGCAGGAAAGAAAATGTGTGAAGGCAAGTGGTGCTGAAATAGATATACATGGTGAAACAAGAGGTGCCTATTTGCCAAGTTTTCACCTTCTCGGCAGAAATTCTTTTTTTGCTACCATAATGCCTGTTTGCCAGGTTTTCATCAATGGCACTTTTTCTTTTTTTCTTTTTTTGTATTTTTCAATTTTTTTTTTGTATTTTTTAAATATATAATTTTTTTGGAATACATCAAAGTGCCTATCTCTAGGTTTTCACTAAGATGATCATTTTTTCAGGACTTTTTCAGATTTTTAGAATTTTTTTAGGACTTTAGTATATACAAGAGCACACTGAAGACGTCTTAGCTATAGAACCGCTTCAGATGAAGAGCGTTGATGGGCTCTTTGAGTTGTTCTCCTTCAGTAGTAGAGAGTTGATAGGTACCAAACCCAAACACTGTAATGAAAACATACTGACCAAGCTAGTTTGGTTCAAACTTCCCTTTCTGCATCTAATGTTGCTGATTCTTAGGGTTCTCCCTTAGAACGAGGTCACCCGCTTGGAAATACCTTGGTCTAACCTTCTTGTTATAGCTCTTGGAAATCCTTTTCTGGTATGCTCTTAGGTGATTGAATGCCACTTGGCGATGTTAATCAAGTAATTCTAGCTCTTGTAGCCGAGATATTCTGGTATCTTCATCAGTAATGAGGCCTTTCAGAGAGACTCGCAAAGAAGCAATCTTGACCTCAATCGGTAGCACAACATCTTCTCTATAAACCAATGCATAAGGTGTAGCCCCTGTTGGTGTTCTTATACTTGTCTTGTATGTACAAAGAGTTGGATTGATTCAGAGATGCCAATCTCATCTAGATTTATGCACTGTGCGATGCAGGATCTTAAGGATTGTTTTGTTGGATGCTTCTGCCTATCCATTATCCCGAGGATAATAGATGGAAGACCAATGTTGAGTAATTTTAAACTTAGAGTAGAGCTCTATCAAATCCTTATTTTTTAATTGTCCCCCATTATCCATGATAATTGCTGAGGGTACACCATGCCTACAGATGATGTAGTTGAAAATAAACATAGCTACTATTTTGCCACTAGCAACGGTGAGAGGGAATGCCTCCACTTATGTCCATTGGAGGATGAGGGGTAGATCTGACCCACCAAATCAAAGGCCCATTCTTGAAATGGCTAGAAAGTAATGAATGGAATAAGCTCATTGGGTGGAGCATGAATCAGGTTACCGTGTAATTGACATTGTTTGCAAGACTTAGCAAAATGTGTTGCTTCTTTTTCCTTATCTGGACAATAGTAACCAGTTCTAATAAGTTTGTGGGCCAATGTCAGGCCATTAGAGTGGGACCCATAGATGCATTCATGCACCTCTACTAATTCTCATTCAGATTCATCAGGTTCTAACCACCTAAGGAGGGTACCGTCTAGACCACATCTATATAAGTCATTAGCGATGATGACGAACCATGAAGCAATGTGGATTAAGTGACATTTTTCATTCCAAGAGTAAGTGTCTGGAACAATCTGGTCATGAGGGTAAGAAAAGATGTGATGGTAGTGGGATGAGTCATGTCCTATGACAGAACAGATCATCCGGGAATCAGGAGAGTCATAGGCTGGGTAGCGTAACGTCTCCACTATGAATTCATGTCTAAAGTCATTTTTAGGCATCTGTAGCATAGAGGCGAGAGTAGCAACAGTGTCTACTACTTTATTATCTTCCCTTGGAACCTATTGAAATGTGATGTGAGTAAAATACTTCTTGAGATCATCAACCAACCATTTATATGGCACCAACTTGTCATCCGTTGTCTGATAGATATCATTGATTTGATTGATGACTAACTGTGAATCTCCAAGAACATTGAGTTCATCTACTCACCACTCAAGGGAAATCTTCATACCATTGATTAGGGCTTCGTACTCAGCAATGTTGTTTCTACAAGGAAACAACATCTTGCATGCTTTTGCTAAAGAGTACCTTTGAGGTGTAATGAACAGTATCCTGACACTTGACCCCTGTTGGGTAAATGAACCATCAAAAAACATAGTCCATGATCAATGTGTAAGAAGTAATATGGACTCATCTGGGAATTCAATGTGCAATGGTTGATGATCAATTAGGGGTGCTTCTGCCAACTGATTTTCTATTGCTTGGCCTTTTATGGCTTTCCTTTGTACATATTGAATATCAGATTTGTTGAGGAGCATGACCCATTTAGCTAGTCTACCTGTGAGTGTAGCTTTACTGAGCAAATATTTCAGAGGGTCAATTTTAGCAATTAGACATGTAGTATGAGCTAGCATATAGTGCCACAATTTTTGTGAAGCAAACACCACTGCAAGACAAGTCTTCTCTATAGCAGAGTATTTCATTTCATATGAGACTATATTTCTGCTAATGTAATATATAGCCCTTTCTTTGTTGTGTTGATCTTCTTGAGCCAGTAGGATACCCAATGATGCATCCATAGCAGAGATATAAAGTATAAGTGGCTTCCCATGGATAGGAGGCATCAAGATTGGAAGGTTTGCAAGATACTGTTTGATTTGTGTGAACCCTTCATCACATTCCTTGTTCCATTAGTAAGTCACACCCTTGTGCAAAGTCTTGGTAAATGGTTGTGACTTGTCCGCTAGTTGAGAGATAAAATGTTAGATAGACTACAGTCAGCCTTGAAGTCCTCTCATTTGTCTGATATTTTTAGGTGGAGGCATTTCCAGAATAGCTTGTACTTTTGTAGGATCTACTTCAATACCTTTCGCAAAGATGATATAGCTAAGTAATTTGCCAGATGTTACGCCAAATGCACATTTCTTAGGATTAAGTCTCAGACAGAATTGTTCCATATGATCTAGTATGGGACCTAGATCAGCAAGATTTTAGATCGGCGAGATGTTTCTTTCTGTGCATACTCTTGGCTAAAGTGTCATCCACATAATCTTCCATTTTTTTATGCATCATGTCATGAAATATGGTAGTAACAGCTCGCTAATATGTAGCACCGGCATTTTTGAGTCCAAAGGGCATGACATTCCAATAGAAGGTGCCCTAGGCACATGTGAAAGTTGTTTTCTCTTGGTCCTCTGGCACAATTTTAATCTGATTATAGCCAGAGAAACCATCCATTAATGAGTACATTTCATACCCAGCTGTCATATCTACAATCATATCAATATTAGGCAATGGAAAATCATCCTTAGGACATGCCAAAATCAGGTCTCTGAAGTCTGTATAGACTCTTATGGATTTAACATGTTTTGATACTGGAACAATATTAGAGATCCACTCTACATAATCAATTACTTGGATAAACACTGCCTTAAGAATTTTCTCTAATTCATCTTTGACAAGTAGAGCTAAATGTGGATGCATTTTGCGAAGCTTCTGCTTGACGGGCTTAACACCTGGTGCAATGGATAAATGATGCATGATTAGATTAGGGTCTAATCCCAGCATGTCTGAATATTTCCATGCAAAGTTAATCTTTTTCCTTCTGAAGAATGTAGTGAATTCCTCTTTCTTTGCCTCTGATAGTGATTGTGCCAAGTGAATAATTTGAGGTTCTTCCTCTGTGCCCAAGTTGATAGGTTGAGTTGGTTCAATAGGAACAGATGATCTTTCCTAAAAATGACTTGGAAGTGCATCAAGTATCTCATCTGCAGGCGCCTCAGAGAGGTTTTCACCCTTGGATACATCTTTTATTTTGACTATTTTAGGCTCTAAAACTGCCACAAGGTGGTTTTCACCATCAGAGCACCTATTTTTTCTTCTTTTTATTTTTTGATTAAGATACTTGATGTCAGCCTCATTCATATTGACACTTTCTTCACTAGTGGAGGATGTTACAGGTTTGACAACGTGTAGGTAGCAGGAAAGAGCATAATCATTCTCGAACATAAGGACTTCATTAGATGGGGAGGTAGAATTCCAGTCTATAAGCTTGGGATGGCCAAGTGAAAGAGGAGTGACAGCTTCAAATGTATTCATGATATAATCATCAAAGGCATGGACAAGCAAGTCAAGACTCAAAGCAATCTTATCCATAGGTATAGTCAAATTCCTTTGATTCCTAGCGACCGTAGTAGATGACATGTTTAAATCTAGGGATTCAAACTCATGTGACACTACACTAGACCATTCACCTACTTTGAGAAGGTTTTCATATGCAGTAGCTATATCTGTATCTTTGTCAGAAGTGGCATAGGACAAGATGTCAAACTCATTTTCATGAGAGTCCATCTCATCATTAGGTCTCATGTCAAGAACATGGGTGAAATCAACCCTTTGTCCCCAGTTAGGATGAGTTCTACCTAGAACCTCTGTTATGCTCAGATGAGCACCCATTGACCTAGGTACCTCAGTAGTGTCTGTAGCATCAACTTCCTCTTGTGTAATGAGAAGTGACTTGAATTCATGGTCAAACTATTCTTGAAAGTGTGGTTGTATGTAAAAATCACCTGGATGACTAAGATTTAGAGTATACATGTTTTTCCATTCCTCATAAGTTAATGGAGTAATTGAAGTGGTGGTATTAGAATCACTTTTAGTGTCTACTGTACTGACAAGTGGTATAAAGTTATCTAGCTCAGCAAAGAATGTTGCCAGGTCTGGAGGAATGGGATAAGGAAAAGTGTCCTCATCAGAGTTGTCTTTAGGTTCTGTAACTTTAGGTGTTGCTTCAGGTGTTGGTTTCTTATCTTATCGAGGTACAAAATTTTTTATTCCCAGTTGAAATGTGATTTTCTAGAAGCCTATACATGTAGAGTCACATGTTCTACGACCAATAGCTTCAATTGGTGCAATCAATCCCTTATGATTCGCACCTATGGTACCATCTCCTTTATAGCCAAAACATTGAATAATAGATAAACCCTTGCCATATTGTTCAGGTTTTATGTCATAAGGAGGAGTATTTTTAGAATTGTCTTCTCCTTTGTAGATCCAAGCTTTGATAGCTCTATTTTTAGCTTCTTCTTCTAATGGTACTGTGGCTTGTACAAAGGTACCACCATACTTTTTTGGAGGAGTAACCGTAGAAGGTTTAGTGCTCTCAGAAGGTCACCCGTAAGAATGGGGAGACAAAGGAAAAGATGTAATAGATAATACAGGTCCAATCTAATATCCTCCCATATCAGTTTCTTTGAGTGTCAAACTTTTTTCCATTTCTTTTAATTTATCCTCAAGGATTTCAATAGATTATCTTTTGGTAGGCACAAGGATGTTAGTAGATTTTGTGAGTGCATTGCAATCATAACGTGTATTATCAGGTATAGTCACTTCAGACCCTTGGAATGGGAACTTAATGCACTGATGGTATGTGTAAGGGACAACTTGCATTTCATGGATCCATGGCCTTCCTAGCAGGATATTGTATGCCAAAGGAATGTCAAGCACTTGACAAATAACATCTCGCTCAATAGGACCAACTCTTATGGGAAAAACAACTAGCCCCTTGGAGTTACGTTCTTCCTCATCATAGGATTTAATGGTAATCTTTTTGCGAGCATCAATGAAATCTTCACCATAGCCTAACTCACTAAGGAAACTAGCAGAGCAAATATTTAGGCCAGCACCGTTATCTATGAGAACATGACGAACACGCTTTGGACCTATCATGACTTCAATGTGCAGAGGATTATTATGCGGTTGACTCAAAGAATGGTCATCTTCCTTAGAGAAAGACAAGTAATGTGAGGAGGTCAAGTGACCTACCATAGATTGAAACTGGTCGAGATCAAGATCTTTTGGGACATTTTCCTCAGTGAGGGCTTTGTCCAGGATTTCCCTGTGAGCAGGGGAGATTTTTAGCAGCTCAAAAATAGTTATCTGAGCATTAGTATGTTGTAATTGATCAAGAATGCTATAATTGGTAGCATTAGATGAGGAACCCACTTTGGGATTCTTAGTAACAAAGTCAACCTTAGCTTTGTCTGAAGGTTGAGTTGATGTAGATATAGAAGGCTCAGGGCCTTTGAGAATGATTTTAGCATGAGATCGAGTAACAACATTAGCACTCATTTGAGACTGTCCTTGTTCAGAAGACTGAGGTGTAGACCCTCACAAGGTGAAAGGTTTTTTGGACTTAGAAGTATCTTCCTTTCCCTTAAGAATGATGACATTACAATATTCAGTATCAACAGGTTCAACCATATTAATGACATTTTCGTTATTGGTGTAAGTATAGTTGACCTTAGCATCAGTATTTTTTCCTTTAGATGATTCACCTTTCCCATGAGGAGGAAAAGGATCCTTGAAAGCTTGGTGATCAGAGTTTTTGTTGTGACTTCCCACAACAATAACCTCACTATCGATGAGATCTTGGATTGTATGCCGCAACTTAAAACAAGTAGCTATTTTATGACCTTTGTTTTGGTGAAAATCACAATAAGCAGATTCATTCAACCAAGAGGGCCTTGGTTGCAGATCATAAGGTCATGGATTAGCCAACAGAGTAAGTAAATAGTTGTCCACAAGAGTTGTGTAAACTACCTCAAGAGGTTCTCCTAAAGGAGTGAATTCATGCTTGGGTCTAGGAGCCCAAGGTTTAGGTCCAAAATATCATGAAGTACTCAGTTTTGATTCTTCTGCAGCCTGTTTAGTGGATTTGGCCACTTGCATCGTGGTAGTGAGATTAAAGGCAGCCTTGGAAGGCTTAGCAGTCACATTGTCTACAACACCGTCATTCAAAACATTTTGGTTCTTGTTGGGAAATTTGGATTTATCTTTGCTTGAGGAAGAAGACCCTTGTTTATTTTCCTTGTGTAAGGTCAATTTTCCTTTCTTGATCATAAATGTCTTGATTCTTACAGCTTGTTTAATCATATCATCAAAGGTTAGAGGATCTTGTAGCTGTACTTGATACCCAAAATTGGGGAGAAGATTATCGAGAAAGATGTCCAACTTTTTAGATTTGGGTATCTTGCGAGAATAGCATGTATAAAGTCATCTCCATCTTTGGAGAAATGCCAAGAAGGATTCCCCATTATTTTTTTTCAAGTTGCAAAGATCTCGAATATGAACTGGATGTTGGATGTTGTGAGAATAATGTTGTAGAAATAAATTGGCAATCTCATCAAAGGTCTTGATGCCAGTTGGTAGTCTAGAGAACCATTCCATAGCTAATCCTCCCAAACTATGTGAGAAAAGATGCATAAGATAGGTTGTTTCATGCATGAATTCCATGGAGAGAGCACCAAATTCTCTCAAATGGTCTTGAGGGTCAGATGTACCCAAGTATTTGTCATATTTAGGAAGTTCAATTCCTTTGGGAAAAGGAGGCATGTGAAGATCTTTACCAAATGGGAAAGGATAGATACTTTCCAACATGAATTGTGTGACAGGTTTGTCTTTCCCTTTCAAGAGTTGAGAGAGTTGCTCTCACATAGTTTGCATTTCTTTTCACAAGCAGAAGTTTTCAGTTTCTTCCTCTTTCTCAACAAGTGTTTCTAAAGCATAATTGGAAGGTAACTTAGCCCCTTGATTGGCTAGTTCAAGAATGTATTTTTCTTTCTCCTCAGCTAGTAGAATTCCCATCATTT
>MU226860.1:2341837-2362792 GCA_018584345.1 Thuja plicata
AGCTTGTGCAATCTCTTCTTGAGTGATTTCTACTTCTACATCGTTAGGGGGGTCTTTAGAATGGGACTTACCCCAATTTCTAAAGAGGTCAGTTCTGCTAACCTCACCACCTGATTGGTTATGATCTACCATCTTGCCAAAATGCAAGGATTCAATGTGTAAAGATTTGGTATGAAAAGATTGAGTGTTCTTTGAATTTGGGTCTTCTTAGAACAAAGGATTTCAAACATGACTAAGATCCACAGGAAATGACTATTTAGTGTAAGGTCGATGTACCAGAGAAGGAGATTGAGATAATTCCTTGCTAGATGTAACCGGTAATGGTGTGGAAAGTACAGATTAATCTTGATTGATTGAAGGAAATGTTTTTCCACTTTGAGTTGTGACAGTCATAGACAAAGTGTTAAACAAGGAAATGTGAACTAGGACCAAACTTGAAACTATCTCAAAGTAGGTGCACAGAATGTGCCAAAAGGTGAAGTATGCTTGGTGAAAATCATCTAAGATGAGGCTAAAACAAGACAAGAGATGGCTATTGCGACACAAGGCATGACGAAACAGATGAAATAAATCAAAAAGACATGAGACAAGACTAGTTTAAGCAAGAATCACGTAGTTCTCAACCCAAGAAACCAAGTTTCAGACTGTGTGAAGATAGATGGCAGAAAAATAGACCCATATCAGAGACCAGATTTGATCAAAGTACAATTGAATGACAGGTTTTAACTCGCTATTTTGGACAAAAGACTGTAGTTTCACGCGACAAAATGCTTTGTCACGCGAAGTTTCTCATTGAACCGCGTGAAGAAATGCTTGCTTCGTAGGAAGAATGACACAAGTTTGACAAAAAAAGAATGACAAAATAATGGCATTGTTCCAAATATCATGCGATATTATAATATGTATCGCGTGAAGATTCTCACCAAAAGATGCAAAAATTGGGAAATTTCACGCGAAACTATGCAAATGTTAAAAAAAAAAGATGTTTACAGAATCAGACTACTAAGACCAGTTACCATTTTCCAAGATGAAATCATGCTATTTTTTGACAGATAGTTCAAGTTTCAGATTGTTTTGGACATGTTCAAGATTGACAGTTTGTGTGTTTTGATGATAGTTTCGATTGTTCAAATGATACACACACGCAAAGCACATTAAACATAATGTTTGTAGTACTAGAACAAGAACATCACAACCCTAGGATAGCCAAGACAATATCTGTTGAATCCCCACTTGAATCGAAGTTCAGCTATGCTTACTCTTAGTGGATAACTTAGAAGCTTGGAAGCATGGGCTCCTCCTTACATATGCACTCACTTCTCAGGCATACCAAGCTTCAAACCCCAAAGGAATTTCTTCCCAAAGGGCTGTTATCTCTACTAAAAGCCATAAAAATGTGGGGTGTCTTAGTCGGTCTTTGACCTTCCGCACCAATAGATAGAGGGTTTTTGGAAAACTAGAACAATAGTTTGTAGTAAGGACATCCATTTAGGTGGTTGTGATCAAGTCATTTTCCCAATAAAGGGGGCTCTCCCATTCTATTCAAAGCAAGGCTTTCACCTTAACGATGTCGGGCCTTTAACGCACCACTAGGTTACTGGAGGAGATTTTGGTTGCCACAATGAATTCACACCTATCTATTGTGACATTAATCACAATAGCATTTTTGTATACCGGTTTGGAAGGGCTTGGCTTTAGCCTGTTACCGGTTGGGCATCCACTCTCACCAGCTCTGCTAAAGCTCTCGGGAGGTAGCCACTCTAGAAGAATCACATGAATTTCTCTTACACCCAAGATCCATAAAGGTGAGGGGAGAGGATATGTTCATGTAGTTCTTAGGATTAAAATCTAAAAAAAACTTCAATCACGCAAGACAATGATTCATTTTAAGCACCAACCAAAGTGTGTTTTAACTACTAAAAATAGATATAAGAAGTTGTGAAAACATGCAAGGTCTTCGACAAACATCCTACAATAAAACCCATTAGTAGTTTGTAATTCCTTTCTTCATATCAGTGTCCTGCAACAAAACATGTCAGAAGTTTATAATGGCTTTCTCTTTATCTCAGCGTCCTGCAAAACACTGTTAAGCTGCTCAAAAGATAAATTAGAGAATCACAGATGTCAGAAAATAGCAGGTGGTTAGGAAATCGAGATAATAAAATATCAAACTGGAATCTCTGGTCTGTAATTTCACACGATAAAGTATGCTAGATTGCGTGAAGTACTTTAAGCCACGCGAAGAACTAGAAAGTTCGTGCGAGACGTATAGAAAGTTTGGGCGAAGTTAAAACAGAACTTGTATGAAAGTATAGACAGAATGCCAAAAAATGAAAAAAAAATGAAATGAAATGAGGCCAGGATAGAAATGTACCTGCCCCACGGTGGGTGCCAGAAATGTAAGTGGTAAATTTGGCCTTGTTAATTCACCATACACTTCAACATAGTCCTTCTTCACCAGGTACACACAAGACTGAATATGAGATTATTCATCTTGTCTGTCTACATGATTCGACCTGTTGCCTTCTATCCAGATGGGGTTTTTTGAAATTGCTCTCAGAACGAGAGTCTCACAACCATGGACCAATCTAGGAATGACGGATTTATCATGATGAATGCAATACAATGCAAGATTATACTAAGAATTTGAAAGATGTGATATAATCTAAGACATGATGATAAATACAATTATTCTAGAAATTGAAACTATCTTATTGCAAAAATGAGATTATTCTATATGAAATTATCAAGAAATGTGACCATAATTCAGTATTCTAACAATGCATAAAAGTGAGTGGGGTTTTGAATGAAGAACGAGAGTTCTTTTATAGACTCAGAGATGATCAAAATAGAAACTTTCCTCTTTGAAATAAAACAGATAGAAAAGACAGTTCAGAATAGGAAGCTTTATTCAAAAGAATACAATAAATTGTTTTCTCTCTGCTTTAATTGTTTTCTTTCTTTGATTTAATTCTATTTTATTTGAATTAAATTGTTTTCTTTCTTTTTAAAGCACAATTAATTCAAAGATTCTATTTCTGAACAGAAGAAAGATTTTTGAGAAAATATTCAATTAATTAAATAAATATGACCTCATAATTGATTTTTCTCAATTATCTAAATAATTAAATTCAATTATTGAAATGAGGATATTTACTTAATAATTAAATATAGTTTAATTCCTTTTTCATGTGTCTCAGCTAAAGAGGGTGAATTTAATTCAATTAAAGTGCTAGGACTTTATTAATTAAATTAATTCAATCATAACGTTTGTTTAGCCAAATAAGTATTTAGGAATTAAACATAATATATGATTAATGCAGATTTAGGATTTTCTACATTTGACACTCAGGTCGAGTAGAGACAGTCAAAAACTCATAATTGCCTAGTACAATAGGACTTTGATGATCCAGAAGAATGACAAATGCAACAAAATTGGTTAGAGTTGCAAGATGCCAATTTTGGGGTGTTACACTAAGCGCCTATTGTAATAAGTTTGTAGTCATGTATTAAACATTGTTGTAAACATGCTTAAGCCAAATTTTTTGGAAGCGTTGTGTATTTTGTTTTTGGGGGGACTAAGGTCTTGTTTATAGTCTCGTCTATTCAGGCATAAACATATATATGCAATGTAAAGATATATTAGAAGTGTCAAAGAAATAAGAAGAGTAGAGAAATGTAAAGATGTTATCATGAGATAGATCCCCTAAAGAAGATAAGAGTATAAGCGCATAACTGGAACTAATCAGACATCTGTGTCATATACAACAATTCACTTTTGGATATAGTGCATATCTATTCTTAGGAGGTTGTAGCCTTCTTTCTCATTGAGAAGTGAGCTCTTGGATAGTGATTCCTCACCCCTAATAGGGTTGTTTTTAAAAGACTCCTAACAGGGTTAGGCCTTTAACGAGGTCATTGTACTTGCATTGTAAAGACTGCTCCTAACAGGGCAAAGGAACTTTAACAGGTTCATTATACAAGTGCAATATTTGTGGGTACTAATTCCCACCAGGGTTTTCCTCTAATCAAGGTTTCCCCATAATCATATTATGTGTTATGTGATCTTGTGTTAAGCTTTAAGTGATATATAATTGTTTTATGTTTAAAGTTGCTTAAATTGAATAAATAGCTAAACACTAATTCACCCCCGGTCCCCTCTCAGTGTTTCCAACAGACCTTAGGTAGCTTTTTTGGAATTATTTCTTGTCAAGACCCATGAAAACATCTAAGAACATACACTTTGTGTGGTTTAGGATAAAGAAACAAATATTTCTATGTGTTGTGTTTGTTTTTATATTTTCAGATAAGAAAGCATCTTAGAAATCTGGTCACAAAATTTAAATTTTTAAAAATCTATCAAAAACCGTGACAAACTTTTTTCCTAGTGAAGTGACACTTATCATCTTTCTTCTCACACATACAAATAGTTTTTTGATGCTTAACAAACTAAAGTAGCACGTACCAACTTTTAAGTTGCGGATTAACATATGCCAAGTGACGTGTAAACCTATCAAGTGTCACATATTAGCAATCAAATCATATGTACTAAGTTGTAAATTTGTGCATAACATCATTCCACTGAGCAGGTAGATAGTTGCAAAGTATCACGTACCAACATTAAAATCACGCGTACAGACTAAGACAGTAAAACATGGGTCATTTCCTGAAGGTTTAAAAAAATTTAACTTTATAATTGAATACCCTTTTGGAAGTTCTACCTATGTATCATCTTGCATTGATCGAAATCCCTCATTTTTGGAAAAGTCAAAAATCATTTGAGGGATTGATTTAAGGGATAAGCCAAGAAATATTTTATTCATGCTAATGTCTTCTTTCACTAGATCCCACTATGCAATGTCCACCTTGTAATCTAATGGTACATATCTAAGGTAAGAAATTCCTTTCCCAAGCGATACATTCACCTCCTCATGAAAAATAGTTGAACCTACAAAAGAGGTGGAACCAAATAGGATGTCCTTTCCTTTTGGTAATATGGATCCTGATCTAATTAATATTGTCAACAAGGACACTACTAATAATCAAAATAGTGGAAATGCATACGCTAATAACAATGGGGGTAATGGAGGAAGAATTGACCCTAATAACCAAGAGGTGGAAAACAATGGAGCTAACAATGACCCTCAAGATGAGGAGGCTACCGAGGAAAAAGTAAATGAAGCATTTCAAAGCCCATTATTCATGAAACTCATGGAGAATTTTTTAGAAAGAGATAGGGAGAAGTACTTCCTCGACCTAGCATAAGTGGGCACCAAACTTCCCCGTGATTATGATGGCAACATAATGAACAAATAATTTAAGTTATTTAAAATGCAGTTGGATAGCATGAAACAAATGGGTGTTCCTAAACCCTTTTCAATCCAAGAATTGTGTCCTTTTTCATTTCGATAAAACTCTAATTATGGTTCCATTCCCTAGTAATGCAGTTTTTCCCAAGTATGATAAATAAGAGGGAGCATCTGATCCACAAGATAATCTACAGGAATTTTGTGCATTAAGGTTGGAGTTCATGCATGACACAACTTATTTAATGAGATTATTTCCAAGAAGCCTTGGAGGAACAACAATGGAGTTTTTTTCTAAACTACCCTCTAGTATTCGCACTTTTGAATAATTGGCTACCAAATTTGTGACATAGTACTATTATTATAATATCAAATACGAAGTCACAATGATTAATTTATGAAACATGAAACAACGCGATGGAGAAGGGTTCGTACTTTTCATACAAAGATGGAGAGCAGTATTTTCTAGATACCCTCAAAGTGTTCCTGAAAAGGAAAAGATGGATATTTTCATGAATATCTTGAATACAGAAATGAACTATCATTTGAGGTTACAATGTCTGCATTATTTCCAAGACCTAATAAAAATGGAGTTACAACTGAGGAAGTTTTATTGAAAAGTGGAGAAATTAAACTCTATAAAGATAACAAAAATGCTAATAATAACAACACTTCTAACAACAACAACAATAGAGCTCCTCCTAATAAAAATCAGTTTTGTATCAAGAACACTAACAAGGGTGTGGTAAATGATGGATTCATGGAATCAAACAACTTAAAATCCACTCCATTTAATCTCATGTGAGGATCTAACCAAGCCAAGAATGTGAATCAAGCACCTAAGGTTCCCTTCAACAATAACAACAACAACAATTTTGGGAATAATAAAGAAGATAGAAATCCTAAACCCTTCTTTTCTCCATCTCCTAGAACTAAATTCATACTTTTGGGTGAACCTCTTGAAAACGCATCAAGGAACCTCATTTTGAATAATATTATTGACTTACCTAAAGCTCATCCCTATGAGCCTGAAGTGAAACCATCAAGGTGGTGTGAGTCAAACCATTATGAATACCATCAAAATCAAGGACATAAGACAAATGATTGTAATCACTTAAAACATGTGGTGCAAGACCTCATTAATAATGGAGTGATAAAAGTGGAAGGACCCCAAAATTTTGAAGATCACATGGCTTTTAAAACATCATTCTTCAAACATGAGAAAGGAGAATATTCAAATACTAATTTAACAAATGCAATAATTAGAGGGGTAACAACAAAGTTAAATTTACCCATCGTTATGATAATACTATTAATTCCTTATAAAGATATGAAAATACTATCAATGTTGTGGTGGTAAAGGAACAACCTAGCAAAGAAACCTCTAATGTTGTCACTAGGGGGAAAGCATCAAGGATCACCCTACAAGGAAGTGTTCCTAAACCTTTTGGTCCTACTCAAGAAAACACTTTGGAAAATCAAACACCTTCTTCAATGAAGCCTTATATCTTAGTGGATCAATTGAAAAAGAAACCAGTTCAAATTTCCATCTTGGAGCTATTGAAAATTTCTCCCAATCATAAGCAAATCTTGGAAAAAGCTCTTGTAGAAATGACTGATCCTAAAAATTTGGAGGAATAAATATTTCAAAGCATGGTGGGTCATCTCATTTCACCTCATTGTCTATAATTTTTTGAGCAAGATGACATGTCTATAAACCATCCTCAAAACCTCCCATTTCATATAGAGGTCTTAATCAAAAAGAACCGTGTCAATAGAGTCCTCATTGATGGAGGGGTTGGTCTAAATATTTGTACCTTCAATCTAGTTAATGATCTAGGGTTATCGGAATCATCCATTGATCCAAAAGAGAAAATCATTATTAAAGCTTATGATGAGGAGGAGAGGTCTTCCAAAGGAGTGGTGGTTTTTCCAATTCAAGTAGGCCTAGTAAAGAAGGATGCCATTTGTGTTAGAATAGTCCGAAAGGATAACTGAGAGGGGGGGTGAATCATTTATCAGTAACTTTAGTTATTTTACTTCCTTCACTTTAGAATACAAAAAATTAAATGATTAATCAGATAACAAAGTACACAACACACAATTTGATTACGGGGAAACCAATTGGTAAAAAACCCGGTTGGAATTAGCACCCACAATGAACTATACTTGTTTATGGTAATCCCTGTTAGAAGATATTTCAACCCTATTAGGAGTTGTACTTTACAATGCAATAAGTATAGAGACTTGGTTAAGGGTCGGACCCTGTTAGGAGTCTTTTACAAATAACCTTGTTAGGGGTGGTGGACTCACTATCCAAAAGCTCACTACTTGATGGTGAAGGCTACAACCCTCTGTATAATAGATATGCACTATATCTAATGATGAAATATATAGTAGACCTGTTGTCTTGATTAGTTCCAGTGTATTACAATCATTCACTTCTTCTTCACATAGACTCTTGATGAATGAACCACATCTTATCTTCTTCTCTATACATCTTCTGTCTCTTTTTGTATCATTCACACTTAGCGTATCACAATTGACTTGCTATAAGTATCTCTCTCAAAGTATGAGATCATGGGACCTGTAAGACAACTCTTCATAACATCCTTGTTGGCTCTACTAAGCACACAAGAATAATTATAACTGCGCAAGTCTAAACTGAATAGATGCAATGCTTCACTAAGTCGGCCTCACGAAATTAACTCTAATTTTTCAATCTTCTTGAAACATGTTTGGTGCCTTTAGATGAATATCATCAACTCATAACTAAACATGAATATACATGCACATATCCTGAAGATAGGTGCAACTCAAGAAACATGTTATATACATCGGTCCTAAATAGTTACACTTCTAGAACTGTAACTGCCAATAACAAAATTACATAGCTTTACTGAAACATCATATCTAGGTCTGTGTGTATGAACATAACATAACAAAAATTTCAACAATATGTATCTATCCATGCAAGTCTTCATATCATCATTCTGATAAGTACATTTAGAATTACTACTGTGTATTATATTTTGTCATCAATGACAAACATACAATCAATCAACTGCTCAAAATCTAATCTCCAACAATATCCCCCTTTGACATTGATGGAAAAATATGATATCAAAAACATCCTATGTTCATGGTGTCCTCTTTCTTTTACAATCTTCTCAATATACTCATCAAAGATTTCTCTAAACTGCGGTAGTTCCTCTGACTATGTTTTTGTTCCATGTATATACTCCCATAGAGTATATACTCCCCCTTTGTACATACTCCCCCTTTGACATAAATGGCAAAGGGTGACATAAACCATTATGCATAGGTACTACTCTAGAAGTAGATTAGTCAATCATTCATCAGTCACTTAATGACTGATGTTCATGCTACTTCTTCTAAACAGACTCAGGAGAGGGAATTACTCCCAACTTCTCCCTGAGATACTCAAAAGTATCCTTTGATAAGGGCTTTGTGAAAATATCTGCCAACTGTTCTTTGGTGCTCGCATAGTCCAATTTAACTTCTTTGTCTACAACCTTTTCTCTTAAAAAATGGTACTTGACCTCTATGTGTTTTGTCTTTGCGTGCATCACAGGGTTCTTAGACATGTTGATAGTGCTAGTATTATCATAGTGAATAACAATAGGATAATCAACCTGAATGCCAAAGTATTTAACCATCTACTTGATCCAAACCATGGTTGAACAATTCAATGTTGCTGCAACATATTCAGCTTCTATTGTTGACTAAGAAATATAATTCTACTTCTTTCTTATCCAAGAAACCAACCTGTCTCCAAGAAATACTACTCCTCCTGAAGTACTCTTCCTGTCATCAATATAACCTCCCCAATCTGCATCTGTATACACATGAAGTTGTACATTCTCTGATTTAGGATACCATAAACCATATTCTATAGTTCCCTTTAGATATTTGAATATCCTCTTGATTTCCATTAGGTGATTTTGCTTGGTTTTAGCTGCAAATATTCTAACAATGCAAACTGCATTAGATATGTCAGGTCTAGATTGAGTTAGATAAATGAGTTTACCAATCATGGATTTGTACAATGTCTTATCAACTACTGTGGAATCATCATCTTTTGAAATCTTTCTTCCTGTTATCATGGGAGTACATACTGGCTTACAGTCATCCATCTGGAAGGTCTTCAGTAATTCCTTTACATATTTTGACTGATTAATGAATATACCTTTATCTGTTTTCTTTACATTCATTCCCAAAAAATATTTTATAGGACCAATCATACTCATCTCAAATTCATTATGCATTTATTTTTCAAATGCTTTACTAAGCTTGTCATTACCTCCAAAGATAATGTCATCAATAAATATGGCAACTAATAATAATCCATCAGGTGTCTCTCTTGTGAATAGGTTATAATCTGTTGCTCCTTTCTTGAATCCAATCTTGGTAAGATAACCATAAAGTCTCTCATACCAAGCTATTGGGGCCTATTTAAGACCATAGAGTTCTTTCTTTAATCTGCATACCATGTCTAGTTTATCTGAAAGATTAAATCCTTCTGGTTGTTCTATGTAGACTTCTTCATTAAGGTCACCATTCAGAAAAGCTGATTTTACATCCATTTGATAAACTTTAAATTCTTTGAATGTTGCATATGCCAAAAAAAAATTAATGGCTTCCATTCTGCTCATAGGGGAAAATGTATCAGTGTAATCTATTCCTTCTCTCTGCGCATATCCTTTACATACCAATCTTTCTTTGTTTCTTACTATTGTACCATCTTCATTCATCTTATTTCTGAATACCCATTTTGTTCCAATCACATTTTTGTCACTAGGTCTAGGAACCAAATCCCATGTATCATTTTTTATTATCTGATCTAATTATTCTTTCATTGCATTCTTCCAATCAGAATCATTACAAGAATCTTCAACACTTAAAGGTTCAATCTATGAAAGTAGACATACCTCTTCATCCATTGCTAGACTTTTTTCTTTAGATCTGGTCAAAATGTTGTTTCTATGATCTCCAATGATATCATCTTTAGAGTGGTATCTAGATGTGAATTTTGGAACCTTAGGTGTGTCTTCTTCTTCTGTAATCTATGATTCTTCTCTGCTTGATTCAGGGTCATTGCATGAGACATCAATGCAATCAAACATTTCTTTAATAATAGTATATTTTCTGCTAGGCATGGGTTCATCTTCAATCACAAGTGCATATTCATAGTATCTTTCTTGAACCATAAAATTCTCATCAATTTTTACATGAGTACTTTCAATTATATTTTTCAATCTCAAATTGAAACATCTATATGCTTTGCTTTTTGTAGAGTAACCAGGGAAAATACCTTCATCACTTCTAGCATCAAACTTACCAACACCATCATCTCTCTTGATGTAACACTTGCTGCCAAAGATTCTGAAATAATTTACTGTAGGTACATTACCAAACCAAAGTTCATAAGGTGTCCTATCTACGCTTGGCCTTAATTGAGTTCTATTGATAGTATAGACTATTGTGTTCATTGCATCTCTCAAATAGGTGTGCGCAACTTTTCCTTCAATCATCATAGTGCACGCTGTATCAAGTATGATCATGTTCCTCCTTTCTACAATACCATTCTACTGAGGGGTTCTAGGTGCATTCAACTGTCTTTTAATTCTATTTTCTTCATAGTAGTCATAAAACTGATCAGAGGTGAACTCTCCTCCTCTATCTGATCTCAAACATTTCATTTTTAATCCAGATTCATTCTCAACCTTAGCTTTGAATATTTTGAACTTTTCAAAGGCTTCATATTTCTCCCTTAAGAATGCAACCCACATCATCTTAGAAAAATCATCAAAAAAAAAAATGAAATACCTTTCTCTGTAGTATGATCTTGTTTGGGTAGGACCACACAAATCTATATGCACTAGGTCCAATTTGTTTTCAGCTAAGTTCTACTTTCTCTTGAAGGAACTCCTTACATGCTTTCCCATAACACATTCCCTCCATGTTGTGTTAATGGGTCTTGCAATACTAGGAAGGTCTCTCACTGCCTTAACATTGCTTATCTTTACTATGTTATCAAAATTGATATGACATAGTCTCTTGTGCCATAACCAACTGTCATCCACTTTTGCAACGAAACAAATTACATCCGAATTGAGCTGAAAAATATTACCTTTTGTTTTGGAGCCTGGTGCAATCATGTCTCCATCCTTGCTATTAATGATGCACTTGTTGTCTTTGAGCTCCAAATGATAACCTTTGTGAAGTAGCTGTCAAACACTTAGTAAATTATGATGTAATCCATCAACATATAGAACATCATCAGTCTTGTTCTTTCCATCCAAAGTGATAGAACCTCTGCTTATGATAGGTTTGCGAGTGTTATCCCCAAATCTAACCATACCACCTTTGTATTTTTATAGATGAACAAATATATCTTTGTCACTTGTCATATGATGAGAGCATCCACTGTCAATGATCCAATCAGTTCTGATGTCTGCTTTGGAAATTAGGGCTAGCTCTTGTTCTTCCTTTTCATCTTGAATGTCCATTTCCTCAAGCAACCTTTCCATATCACTAAGGGCAATGAATCCAATTTCATCTTCTCCTGAATCTTCATCAGTTACACCTTCTTCAGGATAATAACATTCCTTCTTATATTTAGGTTTATAATCAGATCTAAACTTCTTGACTCTTGTAGGAAACTTAGATGCAAAGTGACCAATCTTGTTAAATCAAAAAAAATTGAATGGAAGTTGTCCTTCAAATTTTCCTTTTCATTTCTTTTCTCTTCTAGCAATCATAGCAATGATTTCTTCAAGTTTTTCATCAACTTCTTCTTTCTCATTATGACTGGAGATGTGTAAGGATTTATTGCCATGAACTGAGGCTTTGAAAGTTGTTTCACTTTTAGGTTCAGTCTTCAATCTTGATATCTCAAATGCAGATATTTTTCTGATCAAAGTCTCTCTCTTGAAGTCTTGTGAGAATTGCATGGTTTCCTCTAGAATAATGATCTTGTTTTCATAGTCTGATGTTAGAGTGCTTAGCAGCTTGTCCATTATATCTTCTTCTGATATTTCTCCACCATTATTTCTGATTCCAGAGACTGCTTCATTTATCCTCTGATTGTAATCTCTAATGTTCTCTTCAGGTAACATCTTAAGACTGTTGTATTTCTTTTTCCATGTCTTCCTGCATGCATTCTTTGCTTGAATATCTCCTTCAAATATATCTTCTAAATACTTCCATATGGTATATGCTCTGTCAATTTTATTGATCTCAGAAAATTCATGTCAGATAAGGTGCTGATTAGGGCTTCTTTGGCAATTGCATTATTGGTAAATGTTTCCTTTTGTCTATTAGTAGCCTCATCCTTTGCAAGGTCTTTCAGAGATGGAATTACAACTTTTTGTGTGGCAATTTCAAAGATCTCAAAGCTAACACATTGTAGATGTGTTATCATTTTGTTTTTCCAATCTAGATAATTTTCTCCATTGAACTTAGGGATTTCTTTTCTAAAGTAAGACATCTTATCTACCTTAAGCTATTAGGGTTCTTCTCGAAGGCACTTGGCTCTGATACCAATTGTTAGAATAGTCCCAATGGATAACTGAGAGAGGGGGGTGAATTGGTTATCAGTAACTTTAGTTCTTTTACTTCCTTCACTTCAGAATACAACAAAGTAAATGCTTAATCAGATAACACAATACACAACACACAATTTGATTACAGGGAAACCAATTGGTAAAAACACTGGTGGGAATTAGCACCCATAATGAACTATACTTGTTTACGATAATCCCTGTTAGAAGATATTTCAACCCTATTAAGAGTTGTATTTTACAATGCAATAAGTATAGAGACCTGGTTAAGGGTTGGACCCTATTAGGAGTCTTTTACAAATAACCCTATTAGTGGTGGTGGACTCACTATCCAAAAGCTCACTGCTTGATGGTGAAGGCTACAACCCTTTGTATAACAGATATGCACTATATCTGATGATGAACTGTAGAGTAGACTTATTGTCTTGATCAGTTCTAGTGTATTACAATCTTTCACTTCTTCTTCACATAGACTCTTGATGAATGAACCACATCTTATCTTATGCTCTGTACATATTTTGTCTCTTTTCATATCATTCACACTTAGTGTATCACAATTGAATTGCTATAAGTATCTCTCACAAAGTATGAGATCATGGGACCTGTAAGACAACTCTTCATAACATCCTTGTCAGATCTACTAAGCACACAAGCATAATTACAATCACGCAAGTCTAAACTGAATAGATGTGATGCTTCACTAAGTCGGCCTCACCAAATTAACTCTAACTTTGCAATCTTCTTGAAACACACTTGGCACCTTTAGATGAATATCATCAACTCATAACTAAACATGAATATACACACGCATATCCTGAAGATAGGTGCAACTCAAGAAACATGTTATATACGTCGGCCCTAAACAGTTACACTTCCAGAACTGTAACTACCAATAACATAATTACATAACTTTACTGAAACATCATATCTGGGTCTGCGTGTATGAGAATAACATAATAAACATGTCAACAATATGTATCTATCCACTCAAGTCTTCATATCATCATTCTAATAAGTACATACAGAATTACTAATATGTATTATATGTTGTCATCAATGACAAACATACAATCAATCAACTGCTCAGAATCAAATCTTCAACAATTTTGCGAAGTCCAAGATATGAAATTAAATTATAGAGTTTTGTTAGGAAGGTCGTGGATTCATGAAATGCAAGTGGTGCCTTCGAAATATCACAAATGTATCAAGTTTCCATACATGGGTGAGGAAATAACTATTGGAGGAGACTCAAATCCCTTTCAATATTATAGTATGGTGAAACCTATACATGTATGTGTAAATTTGGGTAAGCCTTCAAGCTAAAAATAGACACACTTCAATGATCGATTAAGTGGTTAGCATGTTAGAAAACATGAAAACTAGAATATTAAAAAAAACACCCTAAGCTAACTTATAGTGGTTCATTGGCTTCTAGTAGGAAGGAGTATGGACTTTACTCTCAAGTCATCGCAAATTCCAGTGACTACACACTATTCGAAATGAAGGATTTTTTAACTCTATGATTGAGTAATGTAAATGATAAATGCAAGATGCAGATTGTTGTTAATCCAAGCTAATTAGAGGTTCATTTTAGAAGCACCAAATGAAATGTGTAATATTCATTTTAAAACCCAAAATCAAATGTTCTCTAAGATTAGATTGTTTGCATGCTTGAAAGTAATAACAACAATGCTAAATGATTAAAAGCTAAGAATGCTAGAAAGCTAGAAAAAAATTGTGTAATAATGATAGACAAGTTAGGGTCCTTTGTGAAGGAAATTAGCTTCTCTTTTATAGAAAATTTATGTCGAATCGATGGTCAAAATTGAAAGAAAAGAGTGGCTTAGATTTGATTTAAGGAAGCACAATCCATGTGCAGAGAATGTGATTGGTCAAAAGATCCAGTTGACTGAACTGGCTGATCAGTCTTTTTGGAAACTTCCATATTTATTTCTTAGTTAACTGAAATGTTTCCAAATCATAAATAGTGGAGAATTAGTTAACTCAGTGGAACCAGGTTGTTTCCAATTTTGATAATTAGTTAAATGGATTTGATGATGTCATATGAATTTTTAATAATTTAAATGATTTTGAATGCATATTTATTTTTATTGATTAATTTAATTCCCTTTTTGATGTAATTGACAAATTAGAAATTTTATT
Organism: Thuja plicata; assembly: GCA_018584345.1. NCBI lineage: Eukaryota > Viridiplantae > Streptophyta > Pinopsida > Cupressales > Cupressaceae > Thuja > Thuja plicata. The sequence continues at coordinate 2,356,893 of MU226860.1, forward strand.
TAATTAATATATAATAATATCAATTAAATAATTAGTATAAGGTTTATTAGCCAATGTATTGTGATTTCAGAAAGTAATTAATTAATCAATTAGGATGATTGTTTAGGACCTAGATTTTAGGTCATATTAGCTTGAAATTGATAGATTAAGGAATTGTCTATTTGATTTAGGACTTAGGGTTTAACAATATTAGGGTTTTTTGATTAATTTTTGTGATTGGGCGTCTAAGGTTTAGATGACCATTTTGATGTGATTACAATACATGAGCTATTTATTCCACACAATAGATAAGGAGTCATTCCTAGTACGATCATTGAAGAAACCAAGGAGGAAGGTCCTAGTTCAACATTAAATGCTACTTCTACTTCAAGTCACATTGAAACTAACTTGTGTACATCGAATAAGGGAAAAGAGAAGGCTAGTTTTGAGGGTGAAAGTTCTAATTACCTTTTGGTAAAATTTTCTACTCCAAGGGAAGCAATTTTCAAACCTTCTAGGGTTAAAAGAGAACAAGCCAAAGAGGAATATTATCAAAAGATGAGTGAAATGATGCACAAGTTTTAAAAACAATGTAGGATACATCAAAAGGGAGTGGGGGAATATTTTATATCATTATTTTACATACCCACTTCTCCAAGGACACATGGAAAACCTTCTAGTTCTCATCCACCTGAAAAATATAACTCTCATTTTGTGAGGGAAAGTGATCAATCAGCCCTAGAAAAAGAAGATAATGAAGTATTACAATGGCTTTATAAAGAGGAGGATAGTACAAGTGTTCGAATTGAAAGAGTTCAATATGTCAACATTCAAACTGATCAATATGGAAAAGGATTCCAAATAATGCAAAATATAGGTTACAAGGGAAGATGACCCTTAGGTATAAGAAACAAAGGCTTGTTAGAACCCATACATCCTGCTTGGAGATCCAAGGATGAAAAATCAATAATGGGGTATCAAGATAAAGGAAGTAGTTCAAGCCATATTCATGATTCCTATGAACATGTACATATGTTAGGATCAGAAAGTGAAGATGACTCTGGTGAATGTGAATGGGATTCTTTATCTGAAGCTTCCCTTCATGACAAGGAAATAGACGCCATTCATACCTATGATCCTATAGCTAATACAAGAAAACAAGATAATATGGATTAAGGATCAATCTCTATAAAAGTGCATAATGATTCTCAAGTAGGAAATGTAGGATAATAATCTAGTGAAAATCAATGGGTAGGTGAACCATGGGTACCTTCGTGGGGAGGAGATTCCAACATTAGGTTTAATCGTAAAGTATGTTTTCCCATGGAAATCCATGGGGACTCTAGTGAATAGAATTTCATTCTGACTTCTATGGAACATCTTCAACAAGTGCATGTCATTGACCTAAGAGATACAATGTATGAACCTTTAAATGAAGTCATGTCCTTAAATCTGGTAAATTAGATTTTACCTAATGAATCCTTACTTCTGATCCATCTTGAACTTATTGATTAGGATTTGACCGAGCCAAATGACTTAGTTTATTTCCCTAATGACAATTCCATGGCCCAATACCTTAGTGCGGTTGAACTATCTTCAACCAATGAATTTGATCCAAGCATGATGATGGAAGAAAGGGTACAATCTCTCAATCCATAAGAAAAAAAGAAAAAAAAAAGTAAAAAGGTGAAAAGATCTAGTTTTGAAAACCACCATGTAGGAGTGAAAGATCTAAAAAAGTAAAAATACAAGATGTTTTCGAGGGTGAAAACCCATTTGTGGCACCTAAGGAAAAGATATTGGACTCTTTTCCTAAACATGAAGAGGAAAGATCTCCCATCTTAATTGAACCAACAAAAAAAGTTAATATTGGCACGGAATTGGAACCCAATTTCATACATCTACTATCATCTTTAACTTCAATAGAAAGAAAGGATTTCATCAAATTCTTCCAAGAAAAGAAAATCAATTTTGCATGGTCTTATGCGAATATATCATGATTAGAGCCTAGTTTCATAATGCATCAACTTAATTTGTGAGACCCGGAGTAAAATTAGTTAAGAAAAAGCTAAGAAAGATGCATCCTCATGTAGCTTTGTTGGTTAAAGCAGAATTGAAGAAGTTACTAAAGGTTGGATTCATAAGATTTATAGCCTATGCGGAATATTCAAACATTGTACCTGTGACTAAGCATGACAATTCCATCCAAGTGTCTACCAATTTTAGAGATTTCAACCTTGCTTTCCCTAAAGATGTTTTTCCATTACCAAGCATTGATGTTATAGTGGACTTGAGAGTGGGAAACTCCATGTTCTCTTTAATGGATGGATTTAGTGGTTACAATCAAATCAGAATAGTAGCTGAAGATCATGAAAATACTAATTTTACATTCCCTTGGGGTACCTTATGTTGGAATGTCATGCCCTTTGGCCTTAAAAATGCTCGAGCTACATATCAAAGGGAAATCACTATAATTTTCCATGACATGATGAACACCTTTCTTTAAGATTATGTGGCTGACATTTTAGCCGAGTCACATGAAAGAAAAGATCATCTACCTATGTTAGAGAAAATATTTACAAGATTGGAACAATTTAAAGTTAGTTTAAATGCTAAAAACTGTGTATTTAGTGTCCAATATGGAAAGATATTGGGTCACATAGTTCCAGCCAAAGGAATGGAAGTAGATCCAAAAAAAGTGAAAGAAATTATGGAGATGGAAACACCCAAAAACATTAGCCAAATGAGATCACTACAAGGAAGGCTCCAATCCATTAGAAGCTATATATCTCAATTGGCCAAACATTTCCATTCTTTCACCAGGTTTTTCGAATGGGATGGTGAATGTGAAGAAGATTTAACACTATTGAAGACATACTTAGTAAATCTACCTATTTTGATGCCAACCATAAAAGGTAAACCCTTATTATTGTATATTTCTACAACAGAGAAATCTTTGGGGGTTTTATTAGCACAAGAAGATGATGACGGCCAAGAAAGAGAAATCTATTACTTAAGTAGAACCTTGATTAAATATGAGTTAAACTATAGTTTCATGGAGTGATCTTGCTTAGTGGTATTTTTTTCTTCCCATAAACTATGACATTATATGTTGATGTACAAGGTTAAATTGATTGCTAAGATTGATCCACTCAAATATTAACTTCGCAAAATAGCTCTCATAGGAAGGATTACTAAATGGGTGATGATATTAAGCGAGCTTGATATTACAAATGTGTACCCCAAATCCATTAAAGGACAAGTAATAGCATATCAATTGGTGGAGAATCCCTTAGTTTTAAATCATCCTATTTAGATAGAATTTCAGATGAAGAGATAGCAAATGTAGAAGCAAAATAATGGAAGTTGTATTTTGATGGATCTTATACCCAACATGGATCAAGAGAAACCATTTTCTTGATCACAACTCAAGGATATACTATTCCTAAATCATACAAAATTTTATTCCCATGTACAAATAACATTGCAGAATATGAGGCTTTAGTCATTGGAATCAAAATGGCTTTAGAATGGATGTGACAGAACTGCAAGTATATGATATTCACAACTAGTTATCCATCCAATTAATGATGAATACCAAAATAAAGATGACAATTTGATGCCTTATAAGAGGATGGTAGATAATTGGAAAAATACCTTGTTTTGATCATATTTGAACAAATTCCAAGAGACAAAAATAGAGAAGTGGATGCCATGGCTACTCTAGCTTCATTACTTCAAATGCCAGATTAGAATGCTAGGTATGAGTTCTTGGTAGAAGAATAGGTAAAACCTGCTTTTGACTTACCTAAAATCCAACTTATTTTCCTATGATTGGACATGACTCACCTCAGTATGGACCTATATTTACTTATCTTAAAAACCAAGTCTTACCCTTAGACCAAACCCGAACCCAAAAGAGACATTTCATATGCCAAGCAACTCATTATACTATCTTATCCAAAATATTGTATCGTAAAATTCCTGATAGAACACTACTTAGGTGTCTAGAGGATGAGGAGTAAAAATTAGCTTTATGTGATGTTCATGAGCACATTTTTGGGTCTCATTCGAGTGGGTTGAACCTAGCTAAGAAAATCGTTCACGTGGGTTATTTTTGGAAAACCTTAGAGAAAGATGCTTGCCAATTTGTCAAAATGTGTCTAAAATGTCAATATCATGGAGATATGACTCATGTTCCTGCACAAGAGTTTTACCCAATAATTACACCATGGCCTTTTTACCAATGGGGATTTGATCTTATTGGGATGATTTATCCACCTTCATCCAATGGTCATAATTTTATTATAACTCCAACAATATAATTTACAAAATGGGTAGAAGTTGTGCCAATAAAAACTTTAACATGTAAACAAATATCCATGTTTATTCTAAACCACATCATTTATTAATATGGTACTCCTCATTCCATCATAATGGAAAATGGAAAACAATTCAAAAATAAGGATGTGGATGAATTGTGTGAGACATTCACATTACATGCCATTCTTCTTCAATTTACTATCCTCAAGGAAATGTTCAAGCCAAAGAAATAAATAAGAATATCCTTAAGATATTGAAGAGATCGGTTGATAATTTAGGAAGGGATTGGCATATACAATTGAACTCGACATTGTGGGCCTATTGAACAAGCATTAGAACACCAATGAGAGCAACACTATTCTCTTTGATTTATGGAGTAGAAGTTGTTTTACCTTTAGAGGTTGAAATCCCATCTTTGAGAGTATCATTACAAGTGTTGGTAAATGATGAGGATTATAGGGTTGCAAGAATTCAATAATTCAAACTATTAGAAGAACATCAAACTCAAGCTTATGAACACTTGAAAGTGTACGAAAACCAAATTTCAAGGAATTACAACAATAAGATCAAACCTAGAGAATTTCAAGTGGGGTATTTAGTATTGAGAGAGAACCCTAGGAATAAAGAAGAGTGAGAAAATAAATAAAAATGGGAATAAAACTGGCTAGGACCCTTTTTTATTACTTATTCTTTTGGCACGGGAACATACAACTTTGGCTGATTGTGAAGGAGATGAGATACAAGAACCTATCAATGGCATTCACTTAAAGAGGTTTTACACCTGAATAGATGAAAGTGTATAGGTTGAAATATTATCAGACAAAAGTGTATCCGATGACTTTAGCATCATTCTTTTTACATGAGAAAAGCTCAAAAATCCAAAAAAAGAATGAGAAATATCAAAAATTATAAAACAATGGAAAAGTAGAAAAGCACAAAAAGAGGAAAATTGAGCATGAAGAAAGAAAAAAAATTCAAAAGATCAAAAAAATGTTATCTTGGTGAAAACCTAGCAAATAGGCGCCTTGATGATAAAAAAATTGAAAAAGAAATGAAAAATTAAAAAGAGGAAAGTGCCTTGGTGAAAACCAGCAATAGGCGCCTTGGTAGCAAAAAAAAGGAAAAAAGAGAAAAAGAGAAAAAACTTCAAAAGGTGAAAACCTGGCAAACATGCGCTTTTTGATCCCTTAGGTCTTTCCTAATTGCATTTGTACATGTTATATTTTCTATCTCATTGTATATATCCTTGTATCCGTCATTTGTACATAGTCATATTAAATTCTATGAGCTACATTGTACAAACGCCTTTGTTGCATATTAGGTTTTATTTTCTCAGATTTATACATGTTTTCATATTCACTTTGGGGAAGATTTGGTTTTACATGAACAGATTCGATAGAAATACTTTTTGGTCACATGACATGAGATATTTTTTAAACCTTTAGAGGATAGACATTTTTGAACCTTTGATGTTGTTGGAAACAATTGTTTAAATTGTGTGTTGTCCTTGATGTTACACAAATGTCATATCAGTCATCAGACAGAGTCTACCGAGTTCAGAATGTCATATCAGTCATTAGACAGAGTCTACCAAGCTA
>MU226860.1:2383052-2433699 GCA_018584345.1 Thuja plicata
AAGATTGTAACTAGAGGTGGTGCTTGAATACCAAACAAAGTTAAAGCTTGCCAGACACTAGAGGATGAAGAAGAATTGGGGGCAGCTTTAGGAGGAGAAGAAGGTCTACTTTTTTCTTTGGGTCTTACGATGGAAGAGGAGGAAAAATGAAGATTTTGCAAGCTTTCAAAGAAAGTATCAAAAATACTCTCCCTCCTTGAAGACCTGGTGTAAGGTCAAGAATCTAGTATTATTTTATCTTATTACCTCTGAGCAATTCTGTCAACAACTTGTGCCTCTTGGGCGATTGAGAGTCCTCTCAACCACTCTCCTATATCTTCCTCTTCTTCTAAAACTAAGAGAACTTGTTGATACTGGTGATAGATGGTCTTTAAAATCCAAGCAACAATATTCAAATCAGAAATGATATCCTCTTGAGTGTTTTGAAAATTAAGATCTAGTTGAATAATAGGAGGCTGCTCCTCCAAATTGGGTATTATCACAGTTGGCAGGACCATAACTTGTTCATAAAATAGAGCAGTAAAACACAGGTCTACACCATAAGCACTTCCTAGTAGAGTCACCAACAATCTGTTAGTGAATAGATTTGTCTTTTTACAAATAACCTTTTAAGTTTACTCTATCACCCTTAAAAGACAAACTATTTCTAACAGTTGGGTAAGTGTATATTGTAATCACTTCCCTCTGAATTTTATAACAGGTATAGCTCCCTTATATGATATTCAATGAAATGAGAAAATAATTTAATTGATTAGCTTTTAACCAGAAAGCTTATAAAGGCAGAAATATCATTCTTTGATGATATTCTCCTAAACAATTATGAAGTAAATATAACTAGGTAATGAATAGGAAGGAAACACAGTCACTTCCACAATGGCATTTCATGAAAAACATAAACAACTTTTTTGACTACAAATAATAGATAACAGATAAAATTCAAGATTTAGATATCATGCAAAAACTAACAAAGATATAAAATAGGCCAAACAATATGCCGACATAGGGCACCTTGCTCTAGATCATAAACAACACAGATTCAATAACCTTCCTGTCATATATTTTAGAAATTACTACACAGATAATTGTTTGAAATCAATTATGTTCACAACATTCACAATCTGAACTATAATTATCAAAAACTATATCTATCTGTCAAAGTTCTTCCGAACTATTAAAAGTTTTAGTAGCTAGAATAAATAGAAACAGAGCACCGAGAGGCCTCCCAAAAAACACGGCCTCTCAGGCAAATAGTTAAGTAAATAATCCATCAGACAGAGGACACATGTCCTTAAAGTTTATCATAACATAGTAAAAATGGAAACTAGATGGCCGAATCAGGCTCCTTATCTAAGGCATGATCCTCGCTTGTCGCTAGAATTCCTTCTCCATCGGTAACCGATTGAGTTGGCTTCCATTCTTCGTACGCTTGAAGTAGTTCCTTTGCAAGCGACAAGTGCGGGATTTTGGAGTTCACTATTTGGGCCATGGATGCATCTTTGTTCTAGCTCAACTTCTTCACTTTCTTAGTAACGTTGGATAACTAATCAATGCACAAATAAAGGATGCATTCAATCCTTTCTATCTGGGTCAAATCAGAGGCTTTGGGATGAATCTTTTCTCTGATAGTTTTAATGGCTGAGTCGAAAGCATCCAAAGCACCTTTCAGTTCTTGTTCACCAAAGATAGAAGGGTATGTATAAGTGAAATTAATCACTTTCAACTCTGTTAGGGCAGCCTTTTGGACTTTCTTAGCTTCAGCTTCATATTCCTTATTCTCTGTAATGACACTTCTTATCAAAGCAATATGCCAACTAATATTTCTCCTGAGTATGAAGAAATGAGACTCCTCAGCACCTTTAAGTGACTTTTCTACATAGAATTTATTAAAGCCATGCCTCTCGATTTCCATAAATTTGGTCATTGCCGACACCCATTTTTCCTAGTCTATACCCCATACCTGGCGTTGAGCCTGTAACTCTCCTATCATTGTCTCAGTGTTATGAAGAATTGAATGCGGATCTTTAATGTACTTCCTACCATTACTGAGCACTTGAGCCATCCATTCATCAACTGAAGAAACTAAAGTTTGTCCCCTTTGAACTTGATTTAGCAGAGTCTTACTTTCCTCAGAATTGGGATTGAACACTTGAGAAGACTAAGACAATGGGGTAGCATCAAAGTTGCAAAATGCATTAATAACCTGAGAAAGTGAAACAATGGTCTATTTCAACTCTTTCTTCTCTTTGCTATCCTACACTGATGTAATCAACATTTGTTGGGTTGTTTCTTTGAATAGGTGGTTTTTCCTAGCTTCGTCCTTTGCTCCAATCTCAATTTTTGTCACTTCAAAATCCTCAACCACCACATCTTTCTTCTCTTCCTTAGGCCTATAAGTAGCGACCTCGGTTGTCCACTTTCCAGTCTTAGCATCAACAAACATGCACGCTGTGCTTTTCACCTTTTTGGCTTTAGGGGTTTTCTGAGCATACTTACTCACAATATCTTGCACTGGTATGGACACAAGAATCAGACTCTGCTTCTTATTGACTAAAGAAGTTAACCATTTGGGCATGTCACTGGTTGTTGCCGATTGGGGACCAAATTTAATAGGAGTATCCATTAAATCTAGGGTTACATATTCAAAATCAAAAAGATCTTTCCCAATTTGATAATCATCCCCAATTTGACAATTTAAGTCTTCAAACTTGTCATCTTCCAGATTAACTATCTCTGTATGCTCTTGAGTCATCTTCACCTTCTTTTGTGATCAGGAGCGCACCCTAGTGATACATTGAGGAGAGCCCACAGATGAAAGCTCCGCAAAAGACTTCTTTTTAGATTCTTTCTTCTTCTGCTTACCAGATGAACCTACATTATCAGATGTTTTAGGCATATTAGAAACAATGGGGGGAGAAAATAAATTTGAAGATTTATTTCCAGTCATTTTAGGACTGGACTACTCTTTTTTTGCTTGTAGCCATTTCCTAGTTAATTTGAGAACATGTTGTGTTCTGCTTTGAATGTTATCCTCTTCCTCCTTTGACCAATCAACATCTACCTCTTCAGTATCCAGAAGTCTTTTGAAATTAGGCTCAATCAAATCAAAACCATCATTTGGTACTCCTTCTATACTGAATTGTATTCTCATGGATAGAATTTGGGAGATGCAGAGTCTACTATGGCTTCTGGTCATGACTTGAGATTCGTTTACACAATCCTCCCAGAAATCCTCTAAATGGGGAGCTGGAAACATATGAGACCTTAAACATAGGCTGCCGCTAGAAAATTTTTTTTTATCAAAGCCTCTTCTCTCTATGTATTATTTGAAATCAAAATGACCAAGGTCACTTCCGATACTTATGGCATCTTCAAAGGTTAGACATGAAAGTTTTCCTAGCTGCAATGGGAATATTTTTCCACCTCGGTCTCTAGCAAGGAAATATTTTAGTATAACATCGAGCTATCTATAGATTTGAGCAAAGATGAAATAGTCAAATGCATATCTAGGCAATTTGGTAGGGGCATCCTCAAAACCACCAATTCTTAAATAAGAGAACCTAGGGAATTGGATATAAGAACTCCCCAACCTATTCAATAGTGCTGAGCTTCTGAGCTCATCCTCCTGGCCGAATCTCTAGACATTTCAAAGAAAAGCTTTCCCATAAAAGTATCATGAAATTTCCTATAATTCTGAATCACACTATCTTTGTGAAGCATAGAGAAATATTAAAACACACACATGCCATCAATCCAAGGCTCGTGAACCATGTCATCCCATATCCTACTACATGCTAAGCAATACATCAGATAAGATGACATATGAAAGCTACAGCCAGTATGCTTGGAACTATTCAACTGTTCCCTCACTGATTCTATAATAAACTCAGCCCAATCTAGTTTATGCTTGCCCTCTAAAATAATTTCTACATAGAAGAATAACTAGTCTGAAAAAAAAAGAAGCCTTAGGTGACCCTCTAACTCTATGCAACATTACCATAATATCACTAATGTGCGGATGCATGTGATTTCTGTTTAACTTCTTGGGGAAATGGGAACCTCCTCTCTGGGCATTTAACAACCAATACTTAGCTATGGAAGTATGGTTCACATCAGCATTAGGCTTGAACTTAACTAAGGATTGGGTAGGAGAAAAAGCTAAAAAAGTCCGTTCTTGGATTTGGAAAGCCAAAGCAACAATTCCTCTGTTCACAGCCATTAACACTTTGCCATTTCTATTAAGAATTGACTCAGTTCGCTCATCATAATGTTTAATACATTCATGGACAAGCTCAGGGAAAACCACTGCAGGAGGGAAGCACGCGGCTATACATAACACACTACTCAAAATTTCCATAGAAGGGACATTTTATTCAACACATTTATTAAGTTTATCAGCTATCCCTTCAATATCATACCCCCCTAAATTTGTGTCTATTACAATAGTATTATCGCACACCAAATTAGACACGTTCCCAAAGAAATGAAACACAGACTTCATGCTTGCAAGGACAGACTGCAAATTGCTATAGAAACTCCCGTAAAATTCACCAGTTTTTAAACTTAAACACTTGAAGAATGACAGCCTGACTTACCTTGATCTCTGAGGAAAACTTTGCAACCGAAGCTCCGAAAATCCTTACCTTTGCTCTTTGCACAACAACAAGAATTCAAAAATAAAGAATACCAAAAAGAGCTTTTAAAAGAAACATCTCGAATGAGTAATTAATTACTCATAATTAAGACAATAATATCTCGAAGAGAGAAGTGACCATTCCCACATGCGATCATTTACTGCCACTTTGCACAAAATTTTATGTCACACGAATTCCTCATTAATTCGACAGCTCAGACATGACTTATCGGCCACCAAAAGATCTCTTCATTAAAAGCTTTACCTGAGTGGGGTCCACATCTGAAAAGATGGCAGTTGTCCTTGGTTTATGCCACATGTCACTTTTTAAAGACCCTTGAACACTCTTGAACACCCTTGAGCACTCTTGAACTGAGTTCAAGGATGTTCGTATGTCTTCACCATCGTTCAATCTTGTTCCTTAATATCCCGCCAACACTTTGGTACAAAGAGTCAAATTATTTAACCGATAACCTTCCACCCTTGATCACCAAAATTTTGTAGCTTGCGATCATGAAATACCTCCTTTAGCAAAAATGCTAATCACCCACTTCCGCTTCATAAAATTATGAACAAGATTGAACACCCTTGAACAATCTTGAACTCAGTTCAAGGTTGTTCATAGGTGTTCACACCTGTTCAAACCTATTCGAAAGATACGTTAGCAAAAGAATTTTCTCTTTTTAACAAGGAACGATGGAACATAGGGGAGGTCCTTTCGCTAGGATTTTAAACAAGAGTGTTTAGGCAGCTTGAGATGCATGAAATAACAAGGTGACTCTGAAAAAGTAACACTAAGGACAAAGATCAAGATTTGGACTAACAATCTGATACATCAAATACAATGCATATGATCCAATGATCTCTCAATATCAATCATGACCCACTAGGGGAACTTGACATATATCTTTTCCATGATCCATTTGTTGATCCAACTATCCCATCTAGATCTCTGTCTGACGATTATATCATGTGTGGTAGGAGGTAGATCACTAGTACTGGCTATACTCGGCCTCTGTGCCATCATAGTCATGAAATGTTGCATCATACTAGCAACCTAGTCATTCCTACCACTCATCACTATCATCCCAACCTATAAGGTCCTGACATCTTGTATCAAGGTGTCTATGGCCTGTGGAGCCTATGGATCTTGTGGAGCCTATGGTGAAAGAGGAACCTATGGTGCAATGTGTACCTATGGAAAAATTTGTGGAACCTATCTCTATGGAGGATCCTGTCCCTATAGAGGAACTTATCTCACAATAGATATCTAAGCTTATCCAGCCACTCTCTATCATCACTGACCCCATACTACTACTGCTACTAGTTGTACTGGTCTCATCCTATAGCCACCTCTCCTACCTTGCACATGACTAGTCCTTATTCGTGGACCTACATTTCATCTACCTCTACCTCTCGCTCACTGAGGATATCTCTGAATCTGTGAAACTCTATGTAATCTCTATACTCTCTATACTCTCCCACCTCCTTGTCCACCACCACTTCCATCATCATCATTAGAAGGATCATCCATGTTAGGAATTGGCTAACTAGGATCACTGAACCGTGGGAACCTATGTCGAGCAAACTATTGTACATAATATGCTGACTTCCCAACATCTACTATATGATCATGAATATCTCACTACATATATACAAATCTATCAATCTAATCAAAGGCATACTAGAAATCAACCTAAGAACCCTGCATCGATATCTCATCCTAAACTCAAGCATAGATGGTTAAACCCCGAGGCATGTCCTGAATTCTGCTATACTATCGAGATACTCTATAAAAAGAAAATCTCTTGATCACTAGTGGTGACCGACATATCATCCATCACGGTGCAAACATGTAAGGAAACTCATCATCATCCGCATGCCATGCCTCACATCCTAGATATGGCCTCCATATGACTTGATCTATATCATCAAGCATACGTCTCCAAAAATAAAATATAACTTCCACAACTAAGGTTAGACAACCACACCATTATATAATTATGCATACAACCATCTGGGATCTCTCTGCCTGGTAGCAATAGACCTTTAAATAGGGATATTCTCCCTTGTCTATAACTATAAAAGCATAGCTCCTGTTGATAATGTAGCACTACCTCTATAAAAAACATGGTGCAACTCATGATACAACTATGCTAGTACAGAGGAACCCCAATCAAATCTTTGGTGATGATTGATCATATCTTAAATGATGTGACCCCAACCTACTGCAAATCCATGACCTTGTTGATGTGGTAATAATAATCCACCAATAAATGTTCCCAAGACTACAGGAAGTGGAGGGAATGACACAAAGTGCACCCATGTAGTTCTCTCATCACCAATAGTTAGGATCTACAAAGACCCATATGCATGTGCTGCCATCATAAAACTAATCGTAATATACCCACTTTGCTTGAGTTAGGATCCTCAATAACCTATACACATCCTTAGGAGTAATAGTCATCTCTCCTGAAGGCAAGTGAAAGGTATTATGGTCATAGTGCCACCGCTCTACCATAGATGCAAGTAGTCCTTGGTTCATTTCAAACTGAGGTCACTCAAGAAGGATATACAGATCATATAGGTGAGCCACGCTGGCAGGCTCTAGAAATATAATTCTGGAATGGTACTTGGTTTTCAAATCAAGTCAATTCATTTAGTATAATCATTCAAGCAGATTATTTTACATCAATCAATCATCTAATCGACGTATTTCTCTTTTTGAGTAACATAAACTATTTTTCCTAACTCTATATTGTGAGAAGGGGAAAATACATCAATTTATCCTATCCTACCTATCTGATTGATATTTCAAACATCCATTTGTTAATCTCTTAGTTTTTTTTGATCATTTAGTGTTCACACATAGTCATTCATTAAGGCAGTTTTGGTCAACTACCACTGTAGTTGAGCTAAAATAGTATAGGTCGAGCTACCCAACAAGTCGTTGTTGAGAAGAATAGATCATTGATGCCGAGCTATCCAGAAATTTAGTGTTGAGTGCTAGAGACTTAAGTGCTGAGCAATAAAGTTTTGCATACATGTCAGATATGACACAAACTTTAAGGTAATATGTTTGGGCTGACTTATGGGTGTTTTGGGCCAACATATATGAAGCATTTAATATTCTTTACAGAGTTAATTACGTATTTAATTATTTTATCCTATGCGTTGGATGAAGCCAATAAGAAAATTGGAATGCCTAGGAGGCATAAGTTTTATTTTTGATCATTGATCTAGATCTATTCACCAGATTCACAGTGTATAATAAGATTGCTTCTTAGCCTAATTATGAGTGAGAAATTGGATAACACAGAGATAAGGTGCATACATACATGAGAGATGTGTGAAGGGTTGTTTTGATAAGAAACATACATCTAGAAGAGTAGAAGAGCAATGAGTAGCAGAGTAAGGATATATCAGATTAGAAGATCAGAAAAGGTATCATAAAGAGGAGATCCACTATCAACATCAGAGTGCATATCAAAGGATCATATCTTGAGACATTCTAACAAGTGTATCAGGTGAAATCTCTTAATAGAGTGGTTCTAGCAGACCTTTCTAAATATCTTAACAGAGTGCTTACTTTACTGTAAGTTGAAATCCATTCGCAAGGTAGATTGTAATGATCTAAAGCTCTTAATTGGGTAGACCTTTAACCAAGTAGATTGCATATTGTAATCAAACTCTTGTAGCCCTAATAGGCACACTTTATTTCTGTAGTAGTGAAGAATTTGTGGGTGTCATCCCCACCCTAGTTTTACCTATTTGGGTTTCTGGATTACCAAATTCTGTATATTGTGTTATTCATTTACTGTCATGGATGCCAGTAGATGTTTGATTGATTACATGTTTATATGATGGTGGATCAATTTATTTTAAAATGATTAAAGTTCAAGATCTAATTTACCCCCCCCCCCCCCNTCTAATTTACCCCCCCCCCCCCTATCAGTATCTTGCTTTCCCAATATTGTATTTCCAAAAATTGGTATCAAAGCTTAATTTTCCTACAAAAGGTTTTAATTAGCTTGAGAGTACAAAACTGGAGATGGAGATTTACAGATTGGGTAAATTCATTAAGAATCAAAAGAATGAAGTTCAACTAGCATTACATCAGCTTGAGACAGCTAGATAGGAGTTGAGGAAGTCATTGACATCTAGGAAATATTTGTCCAAACAAATGAATGATACTCATTATCAAGAAGAAGACACTGCAAATCTATTTCAGAATGGAGATTCTACTTAGAGTGATGTAGCAATTGAAGATCTAATGGAAAAGAACAATGTACTATGTGAAGAATTCAAGAACCTGAAAAGAGAACAAGAAATGCAGATAGTAAGACTATGTGAAGTAGTGGAACAAAAGAAGAAAGCTAAAGATGAGAAAGCTATGGAAGAAGAAGATAAAAGAGTGATGACTGTTAGACTTGATGAAAGGACACATGATGTGAAAATGATGACAATTAGTCACGTTGACATGGAAAATCAACTACTACTTGCAAATTAGGAGATCAGTAGGAAAGACATGAAAATTGTGAATCTGAGATCTGAGAACAATCAATTGAAAGATAATTTGAGATTTGAGAAAGAACTGAATGAAAGGTTGAATAAACCTAATGAGGCTTTGACTCACTTTGAGAATCTGATGGAAGCATCAAGAAGACAAAAAGATTCTTCTGGATTAGGTCACACTAAACCAAAGACATATACTAAGAAAGGAGAATCATCAAAGACTTGTGAAAAGAGGAATGCAAAGACAAAGAGAAACAAACCTGTATGCCACCACTGTGGAAAACCAAGACACACTGCAAACATTTTCCAAAGCAAGATGGCAATGGTAAGTCTAATCCTAAACCTAAGTTCAATGGTTATTTCTTTAACTATAATAAATTTAGACATAAAGCACAAGAATGTTGAGCTAAGGCTAATGATGCACCTCCCATATCAAGAATCAATGGATATTGTTACAATTGTCAAAAATTAGGACATAAGGCATGAGATTGCAGATCTAATGCTAAACAAGAATGGACATCAAAGACACAAGAAAAATCACCAAGAAAAGGCAACACTTACAATTGGGATTATAATATGGACATGTGCTTGAAGAATGCATAAAGACACATTTCAGAGGAAGATCTAAGAGTTGGATGAATGGAAGCCTAGTTTGTTTTAGTTGTTTGAAAATTGGTCATACTAAGAGAGAGTGCAAGACAAGAGTACCTGCTCCCACTATTAAGGAAATTAGAGCACAGATAAACCAGACATGGTTAAGGAAAACAAAGATGAGAAGAAGTGAATCTAATGAAGTTGAGGTCACCCAATCTAATGGATCAGGTGATCACACAATCTCAAACTAAGCAGAAGAGGTGCATAAGGAACTATATTTAAATTTCATATCTTACATCAGTTCCTAACATATACTGTGCCAAAGTCCATATCTGCATATGATAAGATGCATCAAGACATATTTTAAATTTAAAGTATTGAGCAAAGTCACGTAAGCACTAGAGGTGCCGAGCATCAGTATTATACTGAGACTGAGATCGTCAGCATATGTGTTGAGCTAGTTTGGGTTGTGACCGAGAGATTGTCAAAGTGAGTCGAGGACAACTATTTTACACTAACTCCAATGGAAATAACATTTATTGCAAATCTACCTCAAATCCTATAAAGGGATGAACCATTCATGTTTCATTTCACCTTATTATTTGAGATTTATTTAAGTGTTGAAGCATTGGAAAACTTGATTTCAGCAGAGATTTCAGAAGAATTCTATAGCGTGTTGTCGGCTATTCAGAAAAAGTGCAAACTTTGATAGTTGCTAAGGTACTCTATTTTGTCTTTGAAACCCTTTATTGTGAAATCATGGCTGCTATTTCATCTGCACCATTTAAGGGAATGGAGAAGGAATTGTAGAAGTTCAATTGGTGAGGAGCGACACCTGTGTGCCTCCCAACTTTTGAGTCATTCCTGAGAGCGTGATCAAAGTTGAGCTGACTGGAGCCCTATCTTTGATCCCTCTGAAGGTACTCATGATTCATGACATTAGGGCATGTTACATGTGTAAAATTAGTGAATTTGGAGACTACAAGCTGAGGGAATCCTACGAGAAACTATGTATAGATAGAGCCCTAAAACCTGAACACAATCATTTAGCTGAGCAAGGGTTAACTCAAGCCCTAAATTTTCTGAGGAACTTCAGGGAAGAATGGATCAAAAAATTTCTTAGCAGGGTACATGATGTGATCATTTGGTTGGAAATTTGACCAGTAAAGATTACCAAGAATATCATACATCATGTAACTAGTTACCCTACAATCAATGGGAAAAGGACCATGAAATTTCAGAGTAAAGAAGATATAGAGAAGGTCACTAAAGCTGTATGGAACAAAAGAGGAATGACTATTTACACCACTGAAGACCTAGAACTTAATTTTTTTATGAGGGTTATAGCTCACAAGTTCTATCAGTCAAGCTGACTGGACAGTGTGCCTTGCATATCGGTAGACCAAGCATCAAAGATCATCAATAAGGATCACACATATGACCTGGTTGAGCTACATCTAACACAGCTTGCTGAGAACCTTGCATCAATTAGGAAAGAGAATAATTTTGTGTGTAAGTTCATATCCTTGCTTCTATGCATATTTTCTATGTTCAAAAGACTTTTCCTACCAATGGAAACATAGTATGGAAAATAGATAAACCTATCACCCAACAGATAAATGTATTGATTCAACAATTGCGTGATAATTTTGATAATGTGATGGGAACATAATTTTTGGAGTTCAAGAAAAGTATGAGACTGAGAAGCAGAATTCCTAGTTCACTAGTTGAACAACATTATGAGGATGTGTGTTTTCTAGTTGACATAGATTACACTTATGTTCAGGGTGTAATACCTATGGTATCATGGTTAAGGTCATTACCTTATGAAGTAAATATAGATGAAACATCTGCAGCAATCACTACTCTACTAGCAGAGGAAATCAATAGTTCTGCTAAACATTTTGGTAGTTATGAAGAAGCCAAGGCCAAAATTTCTATGAACCTTAAGGCTGGCACCATGAAAAGAAAGAGGAAAAATATTGTCAAGAATTTGAAGAAGATGGTTGGCATTGCTAGTGATGAGGAATCAGAGGATACTCCTCTAGAATTATCTACTGGACAAGGAGAAGACATACCTAGTGAAGAAGAAGTTGAGTCTGAAGAGGATGTAATTGTTAAAGGGAAAGGGAAACAGCCAAGGGTTGCCAAGGAAACCAAAGAAAGAAAAGTTAAACCTTAGGCTACCCTTCCTACTATAAATAGACCAAGGACCAGGGCATCAACTATTTCACCTCCTGTGGTGAGAACATTAGTTTACACAAGGAAGAATGCTACCAAGAGCAGCTCAGGGAAGAAGAAACAAGTCAAGACCAAGGAAGTGCCGAGCAGTTCTACCAAGAAACCAAGGAAAAGGAGACTAATCTTGAGTGATGAAGAAGATGAGGAAACAGAAACTAATGTGTTGAGAAGCATACCTACAGCACCATTCAAACATCCTATAGACATTGATGAGGTATGTAAGAACATTAGAAGTTCAACTGGGTTATCTGGATTTAAATTTATCAAGTATGAGAAGCAAAGCATATATAATAAGGTCAAGTTACAAGAATCTCTATTATACATGATAAGTACATTCAAATTGACACCTATAGAGATAGGAGACAATGTACCTATAGAAATTTATGATTTCTTACTTTATGATTTCTTATCTATTAAATGGGAATGTGCATTGATGACTGAAAGGCAAATTAGGGAAGCAACTTTAGATAGAGTCATCCCACAATTGACAAAGAAACAAAAGGAAAAAAAAATTGATCAATATAAGAAAAATTTTGTACCCAAATATAGAGCTTATGTTATTTTGAAGAATGATATTGAAGGAGTACTACAACAAAGTACTCAAATTTGGAAAGAGATTTTTGGGTTGGCAGTTCCAAAAGAGAAGAAAATAGATGAAGGAACTTATGAGAAAATCACCACTGATCAAACAACAACAGAAACTAAAACAAAAAAGGAAATAGGTGATGAGAAAGTTACAGACTTGACCATGGATAGTCCCATCGACACCACACTAAACAATGTTAGAAATGTGGATGTCGAGGATTAGGATGAGCCGGCAGACACAACTATTGAATCACCTATCAAGGCTACTGAGGTCGATGAAGATATAAATGAACAAGAAGGAGACAAGAAAGAGAAACCAAGAGATCAAGTGGTAAATACTAAAAATCCACCTATTCTAGAGGTTGCTCAGGCATTATAAAACAATGGAGACAAAATGGAAGCAATTGGAGACAAGCCTAAAGAGCAAGAGGCTATACAAGTGTTAGTAAACCTACCACACTCTACTTCATCTACCCCCACTAGACCCAAAATGGGGAATGAACCTAACCAATAATAAATCTTGATTAAGATGAAGTCAACAACCGAATTTCTTACTGACAAAGGAAATGAAATTATTGAAACTGAGCCGGTTGATAGCTCACCTGAGCCCAAAAGGAGGAAGCTACATAAGAAGAAGTCAAAGGGACTGAATGTCACATTAGATGAAGTAATTGTGATTCCTAAATGGGATCCTGAGAACTTTTCATATGAGAAGATTTAGACCCTTCAAGAAATTTTGAAGAGGAAGAAGAGACAGGAAGAAATGAAGAGAGAACAGAAGCAGAAGCAAGTTCTACATGACATTAAATATATTTTTGTAAATGCCTTCCATATGAATGATGTAAATGACCAGGAACCTATACTAGAATAGCTAGTTCACATTTTACAAAAGGTGATTGATGATAATATAGAGGCAAATGAAAAACAAATGTAATGATCTGAGAGAAAGTTCAAGAACAAAGTACTGGAGAAAGTATCTGAAAAGATAGCTACACAAGAAGTTGAACTTTCCTCTCTTATTGAAATTCTGGAAGGAGTTGCAAAGAATGTATTTTCTTTGTACAAAATACTATGTGATGAATCTTTCTTCACCAAAGAAAATCAAAAGTTAATTGAGAAATTGCAACTAGATATGAAGTCAACTACAAGTTCACTGAGCATGGAGGATAGCTCTAGCTCCATTCATTTCAAAAAAGTTGACTCATACATAGAGGAGGTTAGCTGAGCTTATGGCTGAAGATGGATGAATTAGGGAAAAATTGATTATGATTCAGGCTAATCTGATACCTCATCTGGAGGTTATGCATAAAGAACACATAGCTGCCAGAGAACTGATACAGAGAGACTCTCATCTCTCTAATACAAAAATTTTGGTAAGTCTTGCAGCTGAACTAGAAGTGAAGTTGGAAGTGATGAAGTTTGTTAAAGATATTTGGGACACTTCATTTCCATTAATTCTACAACTTCACAAATAGTTTTTGGATAAGTGTAACCTAACCCCACCAGAAATCAGTGACAAAAACAAGGGGGAATCAGGAAAGGAAGGAACAGATGAATCGAAGGTATAATATTTTTTTTTTCTGAAGGCATGTATAGTATGAAGTATAATCAAAGGGGGAGTACTGTATGTACTTAGGTATTTTTTTGGATGTAAAAGAGATGATAAGTGTTTTTGCCACTAAATATCAAAGGGGAGATTGTTAATCTCTATGTTTTTGTTGATCATTTAGTGTTCACACTTAGCCATTCATTCAGGCAGTTTTGGTCGGCTACCACTATGGTCGAGCTAAAACAGTATAGGCTGAGCTACCCAGCAAGTCATTGCCAAGGACAAGGTAGATTGAATAGATCAGTATAGGCTGAGCTACCTAGCAAGTTGTTGGATGTAAAAGAGATGATAAGTGTTTTTGCCACTAAATATCAAAGTGGGAGATTGTTAATCTCTAAGTTTTTGTTGATCATTTAGTGTTCACACTTAGCCATTCATTTAGGCAGTTTTGGTCTGCTACCACTGCAGCTGAGATAAAACAGTATAGGCTAAGCTACCTAGCAAGTCATTGCCAAGAATAATAGATCATTGATGCTGAGCTATCTGGCAATTTAGTGCCGAGCGCTAGAGACTTAAGTTCTGAGCAAGACATTTTTGCATACATGTTAGATATGACACAAACTTTAAGGTAATATGTTTGGGCTAACTTATGGGTTTTTTGGGCTAACATATGTGAAGCGTTTAATATTCTCTATGGAGTTAATTACTCATTTAATTATTTTACCCTATGCGTGGCATGAAGCCAATCCAAAAATTTGAATGCCTAGGAGGCATAAGTTTTATTTTTTATCGTTGATCTAGATCTATTCACCAGATTCAAAGTGTATAATAAGATTTCTTCTTACCCTAATTATGAGTGAGCGATTGGAGAGCATAAAGAGAAGGTGCAGACATAAATGAGAGATGTGTGAAGGGTTTTTCTGATAAGAAGAATAGATCTAGTAGAGTAGAAGAGTAGTGAGCACTAGAGTAAGGATATATCAGATTAGAAGATCAGAAAAGGTATCATAAAGAGGAGATTCATTATCAGCGTCAGAGTGCATATTGAAGGATCATATCTTGAGACATTCTAACAAGTGTATCAGGTGAAATAACTTAACAGAGTGGTTCTAGAAAACCTTTCTAAATCTCTTAACTAAGTGCTTACTTTACAGTAAGTTGAAATCCTCTCACAAGGTAGACTGTAGCTCTTAACTGGGAAGACTTTTAACCAGGTAGATTGCATATTGTAATCAAACTCTTGTAGCCCTAACAGGCACACTTTATTGTTGTAGTAGTGAAGAATTTGTGGGTGTCATCCCCACCCTATTTTTACCTATTTGGGTGTCTGGGTTACCAAATTTTGGGTATTGTTTTATTCATTTACTGCCATGGATGTTATTCATTTACTACCATGGATGCCACTAGATGTTAGATTGATTACATATTTATATAATTATGGATCAATTTTTTTTAAAGTGATTAAAGTTCAAGGTCTGATTCACCCCTCCCCCTCAGTATCTTGCTTTCCAAATATTATATTTCCAACACCATCTAACTGATCATCCTAACATCCTAAATACTCAGTTTCATTACTAAATCAAACCTACTTATCCTGGCAAACAATCTGGTATTTAGCCTATCATAGACAATAAAAAATGTTCAAGGTTTTTCATTCTTTTCATCCATGCGTCATTTTTCCTGTCTGTAAGCACTTATTTAGATAGTATATGTGTCATTTCAGCTTACGCGTAACTTTACACATTACACATGACATTTTAACATTTGGAGGCTTCACTTTGCCTACTACGTGGTATTTTCAAACATACGCGTGACTTAATGATTTGTACGTGTAAATTAATTTTAGGGCTTAACCTAGGATTTTGTATGTGGAACTTAACCTATCCTATGCATTAAATGAGAGGTTTATTATGTATAAATTTGTTGAATATACATGGCATTTGACCATGTAGACATGCAATTTTAAACTTCTATGCGACACTTTACGTCTACTACACATAATTTTTCTAAAAATTATCCAAAAAACCTAATTAAGTGTGAAATGAACAATCATAAGCATTAATTGCTGTAATAAATGAACTAAGGGGATGTAATAACTCATCAGAGGTCCATACTTAGTAGGTCTTTGGAATCTACATCCTCTCTTGAATTGATGCTCTCAAATGGAGACCACCATCGACAAAATCTTCAAATATCTCAAAGAAACAATGTGGGGTAAAAAGTGAAAACGAATAGTCAAAATAATTTTTTTTACTTCTATTTATACTTCTTGACCTAACTTTCAAGAGTTTTTCACCCTTTATGACCTTCCAAACTATCAGTTTTCATCACCAAGGCATATTGCACGATCAATTTTTCATCTGGTTTTTAGAAAGGAAATCAGAATTAACCTAGTAATTTCATTCTTCAACATCTTTTTTCCTTTGATTTCAATTCTATTTTCATTTCCAAGGGGGCATCATATGGTCAAAACACAATTTTTAATCACAAGTTTCACAACAAGAGAAAAATATGGGGTACTAAAATTTTAATATGTTATCAATGGGGCATTTCTGTGTTGTCCGTCATTAGTTTTCAAATCAAGGTTTCTCATCAGACAGTTCATAAAACATCAAGTTTTGCATAAGGGTTTCACATCAATTTTTTTACCAGCTTATCACATCAGACATTTTATCAAATCAGATCAATCAATTAATCAGATCAAGACATTGATTTTCTTTGAATCAATGTGCTTCAAACATCAATTCAAAGAGGGGCATTTGTAGAAACCTAAAATTGGTCAGGTGTACTTTATCAAATCAAATGTCAATTTATCAAATCAAATGGGACTAAATCAAATGAAAATAAAAGGATCAATTAATAAATATATCAATTAATTAAATCTAAGCCTCAAAGGGATTAATCAAAACTATGTAATTGATTTAATCAATTAACTATATAGTTTAAATCAAAAACCAAAATTGACATATTCCCTTACATGGCTAATTTAATTAATTAATTGAATTGATTAAATTCTTATTTTTGTCAACAAAGAAGACAAGAATTTGAAGAGCCAATGAGAATCAAGGATTTAAAGCACATGGATCACCCCAAACTTTGCAATTTTTATCACTCATTTAATCCTTTAACATCGTCACCACTCAATTTGTCTCTTTGTCCTAACGTTTGAGACCACCATTTAAATGGCATCTCCATTTGAAACCATTTGAAAGCCTTCAACTCAACCAAAATTTTATCATGATCAACTTAACTCTACCCCCTATCCCTGGGAAATCATATAAATACCAAGCATTTTGAGAGCATTAAGAATCCTAGACATTCATGAGAAATTGTATCTATACTATAGAGAAATTCTTTGATATTATAGCATTTGTGAGAAAAATAGCACAATTTGAGAGCAAGATTGAATGAATTGCATTGCAATTTGAGAATTTGAGAGCTAGATTAGGCATTATCAAACATCATTTTCTCATTCTAGGACTGTCACTAATGGAGATTAACAATGAGAGCTTCATTAGCATTCTTAGTTAGAGAACCATGGAATGCTTATTGATTATTTGTCAATTCTTTGATTAAAATTAGATTATCTTTCCATAGAATTGATAGATTTCAAACTAATTTCATGAAGGTATACTTTATATATATATATGATAAGTACACTCGACTAATGCAATTCAATGAATTTATAGATCTTATTAGGAGATGCAATCAACCCAAGCTTACCTCGGAGATACTCAAAAGTATCCTTTGGAAGGGGATTTGTGAAGATATCTGTAATTTTCCATTTAGTAGATACATACTCCAATCTGACTTCTTTCTCAATATCTATGTCTCTCAAGATATTATATGTGATAGAAATATGCTTTGTATTTGAATGCAACACAAGGTTCTTTTAAATATTGATAGCACTTGAGTTGTCACAATAGATAGAAATAGGCTCATCAATACTTACTCTGGTATCTTTCAACATTTTATTTGTCCATATCACTTGTGTATAATAAATAGCAGTAGCAACATATTCATCTTCAATAGTAGATTGCAATATACAATTTTGTTTCTTACTTTCCCATGAAACTAACTTTGTCCCAAGAAGAAATCTCCACCACTTTTGTTTTTTCTATCATCCACATAACCTTCCCAAACTGCACTTGTATAATAATTTAATGTAAAATCATCATCCTTTTCATACCATAAGCCATAATCAACTGTCCCTTTCAAATATATGAATATATTTTTAATAGAAACAACATGTTATTCCTTCGGTTTTACTTCAAATATTGTAACATTGTGAAAAACATTCATTATATCAGGTCTATTTTTTGTCAAGTACAATAAGCCACCAATTACTAATTTGTATCTTGTTTGTTTGAATAAAAACAAAATGTGATTTCCTTTATTTTTTCTTGAAATCTTGCAACAATACAAACAACATTAATAATATCAAGTCTATTTTGTGTCAAGTACTGTAAGCCACCAATTATTGATTTGTATCTTGTTTGTTTTACTTTAGGTAAATCATCATCCTTTGTAAATTTGTAACCAGTAACCATAGGAGTACCAATGGATTTTAAACCATCCATACCAAATTTATTCAATAATTATTTCACATACTTGGATTGAGATATGAAAATACCTTTATCAGTTTGTGTAATTTGCAGACCAGGAAAAAATTTCATCTCACCAATCATGGACATCTCAAACTATCTTTCCTTCTCATCAGAAATTTCCTTACTCAACTTGTCATTTCTACCAAAATTAATATCATCCACAAAGAATTCAACAATCAAATTAAATCATGACCAACTTTGAAGTATAAATTACTATCAACAATACCTTTAAAAAACCAAATTTAAATAAATATATATCTAACATTGCATACCAGGCTCTAGATGCTTGTTTCAATCCATATAATTATTTCTTTAATTGGAAAACCAGGTCATTGATAGATGAACTCGAAGGTGTGCTTGTATAATCCCTTATCTAGGACTCTACTTGTCTTAGCCTTCCATAGATCATGAACTCACTTCTAGGACCTTGATAGTCTTTTCTCTTCTTTCCTAAGACTACCCTAACTCAAATCCAAGAGTTAGTCTCTTTATGCTTCAGCTTTATGGATCACTATCATTAAGGTTACTTCTAATCTTCACTCTATCTTCGATGACTCCAAGTGCAAACTCTTCACAACATCTTCACAAGTGTTGCAGGGGGTGTATCCATCATTGAAACAACTAATTTACATCCTTCTACATCAATCCTTAATCAATCAATTTCAAGATTGACTCTCCTTTTGGTCCGAGTAGGCCTAATTGCTCAAATAGCCCTACATAGAGGGTTTTTTCTCAATTATTTATCCAAACTTCCAAATAACCCCAAAAATTAACTTAAGATCCAGATACCCTTTTCAAAAAACCTTAATATTTTTTAGGTCTTTGGTACCTAATTTGTCCGTACAGTAGAATCCTAAAATGTAGGAAAAATAGGCCTAATTAGGCTCAAATGTGCAGTCCGCTAATTTCTACCTAAAAATCTACCTAGATGGATTGGAAAATTCCTAATCTCACTTGTGGGTGTTTATAGGAATACTAACTCTCTAAAACCACACTTGGTTTGGAGTACTCACTGATTCCTCTATAGATGCACACTTGTTTCACTCTGTCAAACCACTAACCGGGCACTCAATGCTCACCTAGGGAATGAATTTAAATATAGTAAAATGGCTCTTTAAACCTCCTACCTGCATATTTAAAATGTATTGAGGCTCCCCTACCATATTCATCTAGACCTAGATAATTTACAGGGTTGGATTCTATGGGGGAGAAATGAAACCAGAAACAACCTAAACTACACTAGCAACTAGACTAACTACAAAACAATTTACTAAGCTAAAAAAGTGAACTAAAAACCACTATGCTACTGAATAGAAAGTACATAGGATTATGGATACTATGTAGAAAAAATACTAACTTTCAAACTTCAATCCATCTGATCACATTCACACTCAATGCAAGTTTACTGTTACTGAAAACCAGAACACAGAGCTTTCATTCACTTCCAAAATTACACTTCTCCACCCAATGCCTCAAGAAATGGGATCTATTTTGTCTTAACATGACATGCCCATGGTTCTAGGCCATTATGGAAACTACCCATCATGTTTCCTCGAAAGGAATCCATTTTTGTCATTTGTTGTCATGCAACATAAAAAGTTGCTAAAATGTTGTCAAGTAACATTATGACAACATTACATATTATGGCATGATTGTAGTTAAGCATCTCTATTGGACATATAATGGTGTAGAATGAATCTAGGAACCATTTTAGGCACTATTCTACCCTTTCATAAGCCTTAAAGGCTTTTAGACACTTTTAAACCCATTTTCCCACCTTAGGTCTAATCTAGCTCTAACAAATAGAAAGAAATAAACATCTAGGTTGGATTGAATCTAGTCTAATCCACCTAGGAAAATTATTTTCAATACCTTCTAAGCTCAAATTTAAAACTACTGACTTGGCCAAGGTCTGTAAAAGCCACTAAAAAAGCTTAGGGACTAGATTTAGCCTAGGTGCTCATGCACCATCCTCCCCAAATGAAAATAATTCAATCCACCCTTGGATTGAGTAAGATGGAATCCACTCCCAGCTTCTTGAATTTAGGTTCCTTGACCCAATTTTCCTGAGCATCTTCCTTTCCATACAATTTAACCAAGTGCTCATAATAGGTTCTTTGTCTGGTCTTCTTGTAGTCCCTAGAGTCAAGTAACATTTTGCCTTCTTATGTTGAGTAGGGGTCAAGTTCAAGTCTTCTACCTCCTTTATGACCTATGTAAGTCTTTGGTCTGGATCTGGTGTTGGTCCTTTGTACAAGATAAAATCTGCCACATTGAACATAGGAGATAAACCACTATCTTTGGGTAGCTCCACCTTGTATGCATCGGTGCCATATTTTTCCAGAATGGTACATGGGCTAGTTCTTCTCATCTGTATCTTATGAGGAACTCCTTTCTACAATCTTGCCTTGTTGAGATGGACCATTAATAGATCCAAAACTTGGAATTGGACATCCCTTTTTCTTTCATCCACCTTGCTCTTTATTTTCTCTGTATTTTCAGTCAATGTTTTTCTCATTGTCTCATGTACCTCTTGGATAGAATGTGAAAAATCTTCTACATAGCCACTACCCTTGGCTCCATCCTTCAGATATTTGAGCTCAAATATTCCTCTAGGGTGTAAGCCATAAACTATCTTAAAAGGACTCTTATCAGTAGTCTTATTCCCAATATCATTATAGGCATATTCTTCCTGTCTAATGAGTTGGTCCCAAGCTTGACCATACTCCTTAGTTAAACACCTTAGGAGGTTACCTAGACTCTTATTTACTACCTCATTTTGTCCCTCAGTCTGAGGATGATATGAAGACCCAAAAGATAAATTAGATCCTAGCTTTTTCCATAGGGTGGGTCTTCCAAAGATGGCTCGTGAACTTTGTGTCTCTGTTTGACACTATGATCAGTGGTAATCCATCAATTCTAATTATCTCCTTGAATAATAGGTGAGCTATTTGACTTGCATCATGGATTGTCTTTTTCGGTACAAAGTATACCATCTTACTGAATCTATCTATAATCACATAGATGTTATCCATTCCCTATTTTCTCTTAGGCAATACTACCACAAAATACATGCTCAAGGATTCCCATGCTCTACTTGGGATGGGAAGAGGTTTGTAAAGGCCTGCATTGGAAGATGTAACTTTTTCTTTTTGACATACAACATAAATTTCTACATACTTCCAAATGTCAAAATGTATCTTAGGCCACAAGTAAAACCTCTGCACTAAATCTTGGGTCTTATTAACACAAAAATTCCCACTAAGTGCACCATTGTGCTTCTCTTGAATCGTATTTTCTGTTCTAGACCCTCTAGGAACACATAATTGACTTCCTTTAAACAATAGATCACTTTGTAAAGTATAGTCAGAGTATTCACTATGAAAATGATTCTTGTATTCTTGACATACCCTATAGATGTGTGTAAAGTCTCCATCTTCCACATATAGGTCTTTGAAGCTCTCCATACCCATGATACGTAGGAGTATCTCTTGTACTATTAGGGTTCTTCTACTTAAGTCATCTTATACCTTATTTTGCAATCCCTTCTTGTGATTAATGTTGAAGTTGTAGGCCTGCAGGTATTGTACCCACTTCATATGTTTATGACTAAGCTTATCTTGTGAATTCAGGAAACTCAGTGCTTGGTTATCTAAAAAGACTACAAATTCCTTTGGAAGTAGGTAGTGCCTCCACTTCTTTAGTTCTTGGACTACAGCATACATCTCTAGGTCATAAGAAGAGTAATTCTTCTTGGCTTAATTTAGATTTTCACTATGGAAAGCCACTGGTCTTTCCTCTTAGCTCAAGATAGCAGTAATAGCCACATTGCTAGCATCACAATCCACTATGAACAGCTTCTCAAATCTTGGTAAAATCAAGATTAGTTGAGTAGCAATCTTCTTCATCAACAACTCAAATCCATGGTTAGCTTTATCATTCCATATGAACTTAGTTTTCATTCCACCTTTGACAGTATCTAACATAGGAGCACAAATTGTACTAAATTTCTCTATGAACTTCCTATAATACTAAGCTAAGCCATGAAAAATTCTTACCTCTTTTTTTGTTCTTGGACTAGGCCATTTGAGAATTACTTCCACTTTACTTGGATCCATATTTAGATTTCCTTGGGACAACAAAAACCCACAATACACTACCTCCTGCTTCATGAATTCACACTTTTCCAAATTTATCATCAACTTCTCCTCATGTAGCTTTTTGAAAACTATCTGCAGATGTCTAAGGTGTTCTTATTTGGTCTTTCTATAGATGAATATAACATCTAGATACACTAGGTCACAAATTTGGCTATGTAGTCTTTAAGGACTTCATTCATGAGCCGCGTGAATGTAGATGGGGTATTAGATAACCCAAATGGAATTAAAAGCCACTCATACAAACCTTCTATGGTTTTGAAGGCTATCTTTCATTCATCCCCTTTATTGAGTCTGATTTGGTGGTATCCACTCTTTAAGTCAATCTTTATGAAAATTTTGGCTTCTCCTAGACAGTCCATTAGGTCTTCTATCCTAGGGATATGGAACCTATATCTAATGGTAATCTAGTTTGTTCCTATGGATTCAATACATAGCCTCCAAGTTCCTCCCTTTTTGGGTGCTAAGATAGTGGGTACGACACAAGGACTAATGCTTTTCCTTATGAGACCTTGGCTTAGGAGTTCTTGAATTTTCTTATCTATTTCCTCATTTAGTTGAGGATTCATTTTATAGGCTTCCTTATTAGGAACGGTAGATCCTAGGATGACATCAATTTTATGACTTACAACTCTCTTAGGGGGTAGGGTTGATGGTTTTCCATCACTCACAATGCCTTCATACTTCTACAACATCTCTTGCACTTCCTTAGGCAATTTTGTCTTCTTGACTGCCTTATCTACAATTTGTTCTTTTGGTTTCAACACAAGTGAAAAAACAACTCCCTCTCCTTCTTCTAAGGCTTCTAATAAATCATTTTGACTAACCCTAAG
Source organism: Thuja plicata (assembly GCA_018584345.1). Taxonomy (NCBI): domain Eukaryota; kingdom Viridiplantae; phylum Streptophyta; class Pinopsida; order Cupressales; family Cupressaceae; genus Thuja; species Thuja plicata. Next base: position 2,406,764 of record MU226860.1, read on the forward strand.
GACATTGAGGCATGTACACTTCATCTCTCTATCCTCTAATAGCGACTATATTTTGAAAGTCACATTGTCCTTCTTGAAAGAATAAGAATTCTTCGCTCGATCATGCATGACATGTCGGCCAAAATTAAATGGCCTACCAAGGAGTAGGTGACATGTATCCATAGGTAGGATTTCACCCAACACCTTGTCTTTGCATCTCCCAACAGAGAAGTACACCCAAGCTTGTTCATTGACAAGGACATGTTGTCCTTTGTTTAACCAAATGACCTTATATGGGTTGGTATGGGGTATTCTTTAGATCTTCAATTTTCTGACTACCTCCTTTGACACTATGTTGTCAATAGACCCTGAATCTATGATGAATCTACAAAATTTTCCCATCATTTTTCATTTCACTCTAAACAATGATCTCTTTTGACTAGGTTCCTCTTTCACTGGCTCCTTAATCAGGTTCATCCTCATAATTAATTTCTCTCCTTCCTCTGACTCTAAGGGTACCTCAGGGTGTTTACTTCCACCACTAGCCTCCTCTTGAACATAGTTTACCCTTTTTCACTTCCTTTGGAAGTAGTTCCTTTTTCTAGACATCTATATGTAGGGTGTCCAATCCGGTTGAAGTGGTAACATTTCATGTTTTCAAAATAGTTACCTCTTCCTTGGCTATTGCTTCTTCCACTATTGTTAGAGTTCCTTCCTCTATTTGAGTTACTTCTATTGGAGCTTCCTTATTGTTTCTCAATAAGCTTGGTCTCTCTTTGACTCTTTGTTTCAAAACTTCTTCCACCATATCCACCTATCTGTCCTCTATTGTCTCTTCATTTTCCTCTACCTCTAGTGGTGCTACAATCTTGTTTCTTCCTTAGCTTCTCTTCTACCTTTATTCCAATTTGGTGACATTTATGAATACTATCAGGAGTTAAGAGACTCATTTCATCTTTTATATTCCACTTAAGATGATCAAGGTATCAAGCTACCTTCACCTTCTCATCTTCTTCAACTCGAGACCTCGTGTATAATCTTTGAAATTATTCAGTATAGGAGTTTACATCTAATTCCTTTTGTCTTAGAATTTGTCTTATTTTATGAAATTAGATTTCATAATCCTCAAGAACATGAACATCTCTAATTTTTTCAACCATAGCCTTCCATGTAGCAATGGGCTTCTCTCTCTCTCTCTCTCTCTCTCTCTCTCTCTCTCTCTCTCTCTCTCTCTCTCTCTCTCATCTTGCATAAACTTCCACCAAGTGAGTGTAGAACCTCTTATTCTAGCCTTAGTAACTTTCACCTTCTGAGCTTCAGTTATGCCATCACACTCAAAGTGATTTTCTTGTCCTTCTATCCAATCTAGAACTATCTCTGGTTCCATATTTCCACTAAAGATAGGAACTCCTCCTAGTGATTGACCACTCAAATCCTTTAATGCCTTTAAGAATGGTTCTTTAGTAAGGAAATGTTCAGCTTCAGGTACTTCATCATCTATGACAATCTCCTTACCTTTCCCTTCAACCTTATCCTTCACTTCTCCAATATTTTCTTCCACTTGGTCCACTTTATGTTCCAATTGTTCCAATCTTTCTCTGAGAAATCTATTCTCTTCTTCTTTCTCATCTACCTTCTTTGCCAACTCTACATTTGTCACCATTGTACTCTCCTACTAATTCTTTTTTTTTGAAACATTCACCATAAGACTGATCAAACAAGCTCTGATACTAATCTGATAGATGAACTCCAAGGTGTGCTTGTACAATCCCTTATCTAGGACTCTACTTGTCCTATCCTTCCCTAGATCCTAAAATCACTTATAGGGCCTTGATAGTATTTTCTCTTCTGGCCTAAGACTACCCTAACTCAACTCCAAGAGTTATTCTCTTTGTGTTTCACCTTGAGGGATCACTATCATTAAGGTTACTTCAAATATTCACTCTATCTTGGATGACTCATAGTGAAAACTCATAATAACATCTTCACAAGTGTTGCATTGGGTGTATCAATCCTTGAAACAACTAATTGACATCCTTTTGACTTGATTGGAATGGGACATCAAGCCTTAATCAATTGAGTTCAAGATTGACTCTCATTTTGATCCTAATAGGCCTAATTGCTCAATTAGCCCTACACAGAGGGTTTTTTCTCAATTCTTTATCCAAACTTCCAAACAACCCCAAAAAATAACTTGATATCTAGATACCATTTTCCAATACCCTTAATATTTTGTAGGTCTTTGGTACCTAAATTGTCAGTACAGTAGAATCCTAAAATGTAGGACAAATAGGCCTAATTGGCTAGAAATGTGCAGTCCACTGATTTCTACCTAGAAATTTACCTAGATGGATTGGAAAAGGTATAATCTCACATATAGGTGTCTATAGGACCACTAACTCTCTAAAATCACACAAGGTTCAGAGCACTCTCTCATACCCCTGCAAATGCACACTTGTTTCACTCTGTCAAACCACTAACGCAAGACTCAATGCTCACCTAGGGAATGAATTTAAAAATAATAAAATGGCTCTTCAAAACTCCTACCTACATATTTACAATGTATAGAGGCTCCCCTTCCATATTCATCAAGATCGAGATGATTTCCACGCTTGGATTCTATGGGGGAGCCATGAAACAAAAAACTGCCTAAACTACACCATCAACTAGACTAACTACAAAACAATTTACTAAGATAAACAAATGAAATCAAAACCACTATGCCAATAAAAAAAAAGAACTTAGGATTATGTCTAATACGAAGAAAAAATACTAACTTTTACACTTCAATCCATCTAATCACATTCAAACTCAATTCAAGTTTAGTGTTACAAAAAACCAGAACACAGAGCTTTCATTCACTTCCAAAATTTCACTTCTCCATCGAATGCCTTGGGAAATGGGATCTATTATTACTTAACATGCCATGCTCATCATTCTAGACCATTATGGAAACTACCCATCATATTTCCTTGAAAGGAATCAATTTTGGCCATTTGTTGTCATGCAACATTATGACAACATTACATCTTTTGGCATAATTGTAGTTAAGGGTCTCTATTTGACCTAGAATGGTGTATAATTAATCTAGGAGCCATTGAGGCACTATTCTACCCTTTCCTAAGCCTTAAAGGCTTTTAGACACTTTAAAACCAATTTTCCCACCTTAGGTCTAATCTAGCGCTAACAAATAGAAAGCAATAAACATCTAGGTTGGATTGAACCTAGTCTAATCCACCTACGAACACTCTTTTTTCTAAGGTCAAATTTAAAACATAATAACTTGGCTAGGGTTAGTACAAGCCACTACAAAAACTTAGGGACTGGATTTAGCCTAGGTGCTCTTGCACCAGTCATCTTCATTGGTCAAAGGAGAACCATCAGGTAGCTCAATGTAGACTTCCTCTTCCAACTCTCATTTCAAAAATGCAGAGTTAACATCCATCTAATATAGATGAAAATATTTGTAAGTAGCATATGCAAGAAACATCCTAACAACTTCAATTCTAGAAAAAGGAGTAAATTTTTCCCAAAAAATAATACCGTCCATATGTCAGTATCCCTTGCAAACAATTTTAGCTTTGTTCTGAAGAACTTCACCTTCTTCATTTAATTTATTTCTAAATACCCATTTAGTATTGTTTACATTTTTTTCTTAGGTTCGGAACAAGAATCCATGTCTTATTTTTCTCAATCTATTCCAACTCTTCTTACATTGCTTTAACCCAAATTTCATCTTTGCATGCTTTATTAACATCCAATTCTTTCTCTAGTCTAAACACCTTGATTCCTACCACTAATAATCTAATTTTATGAATTATTTAAACTTACATACCTTGGATTCTTTGAATTAGAATTTGTAGTAGACTCTTTTGTTTCCACTTCTTCCCCATTTGAAACTTCTTCATTCTATTCTATCAAACCATTTTGATTTTGATTTTGATTTTGATTTTGATTTTGTGCTTCCACAATCTGATTGTCTTCTTATTCATCTGAATAATATCTTCAAGATCTTATATTTTTTCTAATAATTTTCATCTATTTTTACATTTGAACTTTCAATTACCTTTTTCAACCTTTTTTATAACATTTGTAATGCTTTTTTTTTTGTATAATTACCAAGAAAAATTCCTTCATCACATCTAGGATCAAATTTTCCAAAGTCTTCATCTTTTCTAATATAGCATTTTCTTAAAGAGATTCTAAAATATTTAATTGTAGGAACATGACCATACCAAAGTTCATAAGGTTTCTTACCAATGCCTTTCTTGATTTGAACTCAGTTCAATGTACAGACTGTAGTACTAACTGCTTATCTCCAATAAACCTTTGGTAGATCTCCTTAAATCATCATAGTCCTTGTAATTTCAATGATAGTTCTATTTATTCTCTTTGTAATACAACTATTTTGTGGGGTTAATGGAGCAGATATTTGCCTCTTTATTCAATTTTCTTTATAAAAAGTGTTAAACTCAGTGGATGAAAACTCTCCACCTCTATCCGATCTCAAACATTTCAACTTCATTCATGTGTCAATCTCTACCATATCTTTGAAAATATTGAATCTTTCAAGGGCTTCAGATTTATCTTTCAAAAATGTAACACACATCATTCTAGAATAATCATCAATGAAGAAAATGAAATAATTGTCCCCATAATAGATTCTAGTTCTTGCAAGTCAAAACAAATTAGTATGAATCAAATCTAGCAATCTAATTGAAGAATAATTCTTTCTCTTGAAAGTAGATTTAATCATCTTACCCAGTTGATATTCCTTACACATCACATCAATAGGCTTCAATAATTTAGGTAGATCTCTAACTGATCTTGTAGTGCTTATCTTCACAATGGTATCAAAAATTACATAAAAAAAAAAAATTTCCACAACCAAGTGTCATCATGTAATGCCCCACCTGGGAATCCTTAGACATAAGGATCAAACAAGAGCTAAAATATTTTTGTGTAACATAATATTACCAACATGTAAACATATCACAAGTGGAAGACTAAACACAACAACCAAATATTTGAAACCCTATACTAGAACGACGATTCATTTACTGTCTACATGATTAGCATACAATATTTATATAGATTACTAAGTTAATCCATAACAATTATTTTTAAGCCCAAAGTACAATTCCTACCATTGTTAAGTCATACAAGTTCATCTACCAATTTAATATGCCAAGTCTAACACAAAAAGCATTCAATTACCCCAAAGCGACCAGTTTGTCAATCGATTTTGAATAGGGAAGGTGTATCTCCAATAAGGATATCCAAAAATCTAATTTGCATCCTCTGGAAGGGATTTAAAGTGTTCTCTACCCATGATATGAGTAAATCCAGTAATAAATTTGTATGAGTGTACATAGGATATCATATGAGAATCTACTACAATCCATACGAGTAACTTCAAAAATCCCATACGAGTGACATGAGCTCGTACAAGTCACTATAAGATGTCATACAAGAAAATGTTGTAACTCATACGAGACCACATAGATACTCATATGAGAAACTATTTCTCCGGCCAAAAGAAGAAAGATAAGAGAAAGAAGGCTAAGATAAAAGGTTAATCTCCACACTACGGAGTGCTGAGAATGGACAAATCAAGAAGTAAATAGTCGATTGCCCCAAAAGCGTAAATACAAGATAACTAAAGGAATTCTAGATCACCTAATATCATATTACTATAATCCAAATCAAGCAATGAGAGTAAACATCAAGAACATATACATGGGAATAAAGTAACTACAAAAATTAATAAAAGTAACCTGAAGAAGTAAATGAGCAGCAAGATCCAATCCCGTAGCTAGAGGAAGACCATCTCTATACACCAATCCCAATAGTGGAATAGGATTGAAATTCCATGAAACCATGTGCAACATGAAGGTCCACCCCATCATCCTCATGGAGATAATTAATCGACCACAATAAAATAAGACACACACATGCAAGAGGCTATACACATGCTAATCAATGCAAGACTCAACGTACACATATGAACATGAAGGTAATGCAGTATTCCAGGTCACTACTTATAACACACTAAGGATACTTCATAGGGACTTTGATGGATTTTAATCGCTTTTTTCTTACTATCCCAAGCGGTATGTGGTATGGTCAATCAACTCCCATGTGAGGCCTCATACCGTGTTGGTGCAGGAGCACCTTAAGGTCTCCATGAAGATCTTTGAAAATTATGGCTTGTAGGTGGTTCTAGCCAACCACCATGGTAATAATGACTAATGATAAATTCCCAAGTTTTTTGATATGTGTATTTCTAGATAAGAGTCTTTTGAGTCATAGTTTTGGTTGGATCAAATAGGCTTTAGTTCTTAAGTCCTAAGATAGTCAAAGTTGGTCAAACAATGACCAAAACCCCAGATTGAAGGGAAAGTTGTTATTTTCAGGTTTTAAAGTGTTTTAGGATCCAATGGAGTGATTCTAGCTTCATTTTTGCAAGCTAGGATAGTGGAAAGTCAATTTTGCAAAAGTTGTAAAAAGTTGCTCATAACAACTTTGCAACTTTGCATAGTTGTCATGACAACATTTCCTAAAATTGTGGAAATAGCTTTTAATGTGTTCAAATCCAAACCCTAGGGTCTGAGAACAAAGGTATAACATATATAAGGTTAGAAAAACCCTAATCTAGGGGTTGGACCTCAGATTTTATAGACTGTCTTTTGGAAAGAGCAAGAATTAGACTATTTTGTGTAACAGAGCCTTCATCCAGACCTTTAATGGATTGAATGGATTAATATAATGCATTGAGAATTTGATTATTGTTATGTAGTTAATCTTTGTGGAGTTTTTCTAGTAATTTAGTACTTTTTTTAGTCATTTTGTAAATTCTTTAAGTTCTACTAGTCTGTTGTCTTCTCCAGAGCCAGTCATGTAAATATGGCTCCCACTTGAGTTCCTATGGTTGAAATTCAATGGCCACTTGGAATAAATTAGGGGACTTTTTAAATATTGTAAATATGGTTTTTGGAGTCTCTGTGTGAAGGGGAGATATTATTACAACCAAGCCCTAGGCAAGTATAGGGGTATTCTAGGTAGGATCTTATACAGTGCAGTGGCAAGAGAGCTTTCTAGTTGGATTTTTTTGAACCAATAAATGGGTGGAGAGTGTAGGGGCATGTGTCCTTGATGTGTGTATAAAAGGATAAGAGTGGAGGATTTCCTTAGAGAACCTGTTGAGATTAAAGGAACCAGACTGGATAACATGCCCTAGAAACCATTGAAAATAGGGGTTTGTTGGAAGGCCTATGTATGGACACTATGAAGACCTAAGACCCAAGAGATATTGAAGCCTAAGAGGTTCTTAGAGAGAATACACAACTAGGTTGGGGGTTTGTTAAGAGAAATTTGGGGGAAATCCAAGATTACTGGTTTTAGGAGGCCTAATTAGGCTAAAAAGGCTACAAGGCCTAAAATTAGAAAATTTGGACCTCAATTTGAAAACTATGCAAGAGTCCAAAGAAATGGATCAGGAATGGGAAAAGTGAAAAACCCCATTCTCATTGCCAAGAATAGTTTGGGAATAAAATTGCAAGAGTAAGCCTAAGGGTGCATAGCTGGATTGAGAAAGATATGAGAGTTATTTGAAGTTGATGGAGAGTTCTAAAAGAATTAGAGGATCATAGAAATTCTATCTAGATAGGGTAGAGAAAGATACCCTGGGAAGACGAAAGAGTAGGTCTTGAAAAGAGAAAGAAATCTCTTAGGAGTTAGAACTCCCTATCACGTGTCCTCATAATAACTCGCATAGGAGACTAGCTGCCAACAGACACCACACCCTCATACTTGGTACTTTCAAGTGACATATGGTATGGTCAATAAACTCCCTTAGGAGGCCTCATACCATATAGGTGAACTCTTATCTTGTATTAAGTTTTATTAACCATGTGTTTAATTGGTTATCACCTTATTAAACCTCTTCACATTACCTTTTCGGCCACTTCTGAGCTGAGATAACCATGAGAAGCCACTCCACACATCTACCCGTACATACCCATGCTCGCCATATGACGAGTGCCAAAAGGAAATGCAATTTCCCATCCCAACCCCCAAATGATACAACACTCAACCGACCTATATCCGGGAGTTTAGATCTCGCAAGATCCATCATAAGAACTCTGACAAGCTCATGGTGAGCACAACCAACACTATGTAACAATAAAATAACAATATAAAATGGGTTAGATCCGAGAAAAAAAAATATGATAAAAGCATAAACACACTCAAGGAAATAAAACCGAGTGGAAACAAAAATGATAACAATACACATAGCTTAATCGGCCACGTGGCCAAGAGCACAAATTCCCATAGAATCCATAAGTCATCTTGTTAGCATACAAGGATGGTACAAAATGGCCAAAAGAAACAAAACACTCAAAATTCTCGCAAATCAGGCAATAAGGAAAAATCCACAAACTTGGCTTGATGGAGCACTTTTAGATTGGGATATAAAAAATTGGGAATGTCCTCTATCCATTCCAACTCAAAAATCCTACTCCTTATGACAAAGGCTACCAAAAACATAATTTAAAACATGCCCATAAGGCAATACAAAAGAACTAGACAACACGCCAAAAGAGGCAACACCAAAAACACTCAAAATCCAAATATCTCAAAATTTGAGGAAATCGAAAAGCCACTTCTAAAACATGCCCAAAATATCAGAAATTAAATAAAATTTAAGTTCTGGGTGCACATACAAAATCTGGCATCATAACTAGATAAAAACTTTAAACTACAAATATGGTAAACACAAAATTGCCCATACACACCCAACCAGGTCATGGAAATGCATAAAAATGAAGGCAAACACTAGTTCTCAAACCCCAAACACTTAGAAATTGAATGAATCATCTACAATGGAGAGAAATAATAAAAATAAGGAAGCCCTACCTCACATGACTGGTAAAACCAAGAAAGGAAAGAAAATTGAGAAGATCCCGCCAAATCGAAAATGACTCCACAAGAATGGAAGAAATCGCGACACAATTCCAACGAGCCACTACCCAGAAAATTCCGAGAAGAGGATTGATCACAAAAAAAAAAAAATCAATTCCTCCCAAGAGGGTTTGGAGCAAATACTTCAAAACTTGCAAATTACAAAGTGAGAAGTGATGTTAAAAACTCACTTTTGCCTAATATAAGCACTTTAATAAAAGTGACTTATAAATTAGAATATTAAGCCACTTTATAGATTAATAGGCCATTTTCCCAAATTAATTAAAATAATTCTAGGAATTTGGAATTCAACTACGACAAATTAGCTGAGAAATAAATTAAATAAAAAAAATCATTAAAATTCCCCAAAATAATTAAATCAACATTTAAATTTAATAATTTTTGCGACAATTTTGTAACCCTAAATTCATGGACACGCTCACATGTCAATTTACATAATGCATTATGAGTCTAGATTTACAATAATATCCAGAGGGATAATTATAATAAAAATATTACAGATATGTCTCTCATACAGGGATGCCATTGACTTAGCATGAATGGTCGAGGTCACTATCTCTTGGTGCCATTGTCGAGGATATAGGTACACATTCGAATCTTGTACTCAGGATGAATGTACCTAATATCTGTTCAGTTGGCAAGCGAACAACAAGTGTAGATGCTTATCATATAAGTAGTTGAAGCACAACTACATAATCACATTGAAGGAGAATGAGGCATTGTGTATATCTCGCAAGCAAGTGACTATGACTCCATCTCACTTCATACTATCACCAGTGGGAAAAGTGCATAGCAATGGTGCAGTACAACAATATACCACCTGTACTCATATAATAACACATTAAATTAAAATATTTAAATAATCATTTCTAGGCTATTCTGAAAATATATCGATTGAACTTAAAAGACATGTCTAAGGTATAAAATCACCAGAATAATGATTCAATTAACATCCATCATATATAAACATAATCCTCAGTCCAATATCCTAATTTAAAATAAACCAAACATCTTCATGAAGAATCATGTCACATCACTAGTATCGTCATGCAGATATGAACAAAATATTACTATCAACAGAATATAACATTTAAATTAGCAATGATACAGGTAACAAAAATAAGGTATGGTAATCAGCTACATCGCTTAGTGCAACCACCATATCAAATCACACAGATAATCATAGAATACAACATCATGGTACAATATAATAATTCTCGATCCAGATAGTATATAAATAAGATAAGAAATCATAATAAGGTAACCACTGTCACATACCTGAGTGAAACCATAAAATCATATCATAAGCCAAATAGGCTGATAACAATCATAACCACAACAATAATCTCATATTGAGCACAAGAATAAACTGAACTAAGTGCATCTCAAAATACCAACATAATACCAACACAAAGGAAAAATCACCAAAACACAATAATTCCTCAAAATATAAAATAAAACTCTCAAAAGACTTAGCATACCCAATAGTTATAGAGCCATCATAGGAACATAAACAAGTTGTCGATGCAATATCATAGATAAGATCATCCCCGAAGGTACAACCTTGCATGGGTCTAATATGATCATGAAATACACACACATTAAACCATGAAAGCCATATCCACCAGAATGACATGCAAAATACAAATGGGAGAGGCACTACATCATCCCACCCAAAGACTAGGATTACTCCTGGATGCCTGCAATTCAACAAAATGAAGCACACCAAGTACAGAATTGAAAACCAATGTGTGAAATACTAGAATAGTCATACAACTACTCTAAAAGTCTATCCAAATCAAACCAATTCCTTACAAGCCAATTCCCACAACTTATTAAAGGTTCCACACACACCAACGATAATCAACATACTCTCTAAATCCAATAAATAAGAACTCAATTGGCACTAGGAAAGACACATAGGTCTTGACCTCAGCCAAAAGCAACATAACACAGTCTACTCTACCTCAACACAAGGAATATAACAAAAAACCATTCCCTCCATGATCACTCCAAGATTGAATCACCAAGAACCTCTAAGTCAAAAACTCATAAATATGAGAAAAATCATCCCAAAATGTTAAAAGAACATAATCATGCCCATTTAGAACATTCTTAAATCTATTGAGAATCTCACTAACTCACCCAAGAATCTCAAAAGGTGGAGATTATCTACCAAAATTGCACTCTTCTAAGGGATACTATATCCAACTTAGGTGTACCATGGGATACAAATGTACAAGCTCACCTCTCATAACCAAGAGCACTCAAAGATAAAGACTCATTAGTGCACTCCTACTAAAAGGAACACTCAATGCACACCTACAAAACAAGAGTACAAACAATATGGTTTATCCAATGCAAAAAAAATCAAATATAGATGGAAATGAATCCAAATGGTGAACACCATCTTACAATCAAATCCATATCCAAGCTCAAGATTATGCGATACGCCCAACACTACCGTATCCTTCTACCCTAAAGCTAGGAATGTCGAACTACTAGAGATCCTCTGGTAACCCAGCTTCCAAAATGGAATCTTTCCTAGAAGGGGAATAACTTAATCAATATAATATCATATATATTTAACCATAAGGAGATATACCTAAGGGAGCATCAAGACTAGAAAGGGAGCATCTCTACCTCTACAGTACGACACTCCAAGAGGAGTTGGGGAGGTCACAGCTCAAGAAGACATCGGGAATACTCACCAACCCTAAAATGAATGACGGTGTATCCAACGCCTCTACATTTACTCCAAAATAGGAAAACACAAAAGTAAAGTAGGGTCATTAAGACCCACAACACTGATCAAAACTTATAGGTGGACTAAGTCACACCAAATTTCCAAGATTAATCAATGCCAAGAAAATAAATTCTCAAGGTCTCCAAACCACATCAAAGAAGCTAACAAAAATCACAATGAGAATGTATGCTATAACCAAAGCATGAATTCAAGCTCAACAAATACTGCATAAATATGCATGAAAATTAACAAGAAATAACATTTATACAAAGATTCAAATCAATGCACGAAAGAAGTCTATGAAAAATAACTATTCATTCTTTAACAAATACACCTACTTCAATTACCATAATCTCATTTAACATGATTTACATTTACTCATCCATTGCACAATGCAGTTATGGTCATTCACACCAAGTATATTTACAATCCAATACATTTTAAATCAATTAACTCTTAACAAGCACAAATATCATTTTTGTCTTCATGTACCACACAAGATTTTCTCATTATTAAAATAAATGAAATTCTCATTAACATACTTACAAGTACTCAACAAACACACTATAGTATGTCCACTGCAATGTTCTCCCGTGTGCATACTATCAGAGGTTCGCATTGAACATGATAGAGTCACAAACATAGATCTGGACAACAATAAAGAACATTCAGAATAGTCAATACAAAAAAAAAGGGGAAAACCCAAATGGAGGAAATTATCAATTCCAATAGTAAATCCAAAAATGTGCACATTTTGGAAATAAATCAAACGTGGAATCTATCAAAAAGAGAGATAGGAGATAAGTTTCGATGACTAGTCCAAGCAAGGAAAATATCAAAATGATGCTAACCCACACACCACGTGGAAAGATACACCAAAAAAATTAAATAAAGTACCAATCACAAATTACATTCACAAGACATTGTGACTGAAATCAATCACACAATATGGAGCAATCGCCACACTGTACTGAGAAATGCTTCATCCCAACAACATTAGAGAACATGCCCATACACATCAAATAGTGAATCATCAACGGTCTCCATCATATGCTTAACTATAACTTTTATAAATGCAACAATGTTATTTCCTAATACCATTTATTTATTCCTTTTCATGCAATGCAACATTTTTTCTTAAACAAAGGAGGCTCAAAGGACTTCTTCTAAACATATGTTGAATGCACAACACAAGTTCTTTGGGTAAGCAAAACAATATGCATGATGGTGATTATGCCAAAAGGATAAGCACACAAGGGTTGGAACATGAGACTCAATCTCTCATAGGGGTTGATCAACATGATAAACAAGAGGGTTTACACAAAATGGTTCAAGAAATTATTGGATAACAACCACAACAGTTCTTCCCGCAACAGGGTATGCACAACTTGTACCATGAGTCATCAAACTGGTTAAAACAATATCAAAACACCCAACTCACAATGGTACAATAAAAATCCCAACACCTCACAAGGGTTAGATAATATCTACTACCACAGTGGCCTTATTGCAATCAAATATAGGTAGAGGCGAGGTCACAAGGTAAAAAATTATAGGTTCACATGATTCCAATGAACAAACAATTCTAACAAATGCTTCAAAACCACATAGATTTTCCAAAATGATTATTAACCAAGCAATTTTGGGACATAAGTCATTAACCCAAAGGATCTATTACAATGAATAATTCCTTTCCTCATTACCAATGCATCTCTTTTCAATGAATACCATGATACATAAAATTTTCTCTATGAGGGGAATGCATAACACTCGAAGAAATAAGATGCCTATATATTCAACATGAACTAGTTCATTTACTTTACCATTACACAATAAACACAATAATATAATTCATGTTACTCAAAAAAGGAGTAAAGTAATAGGCACTCAAGAATAAACATGGACACCAAACAATGACTCCAACCAAGAGATCACACACGCAATCAAACCACACAAGGGCATATCAACTCTTGCAGTAGGCCAGGGTTGACATATATGCATTATATATCATTCTATAAAAAAAGAAAACATAACCACAATTCTAAGGTATCCACGCACACGAACCACGCAAGGGTCACCAAACACTCACAAACTAAGAGAAACTCACCAAACTAAGGTCTAAGGTCCTCAATAGAGTTAGTCACACAGTGGTATCATCCATCCCTAAAAGGCACAATATCTAAGAGGTAATATTCTTCCCACAAATGTCACTTGTAGAAAATCTTCCGGAACACTCACGAATGCCAATCCTAGGCACCCAAGTAAAAAACTACCACTACTCACATGTGCTAACACACTAAAAAGATAAACTAAATGGGAAACATATACCAAAAGATCACAGTGTATGAACATTGGCTCTGATACTAGATGTAATTCCCTACCCGAGAATCCTTGGACACAAGGATCAAACAAGAGATAACATTTTATTTTCAAAGATAAAGTACCAACATGTAAACATATCACAAGTGGAATACTAAATACAGCAACCAAAGATTCCCAAGCCTATACTACAACCATGATTCATTTACCGTCTACATGATTAGCACCCAAGGTTTATCCAGATTACTAAGTTAATCCATAACAATTATTTTTAAGCCCAAAGTACAATTCCTACCATGGTTAAATCATACAAATTCATTTACCAATTTAATAGGCCAGGTCTAGCATAGAAAGCATTCAATTACCCGACAATGACCAGTGCTCAATCAGTTTCAAATAGGGAAGGTGTATCTCCAAAAAGGGTATCCAAAAATCCAATTTGCATCCTGTAGAAGGGATTTAAAGTGTTCTATGTCCATGATATAAGTAACTCAAACAATAAATTTGTATGATTATACATAGGATACCATACGGTAATATACTAGAATCCAAATGAGTAACTTCAAAAATCCCATACGAGTAATAAGAGTTCATACGAGTCACTAGTACAAGAGCACATAGATACTCATATGAGAAATTGTTTCTCTAGCCAAAAGAAAAAAGATAAGGAAAATAAATCTAAGATAAAAAGGTTAATCTCAAAACCGAGGAGTGCAGGGAATGGGAAAATCAAGGAGGTAACCAGTTGATTTCCCCAAAAATACAAATACAGCATAACTGAAAAAATTCTAGATCACCTAACATCATATTACTATAATTTAAATGCAACAATGAGAGTACACATCAAGAACATATACATGGGCATAAATAAACTAAACAAATAAATAAAAGTAACCTGAAAAACTAAATGAGAAGAAAATTCAAATCCTATAGCTGGAAAAAGACCAAATCTGCACTCTAATCCCTAGTAGTGGTATAGGATTGCAACG
Source organism: Thuja plicata (assembly GCA_018584345.1). Taxonomy (NCBI): domain Eukaryota; kingdom Viridiplantae; phylum Streptophyta; class Pinopsida; order Cupressales; family Cupressaceae; genus Thuja; species Thuja plicata. The sequence goes on from MU226860.1 coordinate 2,421,782, forward strand.
CCACCCCAACCATGTGGAACCTGACTCATGGAGATAATGACTCAACCATAGTCACATAAGACACACACACACCAATAAATGTAGGAAAAGATACACATATGAACATGACAGAAATGCAGGATTCTAGGTCAATACACAACACACTAAGTATACAATGTAAGGACTCTGATGGAGTGTCATCACTTGGCTTATACTAGCCCAAGTGGTATGTGGTATGGTCAATCAACTCCTGCATGAGGCCTCATATCGTGTCTTTGTACCAGCTTGAGCAGGAGACTAGCTTCTATCAGACAACGTACCCTCATACTTTGTACTCCCAAGTGACATATGGTATAGTCAATCAATTCTCTCGAGAAGCCTCATACCATATAGGTGAACTATTATCTTGCATTGAGTTTTATTATCCATGTGTTTATTTGTTTATCACTTTATTAAACCTCTTCACATTACCATGTCAGTTCCTTTTAGGCCGAAATAACCATGAGAAGCCACTCCATAGGTCTACCTATACATAACCATACTCGCCATATGATGAGGGCCACAAGGCAATGAAATTTCCCAACCCAACCCCAAATGATCAAACACTCAAATAGCCTATATCCTGGAGTTCAAATCTCACAAGATCCATCATAAGTACACTCACATGCACTTGGTGAACACAACCAACACCAAGTAACAATGAAATAATAATATGCAAGGGGCTAGATCTAATAAAAGCAACAAGATGATAAAACTATAAACACAATCAACAAAACATAACCGAGTGGAAAGTAAAATGACAGTGATACACATAGCTCAATTGACCATGTTTCCAAGAGCATAGATTCCCATATAATACATAATTCATCTCTTTAGAATATAAGGATGGCACAAAATGCCCAATAGAAACCAAACACTCAAAATTCTAGCAAATTCGACAAGGCAAAATCCACAAATTTAGCTTGATGGAGTACTTTTAGATCAGGATTTAAAAATAATGGGAATGTCCTCTATCCATTCCAACTCCACAATCCTACTCCTTGTAGAAAAGGCTACCAAAAACATAATTTAAAGCATGCCCATAAGGCAACAAATAAGAACTCGGTGACACACCAAACAAGGCAACACCAAAAAAACTCAAAATCCAATCATCTCAGAATCCAACGCAATTGAAAACCCACTTCTAAAATATGTTCAAACTATCTAAAATCAAATAAAACTTAAGTTTTAGGAACACATACAAAATCTGTCAGCATAACTAGATAAAAACTTCAAACTACAAACATGGAAAATACATAATCGCTCATGCCCACCCAACCAGGTCATGAAAATACATAAAAATGGAGGGTAAAACTAGTTCTCAACCCCCAAACACTTATCAATCAAAATAATCATCTAAAATAGATAAAAACAATAAAAAGGAAGAAGCCCTACCTCATACGGCTGGTAAAAACAAAGAAAAGAAAGAAAATTTAGAAGAACCCACCAAATAAAAAATGGCTCCACAGGAATGGAAGAAATTGCAACACAATTCCAACCAGCCGCTACCCACAAAAATTTAGCAATAGGATTGATAACAACAAAAAGAAAATCAAATTACTCCCAAGAGGGTTTGGAGCAAAACTTCAAAACTTGCAAATTACAAAGTGAGAAGTGAAGTTAGAAACTCACTTTTTCCTAATATAAGCACTTTTATAAAAGTGACTTATAAATTAGAATATTAAGCCTCTTAATAGACTAATGGGCTATTTTCCCAAATTAATTAAAATAATTATAGGCATTTGGAATTCAACTATGACAAATTAGCTAGGAAATAAATTAAATAAAACAAATCATTAAAATTCCCCAAAATAATTAAATTAAATAATTTCTGCGACAACTGTGAAACCCTAAATGCATAGACATGCTCACTGGTTATTTCACATAATGTATTATGAATTTGGATTTACCACAATAACCAGAGGGATAATTATAATATAACAATATTATGGATACGTCGCCAATAAAGGGATGACATTGACTCAGCATGAATAGTCACTATCTCCTAGTGCCACTTCCGAGGATATAGGTACACACTCAAATCCTTTACTCAAGATGAATGTACCTGGTACCTATTCAATAATTAAGAAAACATCAAGTGTAGATGCTCATCATATAAGTAGATGAAGAATAAACAAACACATAATCACATTGAAGGAGAATGGGACATCGTGTAGATCTCGCATGCAAGTGACTACGACTCCATCTCACTTCGTATAGCACCAATGGGAAAAATTATTAGAAGTGGTGCAGTACAATAATATACCACATGTAATAATACAATATCACATTAAATTAAAACATTTAAATAATTATTTCTAGGCTATTCAGAGCATATATCAACTGAACTTAAAAGACAAATATCCACATTATAAAATCACCATAATAATGATTCAATTAACATCCATCAGATATAAACATAATCATCAGTCCAATATCTGAATCTAAAGTAAACCAGGCATCTTCTCGAAGCATCATGTCATATCACTAGTATCATCATGAATATATGATCAAAATATTACTAACAATATTATAATCTAACATTTAAATTAGCAATGATACGCATAACAAAAATAAGGTATGGTAATCAACTACATCTCTTAGTGCAACCACTAGATCAAATCACATAGATAATCATAGAATACAACATCATGGTACAATCTAATAATTTACGATTCAGAAAGTATATCGACAAGGTAAGCAATAATATTTAGGTAACCACTGGCACATACCATAGTGAAACCATCAAATCATGTCATAAGCCAAATAGGAAGATTAAAATCATAACCAAAATAGTAATCTTTGATTGAGTACAAGAATAAACTAAACTGGGTGCATTTCAAAATGCCAACATAATACCAACACAAAGGAATAATCACCAAAATAAAATAACTCCTCAAAACTAAAAATAAAAGTCTCAGAATACCTAGCATCACAAATAGTTGTACAATCAACATAGGGACAAAAACAATTTGTCGATGCAATAACATAGATAAGATCATCCCTAAAGGTACAACCTCTCATGAGTCTAATATGATCATTAAATACATACACATAGAACCTAAAAATCCACATCCACCAGGATGGCATGTAGAACACAAATGGGAGAGGCACTACACATCAATCTTAAAAATCATGCATCTATTCTGAAAATTGTTCAAATGAAATACATTACCTTTAGTCTTTCTTCCTAAGGCAATCTTAATTATAGATCTTCCAATAATCTTCCAATAATATTCCACATTCCATCCTTAAATTGTAATTTGTAACCTTTATCAACTAGTTGTCCAACACTCAAAATATTATACTTCAAACATTCAACATATATTACATCATATGTGTTATTCTTACCATCAAGAGTAATGGAACCTCTACCTCTGATTATAGAAGGAGTTTCATCACAAAACCTTGCAGGACCACCATCATGCTTTTCCAATTCCATAATTTTTTTATTGTCCAGTGATGTGTTGTGAACAACCACTGCCAATAACCCATTCATCATTTTTATCCACACGTGAAACCAAGTCTATTTCTTCACTCAAGAAACTAATATTTTCATATTTTATAGAAATAAATATAATCTCATCTTCACTATTTTTAGATTCATCATTAGTAACAACTTCATTAGAAACATAATAACACTTGTTCTGATATTTAGGCTTGAATTTTCTAGTCTTGTACTTAGGTTCTTTATCTGGAAATCTTGAAGAAATATGACCAATCTTATTGCATGAAAAAAATTTCAAAGGTAATTTTCCTTGATACTTACCAGATCCCTTAGGTAGTCACTTTGCAATTAGGGCATCAAGTTCATCAAGATTTTATTCTTCTTCCTCAATTTCCTACCATTCCTTAGCATATTTGGATACATACTTAGATGAACTTTATCTAGGATCATGTCTTTTCTTATCCATATAAATAGTAGCTTTAAATGGTAATTCAAATTTAGGAAGACTATCTCCAAATTATCTCATTTCAAAAGAAGATAACAGACGAATCAAACTATCTCTTGTTATAGGTACCAAGGTTTTGATTTCTTCAATAGAAAAAAAAATTTGATTGTATGTAGGATACAAGGATATTATGATCTTAGAAACAATTTCTTAATCATCCATGGTTCCACCAACGCATCTGATTCCACAAAATTTTAGTAACCTTCTAAACATAGGAAGTAATATTTTCATCTTTGCTCATCTTCAATTCTTCATATTTTCCTTTCAAGATTTGTAACTTGTCTTGTTTCACATATTAATATCCTTCACATAATGTCTCTATTTTTATCCATATCTAATCTACAATCTCCAATTCCATAACATTTGTATATTCTACATCTAATAAGGCACTCAACAAGGCTTCTTCTGTTCTTACATTGTACTCAGATTGTTTCTTCTCATCGAGAGTTGTAGTAGAAATATCTATATGAGGAGTGTAAGAATTATTTGTGATATCCCAATACTCTTAACAAATGAATCTCAAGTGTTTAATCATCTAACCATTCCATATAGCATAATTTGTACATTAAAATCTCATACTTTTCGTCTTAAAGGATGCAATCGTAGATATCCTCAAGCGGTCAAGCTTCCAAAAGAGGACACTAGATCTAATACCAATTCTTAGAATTAAGGAAGCACACACAACTAAGAGGGGGGAGAAATATTTGTGTCCAAAAACTTCAAACCTTTAACCAAATTACAAACTTAATCTCAGATCTGAATGATAAACATGAATGCAAAATCATAACATAGTAATCAACACATAACACCAAGATGTTTTAAGTGGAAACTTGGTTAAGGTAAAAACTGCAATGAGGAACAAACCCACAAGATGAATGTACTCTATTAAAATTACTATACCCTATTAGGAGTATTACAAAGGGGAATGCACATGTGTTTAGGCACATTTCCTAGAACTCACTACTCAAATACAACAAGTACTTCAACCCAAAGAAAGGCTCACTATCTTACAACAATATTTGATTACAAATCATAGTACACAACATTCCATAACTCATGAACTAACATATATCATCTTTGATTATTCCAATATAGTTCCAATGAAGTGCATCAAATCACTACCTCAATTGCAGATTCCACTCATACCTCTTTGAATCCAGTCTTCCATACCACTCGCACACATTCACATTCACAAATGATTACATCTTTTTATATATTACATCAAATTTATTTCAACTAGGTCGGCCAAGGACCTAATTAAAAAATATTGATTCATTACACCTCAATACACAATTTGATCCATTCAATGTTGTCTAAGACATAGAAATGACCAATAACAATATCCTTGGACATGCTCCATATCCATAAATTGTGACATGATCATTCACAACAGGCTACACCACCATGTAAGCAAAGAATAATAAGAACAATAATACGCTACATGGGAAATCAAAAAATATGATCACATAACCCAATGCAATCGATCAACATGAATAGAACACAATCTAGAAACATCAAAAAGAAATATGAAATGCCAAGACATCAACAAGAACAACTATGTCTCATAATTCAAACTCGTCTATGTACTGTTCATCAGGAACACTAATCAACAACCTTTGTCACAAAAGAAAAGAAACTTACCAACATCCAAATCATGAACCACTCAAGCTAAGGAACAAATAATATTTCATGAGCTATCCACACCGATCCAAGAGCTGAAACATTGTCTCTTCCTGAACAACCAAAATACCTGTCTTTGATAAATATTGCCTAGATCACTCAAATCCTCATGGGAACTAGTGTAATTTGACTTAGATCAACTACATACATCAATGAAATCATCTATACCTTTGCAACATTTAATATTTAATATATTAGTTGTACCAAACTAATCTTCTCACTAAACATCTCAGGAATACATAGGAACACTATCATCAACACTAGGAATATATTGACATGAATGAAAAAACATCAATCTCAATACATATATGAACAATATCCAACACTATCTCAACATAGACTTGTTGAAAGAGGCCTATTTCCAATGCAACGAGATACAATAGGACAAATTTTCCAATTCAAGCTCACTGCTTACAGGAAAATATATAACAAAATAATTTTATATAGTATAGAATGATTTGAATTGAAGTTAATAATGCATCTAGATATGCAGATCACAATTCTTTCTTCTAGTTCTTGATGTGTATATCTAGAACATAGATTTTATGGAGTCTTTCTCAATGTTTTTGTGTTGTTGCAACTCTATTTACCTCACCACTAGTCTTCAAATGATAGAAAAATGAATATCTTTCACATGCAAATATAAGTCCAAATATCATACAATAAATGGTAAAACCTAATCAAATACATATAAAATTTATTTTTACAAAAATTATGACTAGTTCAGCCATGTAATTATAGTGAAATAACATTGATCTATAATATATCTCAACACAAAAGTGAGCTAGAAAGGAATGGTATGTTTAAACGACCAATCAAAAGATTTCATAACAAGGAGATTGGCCAAAAACATATTCATGTGTGTGTGAATATTGTCTTTGTAAATAACTTGAAACAAAACACTTCAATAACTTGTTGCATCAATTGTTAGTGTTAGAAAATCAGTCAAATCAAACAAATGAAATAGAATTATTGCCTTTTAGTCATGAATATTATTATCTAACAAAGATTACTCTTAGAATTAGGAATTTAGATCAGTAATTTACACTCATGAAATGAAGGACTTAACTAAAATGAATCTTAATTGATGCAAATTTGATCTGCAATGGATAAAATTAAGCTAAAATGCAAGTTAATTGATCAAATTATGTATCTACATGATTGATTAAGCAAAAAATTGAGATTAATTTATATCTAAAATGATGAATTACTCAAGATACAATTGCTATGACTGATCTACTTGAAATGAAATTAGCATTATCTAGTTGCAAATGAGATTGGATATGAAAGTGCCTTGATTATGCTTGGTTTTATAGATTCTCTCTTGGAGGGAAAAGTTCAAATTTGAATCCAATGGCTAGGATAAATCCATGATGAATGATGGAGATACAATCTTGAGTGTGTTGGAATTAACTGGAAGTAGTACTGAGAGGGGAGGGCTGAATCAGTACCTCTAAAACTTTTAACACCTTTCACAATTCATCATTAGTAATCATTCATTACTGTATTACCGACCATTACTGTTCTTCTTTCTTATGCATGTCTTGTTCATTCATAATCTTTAATAGTTTGGAAAATTCATAGAAACATTCATGAAAATGATAAACACATAACACAAGATATGGTATCACAGAAAACTCCTGTTAGGAAATAAAAACTATGGTGGGGATGGCACCCACCAAACTTCACTATCTACAGAATGGAAGGGAGCTGGTTAAGGCTTACAATTTGATCACTTCTGATGATCTACCATGTTAGGAGTATTAAGGTGGAGACCTATTAATATCTACTCTTCTAAGAGCTTTAGCAACATTGATTTAAGTGTGCACTTTGTTATGAGATTTACAATAGGACGGTTAAGCCCACCTTTGTTGAAAGGATTTCATTAGTGTACTACACTTTTTAGAATGAGTACAAATGTTGACCTGACTATATGCAATCTACAATTGCTGATTACAGATCTATTAAAGCTTTCAGAATAACAATATTACCTTAAGTGATTGATGAATACTTTTTCTCTGCTCATTGGTAGCCTATGTTATGTTCCTGAAACTGATTTGATTCTACTTTTGTCCTTCTTCTTGAAATCTCTTGTTTGGTCTCTAGAGTCTCTTCGTGGCTACTATCTTCATTGAAAAACAACAACTATTATCAATAGATTCAACACCTATTTATACAAGTATTTGACCTATCTTGGAATCATGCATTACAATGTTAATACTCAGATCCAAGGTTTACAACTTGACCTTGATCTTTATTTTGCATGTTTTAAATTAGTAAAACTAATTAAAACAATAATAAATACATTTCTTCCTCCACACATAATGGATTTGAAAGTAAATAAAGAAGCTATAAATACAACTTCAGTGATTTAGATAACGTGGAAAGTTAGATCCACTTTTTGCGGGATGTAACTGACTGTCGGTTCTTGGTCGTCAGGTTGAACTTGAAGTATGTCAGTATTCCTTTGTTGAATTGTTCATTAGGTTCCCTTTGTCTGTCGGGTTCCTCTCTTTGTTGTTCCATTGGGTTGCACTTTTGTTACTCGCCAAGTTTCCTTTAAATTTTTTTCATCGGATAACACTTAACAGTGTTTATCGGGTAACCTTGGCGTCGGGTAGTGTTGCGCCCTGTCTGTCGGTGTAGAGTAAAATAATTTTGCAGATCATGTTTTTTCTTAAGTATACTAATAGAAAAATATAATGCCTTCAATCTCCCCCTTTGACATTAGTACCAAAAACTGATATGTGCATAATACTACAGTGTTTAGTATGTACACCATGTCTATATCCTTGTCATCATATGACTCCCCCTAACTATATGCATCGATATAGTATAAGTATATGTACATGTATACTATACATTCTCTATTGATTTTCTTTGTATGTACAGATTATTTCCTCCTTGTATTTTCCCCTTTCTTTTACTATACATATTATTTCCTCCTTTTAACTTAGGTGAGTGAACATATCAATTTCCCCCTTTCTTTGACACTTATGACAAAAATGTACAACTTATAATATGCCAAAATTATGACAAAAATGTGCAACTTACAATGTGTCAAGTATATTGGAATGGGTTGTCTTGATATATTCTTGCATTTTCTCCCATTTTTCTTTCACCTGTTCAAGTTCCATGTGTTGTAGCTCTAGCCTTGTGTGCATATCATAAATGTTGTCTAGGACAGACATTTTTAGGGTGGCAATTAGTGTATTTTCCTATGTCACATGTTGTTGCAGGAGTGTAAGTGTCAGTAAGAGCTTAGCTTGGAGCTCATTTACCTCATCTTTGTACTTCATCTCTAAAAACTGTATGTCCTGTCTCTATTTCCTAGCCTGTTTGATTTTCTCATCATGCAATTTAATTACTTCTTCAGTATTGGTGAGACTTTGTGCATTGGACTTAAGATCAACATCAATTTGTGCTATCTTGTCATGCATCCTACTCAAGACTAACCTTATCCAATCTATTTTGAATTCCCTCAGGAAATGTAGGCATTAGTTAACCCTTTAACTTCCAAGTGTTTGTGCTCTTCCTTCAGTTTCCCTTCGAAATCACAAAGCTTCTTGTAAGCTTCATCCATTTCAAGATCACCTATTTCTGTGATTTTGTAGTGAATATAAGACCTAACATCTTCTATGAGCAAAATCCTAGGTGGGATTTTTGAAAATGTGCCTATTTCATCAGGTTTTGATGTAATTTATAGACATATCTTATACTTGGGCTCTAAACATGTACTATTCTTTATCATCTTAACCACATTCCTCTTATCATTCTTGATTTTAGAATTTCTTGAGGTGGTTGCCATCATTTTTCAAGTTTTAAGGTATTTTGTAAATTTAGGGCTTTCTTGAAAAATAATGACAAAGATCTTTCAGTGCATTTGATACTAACTTCAATCCACAATAGTTGTGAAAGATCTATTTGTTGTGTGCTTAGATTGATCTGAGGATGCTCTTATTTCTTCTCTTTAATCACTCTGTCTTTCGCTCTGCTTTTTTTCTTCAAATAGCTGGTGCAAAATGAAGTTGTCTCGTCGACTATTTATAGACTTTCTTCCCTAAGTCTTTGTAATAAATTCTCAATGACTCATTGGGACATGAAGACGGGTTTCATCGGGAAGACTTTCCAAAACATCGTCGGTGAAGTTGAGTTACTTTGGGACAGTTTTTAACAATGTTTCTTATACCGATGAACATCAGTATTCTATAGTGACAACTTGTAACTTTCATTTCTTACTGACGAGTATCCGGTTACATTGGCAACTTAGTCACTTCATGTATTGACCGACAATTTTTGGTAAGTGTAGAACAACTTATCTATTTGTTCACTGATTATTTTTAGGATGTGTATACCAATGGGGTTGATTTCTTAGAATTGTAACAAGTAACATAATATGCATCTTTATTCATGCAGATTTTGAATATCTATCAATTGTATAATGGAACTGAAGCAAAATATGACTTGGTATAGTGCACTTCCATAGTTACTTGTTCAACTTAAGTGGGGGTGATGATTTCACCAGATCCATTGGATGGGGAGTCACCATTTCCATTTCTTGAAGCTTTTATCCACATTTTGTCTCTTGCCCTCTAGATATCTTCAATGGTGTTTCCATTGGGATATGTGCTTGTGTTTGTCAATCAGTCTTTGCAATCTTTCTTGAGGTGACCAACTTTACGATAGTGCAAGCATTCCATTCCAGGGTTTGACTAGCCTCTAGACCTTTTGGTCCATGCTCTCATGCATTTTGCAGCAATGTGACTATATCTACCACATGTTGTATAGTTTGTCCATGTATTGTAATCCCATGTATATTGATTCCCTATTCTATTTGGTTGATAAGGAATCTTTTGACCTTTAGGCTTACATGCTTGCCTTTTCTTTTTCCAGCATTCTTCAGATGTGTGCCCATTCATCTTGCATGTAGGACAATATTTTTCCATGTAGGTTTCCTTCTTTGGATTTTCTATCTTAGTCTTGCATTCATAAGCATTATGTCCTTTCTTGTTACATTTATAACAGAATCCTATGAATGTAGGTGTAGATTTGGGAATACCTTTCATTTTACCTCGGCATACATTTTATGTGTACCCTTGCTTTCCATAGTGCTTGATGTTAGCTCTTTTTTTTGCAACACTTACCTAATGATGACAGTATACCTTGTATACTCAGTTGCAACCTCTTTTAGGCAAGAGAAAGATTAATTTCTAAGGATTGGATAAGATCCTTCTTCATTTTTGAGCTTCACAAAATTAGGCAGGTTTTACCTTTTAACGATTATTGATATCTCAGTTTATGTATTTAGTGGATTGTTTCATTCACAGGTTATGTGCTAAAAACCTCATTGTAATAACTTGTATAATACTCGAGAGATTGCAATAACTAATTTAAAACACAGTACTATAAGCTAGGCTATGGTTTTAAGAACATACACCAGTGAGATAAGGACTTTCATCCTTCTTCCTTTTATTTTAGGAGGGATAAGATAATGATTCACTCTCCAAGGAATCACTAAAATGGACACTGTCCTGCTGACATGAGTCTTTACTAAGTTCAGTTTGTTTGTTCTTAGTAACAAGAGTATTTTGATTAAATTGGTTTTGATGCCTTGAAATGACTTGGATATTAATGGGTTATCAGACCAATTTTTGGACTAGTGCCTATCCTTTGGGTTACAGAGTCAATGAACTTAAGATCTCATAAAAATAAAATACAGTAAGCTGCCTTACAACCCACATGCAATTCAGATAAGTTGCCTTACAAATTACCTTGTCACCCCTAAACGATTGTATCAAATCTTTAAAAAACCATTATGCTCCCTGAAACTACTCACAAAACTTAGTTCTTTCCTTAAAATAAACTTGCAAGCAATTAGATAGTTACCTAATAACCAAAATGCTTCAGAATGCCTTGCAAACTTAAACATAAAAGAGCATACACAGAGAACAAAGAGACATCAATTGAAGAGAGTAAAATTGCACCATATTTTATTTATATGATCCAGCTTCCATACATGAAAGACTTTTGCAACTTCAAAAGATAGACAGAAGTTCAGAACATCAGAATTCTACAATATATTTTTTCTCTTTTCCAAAAAATTCCAAACCCAAAGACCCTTAACAATTAAAACTCTTTTTCTATATATAGGTTTTTGACCATCTTGGAATCCTTTAAGGATGCAACAAGCTTAGGATGGTCAAAGAAAACCTAACCCTAAAACTATAGAAGAGACAAAAAGAAAGAGAGAGAAGAAGCGGTAGAATG